>JAVIAB010000073.1:26195270-26557770 GCA_032433765.1 Megaustenia siamemsis | reverse complement strand
CTCACAGTTGACTATTACCAATGAAGACACAAATTGTTGGATCTCTTACAGTTGACTGTTACCAATGAAGGCACCGATTGTTGGATCTCTCACAGTTGACTATTACCAATGAAGGCACCAATTGTTGGATCTCTCACAGTTGACTGTTACCAATGAAGGCACCGATTGTTGGATCTCTCACAGTTGACTATTACCAATGAAGACACACATTGTTGGATCTCTCACAGTTGACTATTACCAATGAAGACACAAATTGTTGGATCTCTCACAGTTGACTGTTACCAATGAAGGCACAAATTGTTGGATCTCTCACAGTTGACTGTTACCAATGAAGGCACCAATTGTTGGATCTCTCACAGCTGACTGTTACCAATGAAGGCACCAATTGTTGGATCTCACAGTTGACTGTTACCAATAAAGGCACCAATTGTTGGATCTAACAGTTGACTGGTACCAATGAATGCACCAATTGATGGATCTCTCACAGTTGACTGTTACCAATGAAGGCACCAATTGTTGGATCTCACAGTTGACTGTTACGAATGAAGGCAACAATTGTTGGATCTCACAATTGACTGTTACCAATGAAGGCACCAATTGTTGGATCTCACAGTTGACTGTTACCAATGAAGGCACCAATTGTTGGATCTCACAGTTGACTGTTACCAATGAAGGCACCAATTGATGGATCTCTCACAGTTGACTGTTACCAATGAAGACACAAATTGTTGGATCTCACAGTTGACTGTTACCAATGAAGACACACATTGTTGGATCTCACAGTTGACTGTTACCAATGAAGGCACCAATTGTTGGATCTCACAGTTGACTGTTACCAATGAAGGCACCAACTGTTGTATCTCACAGTTGACTGTTACCAATGAAGACACCAATTGTTGGATCTCACAGTTGACTGTTACCAATGAATGCACTAATTGTTGGATCTCTCACAGTTGACTGTTACCAATGAAGGCACCAATTGTTGGATCTCACAGTTGACTGTTTCCAATGAAGACACAAATTGTTGGATCTCACAGTTGACTGTTACCAATGAAGACACAAATTGTTGGATCTCACAGTTGACTGTTACCAATGAAGGCACCAATTGTTGGATCTCACAGTTGACTGTTACCAATGAAGGCACCAACTGTTGTATCTCACAGTTGACTGTTACCAATGAAAACACCAATTGTTGGATCTCACAGTTGACTGTTACCAATGAATGCACTAATTGTTGGATCTCTCACAGTTGACTGTTACCAATAAAGGCACCAACTGTTGGATCTCACAGTTGACTGTTACCAATGAAGACACCAACTTTTGGATCTCAGAGTTGACTGTTAACAATGAAGGCACCAACTGTTGGATCTCACAGTTGACTGTTACCAATGAAGACTCCAATTGTTGGATCTGACAGTTGACTGTAACAAGAAGACTCCAATTGTTGGATCTCACACAGTTGACTGTTACCAATGAAGACTCCAATTGTCGGATCTGACAGTTGACTGTTACCAAGAAGACTCCAATTGTTGGATCTCACAGTTGACTGTTACCAAGGAAGGTTCCAATTGTTGGATCTCACAGTTGACTGTTACCAATGAAGGCTCCAATTGTTGGATCTGACAGTTGACTGTTACCAAGAAGACTCGAATTGTTGGATCTCACACAGTTGACTTTTACCAAGGAAGGTTCCAATTGTTGGATCTCACAGTTGACTGTTACCAATAAAGACACCAATTGTTGGATCTCACAGTTGACTGTGACCAATGAAGACTCCAATTGTTGGATCTCACTGTTGACTGTTACCAATGAAGACACCAATTATTGGATCTCTCACAGTTGACTGTTACCAATGAAGACACCAATTATTGGATCTCTCACAGTTGACTGTTGCCAATGAAGACACCAATTCTTGGATTTCTCACAGTTGACTGTTACCAATGAAGACACCAATTATTGGATCTCTCACAGTTGACTGTTATCAATGAAGACACCAATTATTGGATCTCTCACAGTTAACTGTTACCAATGAAGACACCAATTATTGGATCTCCCACAGGTGACTGTCACCAATGAAGACAACAGTTGTTTCCATAGGTCGCCTAGTGTCTGGTAATTTAAAATACGCATTGTTTATTGAACCCTTTCTCTTACTCTTACGTTGCTCGTAAACACGTCCCGCAGTAAATCTACACACATTCTACAGTTTTAGAGTTGTTTTCCAACCACTGAAACGTTAAACAACCACTACCCAATTTTCAAAACCCTCTCCGCACATAAAAACACAAGTATCTAAGGCAGCAGCTTAAACTCAGCTAGTTCGTCCCGAAGTTAATCAAACGCAAAATAACTTTCCTTTTCACGCCAGGTTGTCGCTAGATGAGGTTGCCAAAGTTTTGTTATTACGTTTCACTACAGCCCAACGCGAAAGGCACTGGAAGGCAACTGCCAGCACCTGTACTGTAAGAATTCAAATAGCGGTTCTAAAGTGTGGAGGGTTATCGTGAAATCAGAGCGCATTCGAAGGTAATTTTGCTGTGAGTTTGAGACTCGCTCACTGAAGCAGGCGATAATTCGTCTATCACACCAAGGTCAGGTTATTTTGAAAGGTACTTTATACGTGCACGCGAGAGACATTAGAATTTACTTTAGGTGGTTTTTGCTAACGAGAAAGACAGCATCAGTTACGGAGATCGTATAGAGCAAGAAGTGTAAGTAGAATGTATTGGCTAAAACAGGAGAAAATCACTGGAGTCTGTGGAAATGTGGTTTTACAGAAGAATGTTGTGAATACCATGGACAGCTTGGAAGAGTAATGAAAATGTAGTGGAAGAGGTCATGGCAAAAAAAAAATAGCTAATTTACAATATTAGGAAGAAACAATCATCATTTTTGGCCATGTAATGAGAAGAGAAAAACTGGAATATATTGTAACAACTGTAAAAAATTGAGGGACGAAGAGATTGAGGTAAGCAAAGAGAAAAAAAAACCTCACTAATAAGATGGACAGGGACAGTTGTGAAGCATGTATTAAGTAATAAGATGGACAGGGACAAGGGACAATTGTGAAGGATGTATTAACTAATAAGATGGGCAGGGACAGTTGTGAAGCATGTATTAACTAATAAGATGGACATTGCCAATTGTGAAGGATGTATTAACTAATAAGATGGACAGGGACATCTGTGAAGGATGTATTAACTAATAAGATGGACAGGGACATTTGTGAAGGATGTATTAACTAATAAGATGGACAGGGGCATTTATGAAGGATGTATTAACTAATAAGATGGACAGGGACATTATGAAGGATGTATTAACTAATAAGATGGACAGGGACAATTGTGAAGGATGTATTAACTAATAAGATGGACAGGGACATTTATGAAGGTTGTATTAACTAATAAGATGGACAGGGACAATTGTGAAGGATGTATTAACTAATAAGATGGACAGGGACATTTATGAAGGATGTATTAACTAATAAGGGTACGAACATTCCAGGTGCCAATTCTGGATGATTTCCTGGTAGACAAAGGGTGAGTCGGCAACCCGGACTCCTTATGGCTTTCTCCGGATTGCGTCATACGTCTCCCAGACAGAGAGCCCTTCTCCTTCCTGGTTGACGGATTTACTTTATCTTTCTTTGACTTGTTCTTGTTTGTGAAGTTTTTTCGGCTTTTTTTTTTTACAGTATGGGATAGCCAGTCCCATGCCTAACCCTCCTTTCTCGCCTCTTACGAACATACCTGGTAGGGTACAGCGCCGCTATTCTTTACTTCCCTTTCGGGCCCCGCAGCGCAAGGAAATCATCCAGAATTGGCACCTGGAATGTTCGTACCCTTAACGAACAGGGAAAAGCGGCACAAGTGGCAGCGGAAATGACCAACTACAAGGTGGATATTCTGGGAATGTGTGAAACAAGATGGCTGGGAGCGGAGAGAATAAAATTGAATACAGGGGAGATGATTTTGTCATCAGGACACCGGGAACCAGGAGCACAGCATAGCGAAGGGGTAGCTATAATGCTATCAAAGAATGCACAGGGGACACTGGTAGAGTGGGAGGCAGTGGGACCAAGACTGGTGAGAGCAACATTTAGAACAATCAAAAACAAAATAAAATTACACATTATACAATGCTATGCACCAACCAACGATAAAGATGACTCAGTTAAAGATGATTTTTATAAACAGCTACAATGCCAGATGGATGCAAGACGAGCCGGGGATATTGTGATCTTGATGGGAGACCTAAATGCTGGGGTGGGATCAGACAACAGAGGCTTCGAAGAGATTATGGGAAAACATGGACTTGGAGATGTAGACGAGAATGGAGAGATATTTGTGGATTTCTGCGCCCTTGATCAAATGGGCCTGGGAGGAACGGTATTCCAACATAAGAGAATACACAAGGCTACATGGGTGTCACCAGATTATAGAACGGAAAATCAAATTGATCACATATGTATTGATAATAAGTTTAAGTCATCCTTACAGGATGTAAGGGTGTATGGAGGGGCAGATATAGCTTCTGATCATCATCTTCTGTTGGCCAAACTTAAAATTAAATTAAAAAGGTATACTGCAACGAATGGGGGCAGAGGGTGTTTCAATGTGGGATTTCTTAGGGAACAAGGAATTAAAGATAAATTCGCAGTCACAATGTCAAACAAATACCAAGTCCTCCAACGGCTAGAAAATACAATGGGTATAGAAGATCATTGGAAACAGGTAAAAAATATGTGGAAAGAGACATGCGGGGAAACACTGGGGAAAGGAGAGCGCCAGAATAAGGCATGGATGACAGCAGAGACCCTGGATAAAATTAAAGAAAGAAAGAACAGGAGGGCGGACATGGATAAAGGCAAAACAAGAAGTAGTGAAGCCAAGACACAGGAAGCTTACACAGAGGTGAACAAAGAAGTGAGAGGATGCATTAAAAGGGATAAGAGGAAATATATAGATGAATTAGCTAAAGAGGCAGAGGGGGGCAGCAAGTAAAGGGAATGTGAAAGAACTGTACAACAGCGCAAAGAAATTAGGTGGAAAATACAAACAGATCAACGCCTTTATCAAAGATAAGAAAGGAGATCTGCTTAGTGATGTAAGGGAACGAATGGAGAGATGGAAAGAGCACTTTGAAGAACTTTTGAACAGATCCGGCTCAGGTAATCCTCCAGATGTACTGCCAGCGGAAGAGGAGTTGCACGTTGGCTGCGGAAGACCGGGCAAGGAAGAAATAATGAAAGCCATCAAACTATTAAAAGATGGTAAAGCCACAGGACCAGATGAAATTCCTTCGGAAGCCATCAAAGCAGATATTATCACCTCTACCAAGATGTTACATGGTCTGTTGGATAGGGTTTGGGAGAGGGAAGGGGTGCCTAAAGACTGGGGAGAGGGTTACATGATCAAACTACCAGGGAGGGGGGGGGGTTTACAGGGGTGCACTAATTGTAGGGGAATTGTGCTACTATCAGTGCCAGGAAAAATATTGGGCAGAATCATTCTGGAGAGACTAAAAGAGGCTATGGGGAGACGCTTGAGAGATGAACGGGCAGGTTTTAGGAAGAACAGATCATGTGCTGATCAAATAACTACTTTACGTATAATGGTTGAACAGGGTTTGGAACTAAAGTCCCCACTTTGTATTGGATTCATAGATTGCGAAGGGGCATTTGATAGTTTGGACAGAGGAGTGCTTTGGAAGTTGCTGAGTCATTATGGAATCCCCATAGAGTTTATTAACCTGATAAAAACAATGTATGAAGGAACAAAATGTAGTGTGGTGCATGAAGGACAGCTTACGGAGGCATTTGAGGTGAGAACAGGAGTGGGGCAGGGATGCCTTCTGTCTCCATTTCTCTTTCTGCTGGCCATAGATTGGATTGTGAAGATAACTCAAGGCAACAGAAATGGGATCCAGTGGTCACTGACCAAACAACTTGATGATTTAGACTTTGCTGATTGCATAGCTCTCCTATCACACAGCCACCAACAGATGCAAGATAAAATGAGTATATTAGATGAGAGATCACAACAGCTAGGACTAAAGATTAATAGAGATAAGACCAACATTATGAGAATTGGTGCAGTTGGCAATGGCCAAATAAAACTAGGAGAAATGCCTCTACTAGACGTACAATCTTATATATATCTGGGCAGTAGTGTAGATAGAGAGGGAGGAGCGGAGAACGATACCAAAATGGGGATATCAAAAGCGGGAGGAGCTTTCATTGCACTGGGAAACATATGGAAATCCAAAGAAATTAGGCTAAATACAAAAATACAAATTTTCAACTCCAGTGTTAAGTCGGTTCTATTATATGGCTGTGAAACATGGAGAATAACAAAATTGACAATCACGAAGGTACAGACTTTCATTAATGGATGCTTGCGCAGAGTAGAGGGATGGAAATGGCAGGACAGGGTCACTAACGTGGAATTATGGAAATGTGCCGGTCAGATACCAGTGGATAAAGAAATACAGCGAGGACGATGGCGATGGATAGGACACACACTACGGAAACCAACTGAGAGTATTACACAACAGGCCCTTTTTTGGAATCCCCAGGGGAAAAGACAGAGAGGAAGACCAGGGAATTCTTGGGGAAGACAGATTGGGGCAGAGATGAGGATGATGGGGAAGACATGGAATGATCTTAAAAGAATTGCAAAAAACAGAACGACTTGGAAAGTGTTTGTTGAAGACCTATGCTCCACTGGGAGCTAAAAGGTAGAAGAAGATTAACTAATAAGATGGACAGGGACATTTATGAAGGATGTATTAACTAATACGATGGACTTTGGGAATTGTGAATGATGTATTAACTAATAAGATGGACTTTGGGAATTGTGAATGATGTATTAACTAATCATCATCATCACTGAGTGCCGTCTCCTCATCGAAGGGTGGCTATTATGGAGCGCCATTCCACCCTGTCTCTTGTTTAGAATTTCTCTCCATGTCTTTATTTGGAATGTTACGTGATGAGGCTCCAATCTCTTTCACGCTGGTGTGCCATATTCGTCTTTCGTGTTCTGAATATGCCTCATGTGTACCACACACTTTGCTGTTTTCGCTTTTTAGGCCGTTGATCATTTCTGATTCTTCCGCCCCACCCACCGTCACAGACTTTATTAACTAATAAGATGGACGAAAGTAAAAGAAAAGATATCATTCCTTAGGGGCGATGCAATCAACCATGACTGACGGAGGCTACTACTGAACAATACAAGTTGTGAACAAGGAGAAGACCAACATTGGCCAATTTATTTCCGAAAAAATCACCGCCATTATCATTAATAATCATTATTATTATTAGCATTATTATTGTTATCATTAATATAATTATTATTATTGTAAACCTTGTCTTCTGGCCCTAATTATCACGTCTCTCTCAATAACTATCTCCACAATTGTTTATCAATCCTGTTGTTGAATTTCTGTCACGACATTCTATTAAGCTGTCTGATATCTTTTCTCTTTGTGTCTGTCTGTCTATTATTATATCATTTTGTTCAAATTGTCACAATATATTTCAGCTGCTCACCTCTCATATGAAGGCTGCTTCCGCATAATTTTAATAATGAGATTTATTTTGACCTTGACATATTCTGTTACTCTATCCTACATGATATTTTTAATGGTTTTTTGTTCCTGTTAAAAATATTATATTTCTATAGCCTCCAAACAATTTTCTTGTTTGCTGTTAAATTGTCCAGATTTCACGTCCATACCACTGGACATGCTTCATATATCACCGATATCTTTACTTATACTTCGGTTATCAAATATAGGCTGCGGAAAATATTGTATATACTATGCCCAGATCTGTGTTGTGTTTTCTGACTTGGATTTATTTGTATAGTATTATTAGGATTATAATAATTTGTAGGATTATAATAATTTGTAGGATTATTATAATTTGTAGGATTATAATAATTTGTAGGATTATTATAATTTGTATGATTATAATAATTTGTAGGATTATAATAATTTGTAGGATTATAATAATTTGTATGATTATAATAATTTGTAGGATTATTATAATTTGTAGGATTATTATAATTTGTACAGTTTGTTTGTTATACCCGATGAAGGCTTTCCACGAAACATATTTTGTCTTGCCTTATATTAGTTTAGCTGCCCCATGCCATTTAATGTTTATTGTATATATTATCTGCAGCAATACTCGCGTATTGTATTGAATATTTTATATATTTGACATTTGAGCTTATCTCATATTTTAGCTTTTTTGGAATGTAATTATTGTCTGGGCTGTTTTACTCCAGGGTGTGTGGGTAAAAGACAGAAGTAATCGTAGCAACAAAGAAAAAGACATCACCACAATGCACAATAAAGAAAGTGGAGCAATATTAAAAGAGGTAAATGAATTTAAATATCTGGGAACATTGTTAAACTCAGATGGTAGAACAGAGGTGAGATGCAGAATAGCTCAGGCAAACGCAGCGTTCCAAAAACTGAGGAAGATACTGTACAATCCTTATTTGACAATAGAAACAAGAAAAACGAGTTCTTAAATGTTATGTAGAGCCAGACTTAGCATATGGATGCGAATCATGGATAATAGGACAACAGACGAGAACATTACTGGAGACTGTAGAAATGTGGTTTTACAGAAGAATATTGAGAATACCATGGAAAGCTAAGAAGAGTAATGAAAATGTTCTGAAAGAGGTCAAATCAAAGAGAGAGCTAATATCCAATATTATAAAGAAACAATTATCATTTTTGGCCATATAATGAAAAGGAAACAGCTGGAATATATTGTAACAACTGGGAAAATTGAGGGATGAAGAGATAGAAGGAAGCGAAGAGAAAAGATACTAGGCAGCTTAAGAGAATGGCTTGGCTTAAAGTCAACAACAGAAATAATAATTAACTGTCGTGATCAAAAGTTGTGGAGAGACATGACCACCTACGCCAGCAGGTCCGGTACTTTATGATGATGATGATATTATCTTTGTCAAACATTGCCACACACAACAAGTCAGAAAAAACGGTAGTCACCATAGAAATGAGATGTCAGAGAAAGCATGTAGGAGGACGACCAGAAGAAACAAAACCAGAGCCAATGTTATAAGAGAAAGAGTTGGCATGGAACCAATTTTTAATTACACACAGACAACACATACAATGATTTGTCCAGGTCGGGAGAATGTCTAGTGATGTCATACTGTACAAGGTCTGCACAAAAAGGAGGACAAAAGGCTGGCAGACCATGGCTACGTCAGAGTGACAACATAGGAGAAATTCTACAAAAGCTTAAGAGAAACCCTACAACAGCATTAGAGAAAATCTACAACAGCATTAGAGAAACTATAACAGCATTAGAGGGACTCTACTACAACATTAAAGAAACTCTACAACAGCATTAGAGAAACTCTAAAACAGCATTAGAGAAACTTTACAACAACATTAGTGAAATTACAACAGCTTTAGAGGAACTCTACAACAGTATTTGAGAAACTCTACAACAACATTAGAGAAACTCTACAAGAGCATTATAAAAACCACAAAAGCATTAGAGAAACTCTATTATAGCATTATAGAAACTCTACACCAGCATTAAAGAAAATCTACAACAACATAAAGTCTAAATGCCTGAGGCTGTCAGAACAGCAACAGTCAAAATCGTGTTTCTACATCGACACCTGATGTAGTAAACAGATGGAGAAAATAGAGAGAAAGAAATATAGAGACAGACTATTCAATGGTTTCACGGCCTGATCAAGTACAGACTACATTTGTCAAAATGTGGTGATGATCAATTTATTCTCGCTAGGTCACGTTCTTAATGTGACATGGTTCTTTATTTTCATTTTCATATATTTTGTACCTCCGCAAGAGAATCACCTTTAATTAATTGTTACTACTTTCCACGCGTTTTAGAGGACTTTTTAAAATAACACATATTTAATACATTTCACGTTTTAGAGAAATTTTACCAAAAAAAATAATTCTTACTACTTTTTATGTTTTAGAGGATTTCTAAATAATTAAAACTTGCTACGTTTTATGCTTTAGAAAATAATTAAATATTACTACGTTTTATGTTTTAGAGGACTTTAAAATAATTAAATCTTTGAAAATTAAATGTTTTAGAGGATTTTTTTCCATAATTAATTTATTTTTGCGCATATGTACTCACAGATTACTATATAATTAATTTATACCACACTCTACATGTTTGACAACTCTTCTACTATTAAATTAATTTACATTCTATGCGCTCAAGAGATTTATTTCTTCAATCAAGTTATTCCATTTCTATGCCCTCAAGAAATGTCTTTTGAAATAATGTTTATGTTCTATGTCCTTGAAAGATCTATCTTTAAATAATTTATTTCATTTCTATATTCTCAAGAGATTTTACTGTAATCAATTTATTCTACGTTCTATGCCCCCAAAAGATTTATTTTCAATAAATCTACTCCATTGACTGTTTTTATTGCATTTTTCTATAATGAATTCATTCTGTACACTATGCCCACTACATTTAATTGTATAAGACTTAAATTATATTTCATGCCTTAAGAGTGCCAAACATATCAATATTATCGTGTATATTGTACTGGATAAGCCCGATGTCTTGTTCTATCCAAAGACTACTTTACATATCTTCTATACAACCGTCATCATTAATCTTCCCAATTGCTACTTCTGAAGACGAATTATCCTAATATGAGAATACAGCTGCCGAATATTTAAAAACTATCTAAGATACACGAGCAAATGTAGTTATTTATTATACGTCATATTTTCCATTTTGTCTATTCGCCGAAAAGCATCTAAATTCGTTGCAAGCCATTAATTTGTAGATTCGAAGATAGAAGTGCGCTCATAGGAACAGACATACCCATTGGGTATCCATCGAGCTAAAGTAATACATGATATAATAAGATTACAATCATCATTATCAAGTACAGGGATTGCTGGCGTAGGTTATAATTTGTTATTTTGTTATTTGGTTATGGAAAGCCCCGGTATCACTGCAAACAAATTAACATCCATAATTGCTCAACCGCCCGTTCCAACGTAATTATCCGAATATCTCATCTCCCAAATAAAGAAAGGTAACTGTAGTTCACATCGTAGCAGTCTCAGCACACGCGAAAAGACATAAGGCGAAACCGCGCAGAGAGTGAACACAGTCAACTGTTCCCTTTTATACGATATCAACATTCATCGTAAACAATTGGAATGTCGAAACATGATCAAAACGGATGAGACACACAGCTCACGGTGTGAGCATAGCACTTAACTCAGTAGCTCCTGCAATAATAATGTATCTCCACAACTTTCGATCTCGACAGTTATTTATCATTTCTGTTGTTGACCTTCTGCCAAGCCATTCTCTTAAGCAGTCTGGTATTTTTTCTCTTTGCTTCCCTCTATCTCTTCGTCCCTCAATTTTTCCAGTTGTTACAATATATTCCAGTTGTTCTCTTCTCATTACATGGCCAAAAAAAAAAAAAAACTCTATACAATTCTTTGTACAATCATGAAGATTACAATATTAAAATAATAAGAATAAATACACTTCATCTCGCGGCTCAGTAAATGTACTTAACACTTCAAGTTTAGAAACACTTCATATTCTGCATTAGTATTTGTTCTTGAACAGCTTGCAACAAAACATACTACGTCACACATAAATAGCTTGATATTTATTGTAATGATATTTTCTATAAAAGCTGTTTGCTGAATAGTAAAGTAAAGTACCCCCGTCACGCCAAGTGGCGTATAGGGAAATATTGTGCTAGTGACCCTATATTTTACAGACCTTCAGCACATGATTTTTGGGATAATGTGGTCAGTATTCCGCCCGTGCTGCTTTACTTTCCCAGAAAAAAATCCGGTACCCATTTAAGGCTGGGTGAACCCGGAAGCCGTCGGTTGGGATCGAACCCTACCCCTTGTCCGTGGTAGTCCAGTTCACTAACCACTGAGCTATCGCGGCTCCCATGTTTGTTGAATAAGTCCGCTGTAAATTCTCTGTTGTGGGAAATGACTTGTTCGTTTAATTTGATATCGAGCTACTAAGAACCTCATTGTTGGGAGGCATTGCTGCCTTTCTGTTTTCTTTCTAAAATATTTTTGAGCTTTCATATTTATTTCATAATGTTTGTTAAAATAATATATTTTTTGGGGCGGTACACAGCCTATATAAAAAGAGTTCTTACATGTTACGTAGAGCCAGTCTTAACATATGGATGTGAATCATGGACAATAGGACAGAAGACAAGAAAATCACTGGAGTCTGCAGAAATGTTGTTTTACAGAAGAATGTTGAGAGTACCATGGACAGCTAAGAAGAGTAATGAAGATGTTCTGAGAGAGGTCAAAGTAAAAAGAGAGCTACTTTCCAATATTTGGAAGAAACAAACATCATTTTTTTGCCCATGTAATGAGAAGAGAACAGCTGGAATATATTGTAACAACTGGGAAAATTGAGGGACGAAGAGATAGAGGGAAGCAATGAGAAAAAATAACAGACAGCTTAAGAGAATGGCTTGGCAGAAGGTCAACAACAGAAATGATACATATCTGCCAAGATCGAAAGTTGTGGAGAGACATGATCACCTATGCTAGCAGGCCCGGTACTTGATGATGATGACACAGTCTATACCACCACATGCATACAATCAATCTCAGAACTCTTACTGAAACATAACTTATGTAATACACCACTACAGACATATGTTCAGTGTAGTCATCCAGAACCTTATCTTCTGTCTTTACTCTTCCGTCCAGCTGTCAGATTATAAAAAAGAATCATAACAGCTAAAGAACATGAATAAGAAGCCTCATAGACAACTTGTAAAAAAAAATGCATTAATTCCTCACAAGATACACAAACAGTTGCAATAAAATATAAGAATATAAGTAATGCAAGGAACGTCTACAGTCTAAAACAATAAGTGTCTTCACAAATAAATTGCAAGACTCATCTCAGTCTTATAAACAATATAATAATGCTCATGATAAATTCACTCCAACGATTCTCTAGAATCACATAAACAATGTAATAAAGCACGTGACAAATACATTTCAAAGAGCCTCCGCATGCACATAAATAAAGCCCACCACAAATAAACTCAAGCAACGGCCACATCTGCATAAACATAAATATAAACATCTACAGGCAATATCTAAAAGCTCAACAAACCATCATAGCCAGAAGCCTCAAATAAATAAGACAGCCTAACGTGATGCTAAGTAAGACTGTCAACATAGACGAGTTGTGAAGAGATCTGGGATCAATTTCATATCCTATTTTGTCCATCTCAGTTACTGCCGTCGGTTGTGTATCAGAGCTATTTCTAAACATCTGACGACGGATGCATTCAGTCTGTTACTTGTCGTGCCAGATTTGGAGAAATTGGGTCTGGCATCCTGTTTTTGTTCATTGTTATATTGTATGTCATAGTTTATTTATTTCCAATACGTTCAATTTTTTTTATATATGTTTTTTTATTCACAGATAACATAGGGCAGGTGTTAGGTTTAATAATTTTTGGAGTTCTATTTTTTTTTATCTTTTCATTTTAATTTGTATCAAATATTTTTATTTGCTGTTATTATTATTTTTTTAATTATTGGTTTTGTATGGTCGGTTAAGAGAAAGTGAGTGGAGAATGAAGGAAAACAGGATAGGTAGGAATGGTTGGGACGAAGAAAAATGGATATCCGAGAGGGGATATAATAAAATGCATGGCTTATATCACAGAAAACTGTATTTGTGTTTTATTATTCACTGCATCTATGGAAAGTAAATGAGAGTCCACGAAATAAGCAGAGTGACAACCTGAGTTCACGTAACATCGGTAACTTTTCTGATAAATTACTGAGTTAATTGAAGTGGATAAGATTGTCACTACTGGTTTAATATCATTGTTTCTACATAAATAAATAAATTTTTATATATACATATATATATACATATATATATATACATATATATATATATATATATAAATATAAATAATTTAACTCACACACAGAGATATATATATATCATCATCATCATCGTGTGCCCTCTCCGCAACGAAGGTTGGCTACCATGGATCGCCATTCTACTCTGTTTCTTGCTTTGATGGTGCAGGCTGACATAGATTGACTTGTCCATCTTTTGATGTTACTCGTCCATGTTAGTCTTGGTCTGCCTCTGCCTCTTTTGCCTAGTATTTTTCCTTCCAATATTACTTTTAGTAGGCTGTTGTGTCTTTTAACATGTCCCAAAAATGTCATTTGTCTTGTCTTAATTGTGTCCAGCAGTTCTCTTTTTATTTTCAGTTGTTTTAAAACTTCATCGTTTGTTATCTTGTGTTTCTATCCAATTCTACCTATTCTTCTATAAATCCACATTTCAAAGGCTTCAATTCTCTGTTCTGTTTTCTTGTCTAATGTCCATGTTTCTGCACCATACAGGAATATTGAGAAGATGTAACATTTCGCCATTCTTAGTTTCAGCCCTGCTGATATTTGTTTTTTTGTTAGTATATTTTTCATGGCATTAAAATTACTTTTTGCCATACCTATTCTTTTGTTTATTTCAGTTCTGCATTTTCCATCATTGGTTATAGTATGTCCTAGGTAGTTGTAACTCTGGACTGTCTCCAGATGTGTTCCCTCGACTGTGATATTTAATTGTAGGTCTTGAGAATTTTCTTTGTTTATGATCATAGTTTTAGTCTTTTTGATATTCATTTCTAGTCCATATTTTTTTGCTTGTTATGTTTATCACATTAAGCAATTGTTGTAGGTCTGTAGGATTTTCTGCTGGTAGAACAGTATCATCAGCATATCTCAGGTTATTGATTATCTTTCTATTAATGTTTAGACCTGGCATCTCTGAGATGTTTTTAAAGATTTGCTCAGCATATAGATTGAACAAGCTTGGTGATAGGATGCATCCTTGTCTTACTCCTCTTTTTATGTCCATGGGTGTAGAGTTCTTCTTGTTATATCTTATTATTGCTGTTTGCTCCCAGTACAAATTACATATTAGTCGTATATCTGCGTCGTCTAGATTTATATCCTTTAGGCAGTCTATAAGTTGGTTATGGTGTATTCTATCGAAAGCTTTGGTGTATTCTATAAAGCAGGCATATATTGGTTTGTTTACTTCTGTGTACTTTTCAATCAACTATATATATATATAGAACACTTAGTTATCGAACTAAAAACAAAATTAAGTAAGCTGTTTAATATTTTAACGTGTCGTATGTTTCCACAGTCGAGCTATTATTGCCTAAATTTACATATAGATGTATGTAAGTACTCCGACAAAATTCACTGTTCACTTATGATCCCACATAGAGATAAGTTTACTTAATACGAACAGCTTACCTGCATTTCTCTGTTGTCCCCATTTTTGTAAAATGGTATGATTTTTTAAAGTATTATTTACAAATGAAATGCTGCACAATTAAAATGACGAGTTTTATATTTCATTATTGCCAGTAACTTTCACCGACTCCTTAGCAATACGATTCCTCTTCTTAGACCATCGTAATTTAATTACAGAAATTAAGTTTTCTACACTGTAGACAGAAAGAGCAAAGAAGAACTTTTCAGTAAACTCGACACTTTATAAAGCTTTGAAATACCCAGAATATTTTTCATGAAATGGTGCTCATTTATGTTCCTCATTTTTATCTGTAGCTGCGAATGTCTTCGTATTGTAGAATTGGGATTTAAAATAAAAATTGCGGCTATCAACGTCGATGTATTTGATAGATGATTCATTGTCTGCCCATTGGAGTTTTAAAGTTTCTTCTATTGGAAACAAGAAGCACTCCAATTAAATCAAAGGTGAAATGTTATAAACGATCCCTATTTTAACAAAGTCTATCTGTCGTACCTCAAATGATCCCCAGGTTGACAAAGTATGTCAGTCGTGCCTCAACGACTCCCAGGTTGACAAAGTATGTCAGTCGTGCCTCAACGACTCCCAGGTTGACAAAGTCTGTCAGCCGTGCCTCAGTTACCCCCAGGTTGAAATAGTCTGCCCGTGGTGCTTCAACGACCCCCAGGTCGACATAGTCTGTCAGTCGTGCCTCAACGACCCCCACTTTGACAAAATCAGTCAGTCGTGCCTCAAAGACCCCCACTTTGACAAAATCTGTCAGTCGTGTCTGAACGACCCCCACGTTGACAAAATCTGTCAGTTGTGCCTCAATGACCCCCAGTTGACAAAATCTGTTAGTGGTGTCTCAACAACCCCCAGTTTAACAAAATATGTCAGTGGCACCTTAACAACCTTTAATTTGACAGAACCTGATATATAGAGTAGCAAGGACCTTGGTTAATCAGACTTTTACACCAACACCTGAAATAGCAGCTTCAAAATGTAAATGAATATATATAACGCACTGCCTGACATAGGGAGCCGCGATAGCTCAGTGGTTAGTGAACTGGACTACAAAGGACAAGAGGTAGGGTTCGATCCCAACCGACGGCTTCCGGGTTCACCCAGCTTTTAATGGGTACCGGATTTTTTTCTGGGAAAGTAAAGCGGCACGGGCGTAATACCGGCTACATTACACCAACAAATCATGTGCCGAAGATCTGTAAAATGTATGGTCACTAACACCATATTAATGGAAAGATATTCAATAACCTAAGATATGCTCATGATACTGTACTACTAGCAGAAAATCCTAAAGATCTACAACAATTACTTAATAAAATAAACATGATAAGCAAAATATATAGACTGGGTTTGAATATCAAAAAAGACTAAAACTATGATCATAAACAAAGGAAATACTCAAAACCCTCCAGTGGATACTAAAATTGAAGGAATATACCTGGAGACCGTTCAGAACTACAACTACCTTGGACATACTATACCCAGTGATGGAAAATGTACAACTGAAATAAACAAAAGAATAGGAATGACAAAGAGTGATTTTAATGTTATGAAGAACATAGTAACATCACAACAAATAACACCTGGGCTAAAACTTAGAATAGCAAAATGTTACATCTTCTCAATATTTCTATATGGTGCAGAAACATGGACATTAGACAAGAAGACAGAACAGAGAATTGAAACCTTTCAATTGTGGATAAATAGAAGAATAGGTAGAATTGGATGGAAGGAAAAGAAAACAAACGATGAAGTCTTAAAATAACTAAAAATGAAAAGAGAACAACTAAGCATAATTCAAACAAGACAAAGGCGATTTTTGGGCCATGTTAAAAGACACAACAGCCTACTGAAAGTAATCCTGGAGGGAAAAATACAAGGTAAAAGAGGCAGACCAAGACTAACATGGACGAGTACCATCAAAAGATGGAAAAATCAGCCTATGATAACCTGCTCCATCAAAGCAAGAGACTGAGTGGAATGGCGCTCCATGGTAGCCAACCTTCGTTGCGGAGACGGCACCCGATGAAGATGATGATGAGAAAATGGTTTATGTATAAATACTGAAGGGAGGTCAAAAAGTAATGCACACCACTTTTTTTCTCGGAAACTATTCGGGCAAAATGTGTGAAATTTTCACAGATTGTAGCTGAACATCCCATTGACACTACCTATTTGTCAACATAATCTCCGTCCAAGCGTATTGCCTTACGCCAACGCGAAACTAGGTCATGGATGCCTCGTTTGTACCAAGTTTTGTCCTGCTCGCGTAGCCATTTTTTAACTGCACGGATCACATCCTCATCATTGTCAAAGTGTTTCCCACGCAGGAATTTTTTGAGTGGTCCAAACAGATGGAAATCTGAGGGAGCCAGATCAGGGCTGTAAGGAGGATGGGGCCGTACAGTCCAACCAAATTTGTTGATTGCTTCCCGTGTTACCAGACTTGTGTGAGGGCGTGCATTGTCATGTTGAAGCAACAAATCTGCAGATGGCTTATTAGGCCGAACTCTGTGGAACCGATTTTTGAGTTTTGTCAGTGTATTGATGTAAGCTGTCGAGTTGATTGTCTCACCTCTTGTCATTACATCAACAAGAATCACACCATCAATGTCCCAGAAGACAGTGATCATCACCTTTCCGGCTGATGGAGATGTTTTGAATTTTTTTCTTTTTGGTGACTGCGGATGATGCCATTCCATTGACTGCATTTTGTTTCAGGCTCATAATAATGTGCCCACGTTTCGTCACCGGTAACAATTTTGACAAAAACATTTCTCCTTCAACACCGAAACGCTCCAACAATTCAGAACAGAATGTTTTCCTTTGAACTCTGTGATCATTTGTTAGGCACCGAGGAACCCGTCGAGCGCAAATCTTTGAATATCCGAGAGTTTTAAAAATTTGCGATTGCACTTCCCTTGCTGACTGTAAGCTGTAATGCCAATTGCTGACTAGTGATACGCATATCCTTACGAATAATGACATCAGCCCGGTTTAACATGTCTGTGCTGGTAGCCGAGGCAACACGTCCAGAACGCGGTAAATCATGCAGCTCCACTCGTACACTTTCTGCAGCTTTAATTCTCTGAACCCAGCGACTAACTGTGCTCCTATCGACTGCAGAACATTTGTACACTGCACACAGTCGTTTATGAATGTTTGCCACAGTTTCTTTCTCCGCAACCAGAAATTCTATGACAATTCGCTGTTTGTAACGGACATTGTTGACAAGCTCCATTTTAACGGTTCATAGATTGCGTAATATTTTTCAGAATGCTGTGCAATTTGGTGCACATAATTGGAACATGTCATATTCCAAGTGTGCAAAATTTCATATTCCTATCTTTATTATTAGCCGAGAAAAAAATTGGTGTGCATTACTTTTTGACCTCCCTACGATTAAATATGCTGTTTTTCATCTTATCTTGTGTTATATTTTTTTTCAACAGCTATTCGTATGAGCTCTACTGTCCGCACATTGTAATATGCATATGCTATCTTGACTTAAGAAAATAAATGACTAAAGTATCAAAACATTTCTTGTGAACATGATTTGTGATAACAAATATCGAAACCATTGACAATACTATTTGTGAGAAATGAGACCTATTTGTCTTGTTTGACAAAGAAATACTCTACGAAGCCTGGGCACTTGTTGGAGGCGGCTTGTAATTAAGCCAATTGTATTTTTTTTTTTTCACAATAAAATAGCAAAAAGTACTTCGGAACATAATCTTGAAGGAACATTGTTCTAACACACGAAAACTAGAAACAATTCTTTCTTCCCAAACTGAACCCTTCTTGAATCATAATCCAACATTAAAGCGGGCTGTGTTGAATGTCTATCTAGGCTCACAGAAACAGAATATTTGATACATAAAAATATGATACAGGAAAAAAACAAAACAATGAAAAGAGCATTAACACGAAGATGGCATGTCATGCGAGCTGGAGTTCCAAGGGAAAAATAAAATGAAGATTGATAGATAATAAGGACGTCAGAAGACAAATATACATCTGGATGGGAATATAGATTGATAGACTGACAGTAAAGAGTTGGAAGGATGGGTGGACGTAAGAATAAAGACATTGTAGGAAAGAATAAAAGACAGATAGACATATCAGGCTTGCACGAATGGAAAATATAGGAGTAACATAAGAAAGTTAGAGGGAAGAGAGATTACAAAGAAACAGATAGAGAGAAGATAGATTACAAAGAAATAGGTAGAGGGAAGAGAGATTACTAAGAAACAGGTAGAGAGAAGAATCAACAAGGAGAAAGCATAACCCAATTATGCAGACTGAGAAATCGATGGACCATCGAATCAGACAGAGAAATGGACAGACCTTTGGATCACACAGAGAAATCGATGGACCATCCAATCATACAGAGAGATCGGCGGACCATCGGATCAGACAGAGGAATCTATGGACCATCAAATCCGACAGAGAATTCGACGGACCATCGGATCAGACAGAGAAATCGATTGACTATTTTTGAAATTGAGGAATTGAGGGAAAGAAAGGAAGACAGATAGGCTTAAAAAAAAATTAAACACAACAGCAGAGGACATACATGAGGTAAGAGTTAAAGACCGATTAGGGGAAAGGCTTACAGTTGCACAGGACATCATGTTTACACGTGTGGAAAATATAGGGCTAACATAAGATAGTTAGAGGGAAGATAGATAACAAATAAACAGGTAGAGAGAAGTGTCAAGTAGGAGAAAAGGTGGATTACCCAATTATGCAGACAGAGAAATCGATGGACCATCCAATCAGACCAAGAAATCGATGGACCATCGAATCAGATAGAGAAATGGACGGGCCTTTGAAACAGACAGAGAAATCGATGGACCATCGATTCAGAAAGAGAAATCGATAGACCATCGAAACAGACAGAGAAATTGATGGGCCATCGAATCAGACAGAGAAATGGACGGATCATCGATCAAACAGAGAAATGGACGGGCCATTAGATTAGGCAGAGAAATTGGGGGGGGGGGGGTTATTAATTCATGACGTTTAGTGGAAAAACATACAATTTAATCAGGCAGAAAGCGGAATGGGTGGACTATCAGATTAAACACACAGAGAAAAGGTCTGATTTTTGGATCACTCAGACAAAGACATTGCGAACTATTAATTCACTTGGGCATAGAGAAAAACAAACTATTTGATCAGGCAGAAAAAATGAATGGACGAACTATCAGATCAGCGAGGGAGAATGAAAAGATGACTTTAGGGATTAGTGAAAGAGACGACTGATAGACAGACAATGAGTTGAAAGAAGAAAATCAGCAAAAAGAATATACAAATAGACAAAAGACAGAAAAAGAATAATCAAGAAGAGAGATTAGTACACAGGCTTCAGATAGGAGATAGAATAATCTACAGACAGATATAATGGAAGCGAAAGATAGACAATGGCAAAAAGCCAATACATAACGTTGCTATAATGTTCTACCTTTTCAACTGCATGCTCCAATCACTTTAACTCAATTAAACCAAACCACAGCTAACTGTATGGGATGCTTTGAAGGAAGCTTTGGCATCTGTTGGTTTATTTTGTTCCAATACTATCATAAATATCGTCTGTGAAAAGTTGGGAACTTGAGTTTATCATTATTAATTACATGTGTATCCCTACATACGTCGCATTATATTCATGACGTTTTCAGAGTTAATATATCAACATTATCATGCGCCATATCGGTTGACGTAGGCGGTCATATCTTTCCACAATTTTTCTATCTACAGTGCATCATAATAGTTCTGTTGTTGACTGTTTTCCATGCCATGACACCAAGCTATCCAGCATTTTCTCTCTTTGTCGTCCGCAATCTCTCTTTCCTTTTATTTTGCCAGTTGTAACATATATTCCAACTTTCCTCTTCTCATGATGTACCAGAGAAATGTTGATTGTTTTCTTTCTGATGTATTTTAGGAGTTCCCTTTTTGTGTTGGCCTCTTTGAGAATTTCTTCATTGGTCTTTTAAGCTGTCAATGGAACTTTCAACATTCTTCTGAAAAATCCCATCTCTGTGGCCTCTAACCATCTTTTCATTTGTTTGTCTACTGTCCATGATTTGCTTCCATAGGTCAGAATTGGTTCTATATAGCACCGATGAACTCTTTCTCACTTCCATAGACATAGATTTGTTGCATAAGATATTTTTCATTTTCTGAAATGCTATTTTGGCCTGAGCTTTTCTACTTTTTATTTCTGTGGTGCATCTTCCATCTGCTGTTGTTATTGTGCCGAAGTATTTGATGCGTTGCACTTGTTTCAGATTTGTCCTGCTTATTTTTATGCTACATGAAGGTGATGATGTTTCTTTGATATAACCATTTCTTCTATTAATTATTTATTATATGTGAGGAATATAAATGTTTTTTTCCATGTATATTTTGTCGTCTGTTGGAATTAAACTTTTCATGACTTTAGTCTTTTCATGATTGATCTCAAGCCCAATTTTGCTGGCTATTGATGATAGTTCATTTGTGTTCTTCTGCGTCGTTTTTATCTGATTGCTGATGAGAACTATGTCATCAGCAAAGTCGAGGTCCTCCAAATGGTCTCCTTGTATCCATTCGATGCCTTTATTACCAGTGCAGCATTTCTTCATTATGAATTCCATAACAATTCCAAATAACAAGGGCGATAAAATACATCCTTGTTTAACCCCAGTTTCTATTGGGAAACATTCGCTCAGTCCTTCCTCTGTTCGAACTGTACATGTGTAACCATCATACATGTCTTTGATAATATTTATGATTTTTTATGGTAAGCCATATTGCTTCAGAATTTTCCACAAAGAATCTTGATGAATACTGTCAAATGCTTTTTTGAAGTCGATGAAGTTAAGTACAAAAGGTTTTTGCTTTTCAATGTGTTCCTCGTAAGTTTCCCTCCATCATATTCATTTATTATTATTTGTCCCCATGTCTGGTTATGTCTGTTTTCAATCTATGTAATCTCATTAAAAATTGCAAAAATGGTATAACAATTTTTTTTCACATTCGGCTTTACTGCAGCTTGGCATTTGTATGCATTTATTTGCATCTCATTGCCTTGATCCCTTCGTTTTAATGAGATTACATAGATAGGAAACAGACATAACCAGACTTGGAGACAAATAATAATTAATGAATATTGTTATGGAGTGAAACTTACGAGACGACAGATCAGCGAATTATTTCAGGTGAAGAAGTTTGTTTACGACTCTCGGAGAAAAGTAAAAAATAATCAACAACAGAAAAAAACAAAGAACATAAGACAGTCCGAACCAGGATCGAATCCGTACTCCTAGACAGCGCCTTGCCATGAAAAACAAACGCTAGAGCACACGACCAACTAAGCAAACGGACATGATTTTTACTTTTTTAACTGCACACACTGAACTGCACTTTTCATAAACGTATAGCTGATGTAAATAAAAAAAAGTGTACGCAAAAAAAATGCATTCCTCATTCTTCCAGCAGCTACAAACATTTAAATCACTGGACATGTTTTAGTGAAATAAAAGAAGTAAAGTACCTCCGTCACGCCAAGTGGCGTATAGGGAATATGGTGTTAGTGACCATAAATTTTACAGACCTTCGGCACATGATTTTTTGGGATAATGTGGTCGGTATTACGCCCGTGCCACTTCACTTTCCATGAAAAAATCAGGTACCCATTGAAGGCTGGGTGAACACGGAAGCCGTCGGTTGGGATCGAACCCTACCTCTTGTCCTTTGTAGTCCATTTCACTAACCACTGAGCTATCGCGGCTCCCATGTTTTAGTGAAATAATGAAGCAATATTAATTACTGATCGAAATGTATTAGTCAGTTATGAATTATATTATGCGTGTATTTATTTATTTATATATTTTTTGTACTTTTTGGGAATTGGGACTACAGTTACCTTTCTTTGTTTGGGAGATGAGTTAGTAATTCGGATGATTCCACTGGCACGGGCGGTTGAGCTATTATGGATTTTAATTCATTTGCAGTGATACCGAAGCCTTCCATAACCTATAGAACCAATAGTAAAAGAAAGCAACAAAAAAGGTCTCAGTCTGAATAGTAAGAAAACAGAATTAATGGTTATATCGAAGAAACAATCATCACCAGCATGCAGCATAAAAATAAACTGGTCAAATTTGAAACAAGTGGAACGCGTCAAATACCTGGGCACAATAATAACATCGGATGGAAGATACACCACGGAAATAAAAAGCAGAATAGCTCAGGGCAAAATAGCATTTCAGAAAATGAAAAATATCTTATGCAAGAAATCTATGTCAATAGAAATGAGAAAGAGAGTTCATCGGTGCTATATAGAACCAATTCTGACATATAGAAGCGAATTATGGACAGTAGACAAACAAATGAAAAGACGATTAGAGACCACTGAGATGGGATTTCTCAGAAGAATGTTGAAAAATCCCTCGACAGCTAAAAGTACGAATGAGGAAGTTCTCATTGAAGCCAACACAAACAGGGAGCTCCTAAAAAAACATCAGAAAGAAACAATCAACATTTTTCTGGCACATCACGAGAAGAGGAAAGTTGTAATACTTGGTTACAACTGGCAAAATAAAAGGCAAGAGAGATCATGCACGGAAAACAGTCAACAACAGAACTGATACGATGCACTGTAGATATAAGATTGTTGACGGACATGATTGCCTACGCCAACCGGTATGGCACATGATGATGAGAGTACACTGTGGATGATGGGGAGCGACGAGAGCTCAGTGGTTAGTGAACTGGACTACAAAGGACAAGAGGTCGGGTATGATCCTGATCGACGGCTTCCAGGTTCACACAGCCTTAAATGGGTACCAGATTATTTTGGGGAAAGTAAAGCGACGAGCGTAATACCGACCACATTACCCAAAAAATCATGTGCCTAAGGTCTGTAAGGACAATAGGACAACAGGCAAGAAAATCACTGGAGTCTGTAGAAATGTTGTTTTATAGAAGAATGTTGAGAGTACCATGGACAGCTAAGAAGAGTAATGAAAATGGTTCTTAAGTGAGGTCAAAGCAAAAAAGAGAACTAATTTCCAATATTAGGAAGAAACGATCATCATTTTTTGGCCATGTAATGAGAAGAGAACAACTGGAATATATTGTAACAAATGGAAAAATTGAGGGACGAAGAGATAGAGGGAAGCAAAGAGAAAAAATACCAGACAGCTTAAGAGAATGGCTTGGCAGAAGGTCAACAACAGAAATGATAAATAGCTGCCGAGATCGAAAGTTGTGGAGAGACATGATCACCTACGCCAGCATGCCCGGTACTTGATGATGATGATGATGATGATGAAGGTCTGTAAAAATTATAATCACTAACACCATATTCCCTATATACTACTTGGCCTAACGGGGTTCTTTACTTTTTTTTACTGTGGATGGAGGATGTGATACGACATGATCTCCAATGCCAAACGGTATGGCACATTATGACCACGACAATCATATATAGTATCATCACCATTGTAAACAGGTAAATAATGTCACATAGCATAGCATCATAGGGGATTCAAGTATAAACTTGCAATCACTTAGTCACAATATAAGTTGGTGAAAGATCCAAAACATTTTCCTGTGCTAATTCCTTATTGGTGTAATGAGCCAGTTATCAATTATACCTTTTTTTCATTCTGGATCTAGGAGTGAAGGCATTTATTATTATATATTATTATTCATACCACTATTATTCCTAAGAATGCAAAGCTGCTTTAAGCTTGATCTGGATATACCTTGAATCGTTAGGTTTGAATAATTGAGCTTCGTTCACTTTATTGTACAGACAACGCTCTAACAATCAAGCCTGTAGCACTCTCATAATGATGTACTCATACACTATCCAGTAACGCTCCCATAATGATGTACTCAAACACTACCCAGTAACGCTCCCACAATGATGTACTCAAACACTACCCAGTAACGCTCTCATAATGATGTACTCAAACACTACCCAGTAACGCTCTCATAATGATGTACTCAAACACTACCCAGTAACACTCCCATAATGATGTACTCAAACACTACCCAGTAACACTCCCATAATGATGTACTCAAACACTACCCAGTAACGCTCCCATAATGATGTACTCAAACACTACCCAGTAACGCTCCCATAATGATGTACTCAAACACTACCCAGTAACGCTCCCATAATGATGTACTCAAACACTACCCAGTAACGCTCCCATAATGATGCACTCAAACACTATCCAGTAACGCTCCTTAATTGTTGTGATCTCGTAGGAAGACGGTAGAGCGCATGAACCGTACAATAATTATTTTAAAAATACCTAGTTAATGTTATTTCAGTAAAGGTAGGATGTAAATTTATTCTTTGCATTTATGCCTTTGGAGCAGCTTTCATCTCTCTCACGTGGACTATGAATCTCTGATTGCTTCCACAGTGCTTGACGGAACTTTCATTGCTACCATCAGGTATCGTTCTCGATGGCGTAGACATCATGTTCATGTTCTCTGAATGTTTCCTCGCTGGTATTCTTATTCATGTTTATTATTGATGTCTTTCCTCGCTGGTATTCTTATTCATGTATATTATTGATGTCTTTCCTCGCTGGTATTCTTATTCATGTATATTATTGATGTCTTTCCTCGCTGGTATTCTTATTCATGTATATTATTGATGTCTTTCCTCGCTGGTATTCTTATTCATGTATATTATTGATGTCTTTCCTCGCTGGTATTCTTATTCATGTTTATTATTGATGTCTTTCCTCGCTGGTATTCTTATTCATGTTTATTATTGATGTCTTTCCTCGCTGATATTCTTATTCATGTATATTATTGATGTCTTTCCTCGCCGGGCTCTTAAAATGGTTAATATTTCTAGCGGTGTCTACTTCTTTTTTTCTCTCTTTGTCTTTCAGTTGTTACAATATTTTAAAATGTAATATTTTAATGTTAATTCTCATATTTTGACAATGGCAGATAAACTTTTCTGTTTTATCTAACGCGCTGTTAAAGTACTCTTTGATGATTCACTTTGTTCAAGACGTCTCTTTAGTACTCATTTAACTGTCTAGGACATTCTCAATATTCTTCTGTAGCAACACATCTCCATTGCCTCCAATAATCTTCCCTTTTATTCATTAATTCTCCATGACTCACTCTTAAAATGGCAACATGATTGTTGCAGAAAATAAACTATTTTCAATTTATCTAATGCTGCTTTTTATTGGATTATTTCGTATTTTATTTCAGAAGTCATCTCTCCGGTCTTTATTGCCTTATCTACACTAGCAAATACAAAATAAAGGAACCCCAGTATCCATAAAAGGAAGTGTCAAGTACAGAGGCTCGGATATTGAATAGGTAACGTCACAGCCATAGATAACCCGTAATTACAGAACAAGCTGACCTGAATATGAGAAACAGCATTATTCACACATGTCGGTAAATACTGCCAGATGTCACACCGACTTTCAATCAGACTCAAAGCGTTTATTATGAGTCCAATAATTTATGGTAACAGTTTAGTTCGTGGTAGTGAAGTATTCTGATGGTAGTAATTTTGTTTGCAATTGCTTACTAATGTGATCAGCATTGCAAAGGAAGCTCTCAGAGGAAGCAAAGAACGACAAGACTACTTTAAATATTTTATGAGAGTACATAACACAATCACACACCAGGTCTTTGAGTTAAAATGTCATTCTACAATCAGCCACCGTTTCCACTTTGCTGTGATATAGTTCACGTCATTCAAGACGTTACTAATTAGTAAGTTTCGAAGTCTACCAAGATCAGACCTTCTATAACAGTACAACGACATCTATCGACCGCACAATGTGTATGAGAATTAGGTAGGCTATACCAGAAACAGTTCTCAGTTCCTATGACAAAGCCTATTCAGCTAATCGGATGACGTCGTTCACTCCATCGTAAGTTTATGGCTTTGGGAGGAAGACAATATAGTCATCGAGTCTATGTCACTTTACTGCGTCTGTATATATAAACAAACAACTTGAAGGAAACCATAACTATAATAAATGTTAATGAACAGTAAAACTATGTTTCTTTTTAACATATAATGCAAGTAACTAAGACATTATGATGTAAATACAATTATGATAATTTAGAGCAATAATTGAAAGAACTATTTTACATAGGGTAAATTACCGAAACCTTTATATGCAAATTATCATGCTAAAGGTCAACCTATAGTTCGGATATAGGAAGAACAGTGGGACAACAGAAGCCATATTCTGCATGAGGACATTAATCAAAAAGTACACAGAAGTTAACAAACCAATATATAGCTGCTTCATAGACTACACCAAAGGTTTTGATAGAATACACCATAAACAATTACATCAAATCAAATAATACTAGGGAATTAAGAACAGCAAAATATTATAACTTCTGAAACATTCCTGTTTAGTGCAGAAACATGGACTTTCGACAATAAAACATAACAGAAAATGGGAGCCTTTTTTTTACATGTGGATTTATAGAAGAATAGGAAGAATTGGATGGAAAGAAAAGTAAACAAACTATAAAGTCTAAAAACAACAACAAATGAAAAGAAACTACTGAGCACAATTCAAACAATACAAATACGATTTTTCGGGCATGTTAAAAGGCACAGCAGCCTACTAAAAGTAATATTGGAAGGGAAAATAGACGGCAGAAGAGGCAGGGGCAGACTCAGACTAACATGGACGAGTAACATCTAAAGATGGACAAGTCAGCCTATGACAATCTGCACCATCAGAGTAAGAGACAGAATTGAATGGCGTCCCATGGTAGCCAACCTTCAATGCGGAGACGGCACTCAATGATAAAAGTTCGAATGCAAACAGAGATGAATCCAGATAATATATTTGTTATCTCTTTAGAATTATTTTGCAGCAAGTTAGACCTACTCCAAAATTTTCACTATTTGAAACGCCCACATATTTACCTGAACGCGTTCTTGGCCGTCCCATCTTTATATTTGTTCTTAGTTTCTTTCAATAAGCGCATTGTTACTAAGATATTGATTTAATATTTCTTCCAATTTTTCTTTCATTTAAAGGATCGTTCTCCCAGTTATACAAAATGCCGTACTCCTTCCTAACGTTTTTGGTAGAAATATATGTTATTAGCATTCAAACGGAAGGCAAACTAACACTCTAGATAAAGTAATTGAAAACAAGCTCATGTTTTGATACACTGAGGTGGGAGACCTAACATGTGTCATTACTCACCAGTGCTTAGACCGATTTGATGTCTGGAACTTTGTTCCACGCGTTAAAGTCTTTAAAATATGTTAGTCGTGGGAAAGTCTATACAGATTCCACTAAAAGAGATCAATAGACTGTAATCGTCACAACGAAATTATCACAACGCAAATTAAATACTTAAGCATAAAACAGAATGTGACAAGATGGATATAATCTTAAACAAGAAGTAAGGAAATGAAAGTTAGGGTTACACCAGTGTTGGATCATATTAAGCGGAAACTGTTTCAATAGTTTGGGCGTGTAATACGATGGCTAATGTGCAGTAATCGCTCAGAGAGAATTAACAATCGATCAGACAGCAATCGTAGCCCATCACCTTACTGTTTGTTTCTGAGAGTTAAAGCTCTCTGAGAGATTACTGCTTCAGTGTTAAAGCTCTCTGAGAGATTACTGTGTGAATGCTAAAGCTCTCTGAGAGATTATTGTCTAAGTGATAAATCTATATGAAAGATTACTGTGTGAGTGTTAAAGCTCTCTGAGACATTACTGTGCGAGTGATAAATCTCTATGAAAGATTACTGTGTGAATGTCAAATCTCCAACAGTAATGAGAGCTTAAAAGCTCTAACAGTAATCTTTCAGAGATATTTAACACTCAAACAGTAATCTTTCAGAGAGATTTAACACTCAAACAGTAATCTTTCAGAGAGATTTAACACTCAAACAGTAATCTGACAGAGAGGTTTAACACACAGAAACAAACAGTAAGGTGATGGGCTACTGCGACAGAAGACGTCACAATGAGCTCATTGTAGTAGACACACCAGGGAGTATTGATCCAAACATTCCATTTTCTCTCAACACTGAAAGGCAACAGAGCCAGGAGAAGTATTAAAAAAAAGTAAGTTAAATTACAAAATGTGACAACAGAATGTTAGAAGTGAGATGTGACAACATAATGTTAGAAGTTAGATATAACAACATAATGTTTAAAGTGAGATGTGACACCATAATGTTAGAAGTGAGATGTGACAACATAATGTTAGAAGTTAGATGTGACAACATAATTTTAGAAGTTAGATATAACAACATAATGTTTAAAGTGAGATGTGACAACATAATGTCAGAAGTGAGATGTGACAACATAATGTTAGAAGTGAGATGTGACAACATAATGTTAGAAGTGAGATGTGACAACATAATGTCAGAAGTGAGATGTGACAACATAATGTTAGAAGTGAGATGTGACAACATAATGTTAGAAGTGAGATGTGACAACATAATGTTAGAAGTGAGATGTGACAACATAATGTTAAGGCCTGTTGAGCCGAAACGCCGTTAAGATTTGTGTCGTCCATTAATCACTTAAAGCTTTAACCACACCATTTTCTCCTTTTTTTTCATTTCTCCTCTACATTCAGCTTTACTGCAGCCTTGCATTTGTATGCATTTCTTTGCCTTGACTCTCACTAGTACAATGCCGCTGCTGCTGTATGTTTGTATACCGTCCTACGTGTTTACTCTAGTACTAATTTGATTTACTTATATACCTTTGTGGGGTGTTTGTTTGTTCCTGCTGAAGGCATATTGAGCCGAAACGTCGTTCAAATTTGTGTCGTCCATTAATAACGTAAAGTTTTTACTATACCATTTTTTTTTTTTTTTTTTTTTTTTTTTTTTTGTTCTCCTCCAACATAATGTTGGAAGCTTAACGTTTGATAGTCAGATAGGCAAGTTTTACATCCACGCATGTATACTGAGTGATTCGATGAACATGATAAAAAAAGTGGAGGCGGGCTTTGTACGCATGCAATGGGTAGAGTCGTTGCAGAAATCCAAAATACGTAAGGTCACCTTTGTCTATGTCCCTGGACATGCAGGAGTACGGGGAAATGAGAGAGCGGACAGGTTGGCTAGCTGCGCTGTCGTTGAGGACGGGCAACCGATGGATCGGGCGGACATCATAAATGCACTCCGAGATGTGGGAAGAGCACAGGTCTTCGACAAACACAGATCAACGTCACTTCTTCGGATGATGGAAATGGGAGTTAAGTTGGGCACAGCCAGAAATGAGAAACTTGGTGGTCGTGTAAGAAGACTTATCAACCAACATAGAACTGGAGTCGTCAGTAGCTGGAAACTGAGGGAATTGCTGAGGAGGGGATCTGAGCACATATGGACATGTTCGGAGTGCAATGATGATGACCCGCAAATAACTCAATAACTCAATAACTCAATAGGCAAGTTTTGTGGAAGTCTCTCCATGATTGTATTTAAGAGTAGACGCAGCGATTCTTGTAACAATAGTTTTCGAATTCATGGACATGTATATGTATAGAGCTTGTATGGAATAGAACTAACTACCTTCAGCAGTGTTCAGCTACACACATGTTGAGCTAAATGTATTATTAACATGAGTATCACTGGCCATCTGTTGACACACCGAATGAGCACAACAGGGGTGTGACTGGGTAATACTGATGTTGATTCATTCAATTATACTTCAGTAACACAATCATCATCATGTGCGTGACCTACTTCGTTGATGATCAATTCATTCCACAGTGAATAATGAATCGTTACTTTCATTTACATTTTGTTCTGCCTTGCATTTTCTAATTTTAGAAACCTTCTACCTTTTAGTTGCTTTCGAAAAAAAAAGTGTCCAATGTACCTACCTTGTTAACATTTATCTGATAATGGATAGTGTCTCACTTATTGTTAGTCTTGTTGATATTATTATTACAATGTAATATTAATTACTAATTCTTTTCTTTCTTTCTTTCTTTCCTTTCTTCCTTTCTTCCTTTCTTTTCTTTTCTTTTCTTTTCTTTCTTTTTTGCCTCCTACCTCTATCCTTTTTTATTTTATTTTCCTTATTTCTTTCTTTCTCATCTATATCTTCCTTCTATACATTTCTTCATTGTCACCGTGTCCTTCCTACCTCTATTCCTTTCTTTCTTTCTTTCTTCATTGTCTTCCTTCCTTCCTACCTCTATCCCTTTCTTCTTTTATTTCTTTCTTTATTGTCATCTTGTCTTTCCTTCCATCCTACCCTCCGTCCCTCCAAACCTATAAAGCTGAAAGTCTGTGAAGCGATATTTCTGAATGCAACCAGCTACAATCATTTCTTATTTAGCAACTGGCCGCTATGAGATGGTGACACCAGGGTTGTGATTATATTTTACAATTGTCATCAAACAAAATTTATGTTTTTACAATTTTGTATAAAATGTATTCACCTCTCGATTGTCGAAAGAATTATCACATTGCATTACACCACATATTAATTTATTTTTACTAAGAAAACATATAAGTGTTGTTGATACTGATTTTTCATAATTTTTTTAGTATCCATGATTCGCTTCTGTATTGTAATTCAGTTCGATCAATGTTGTCATACACTATAACAGCACACCTGTTCACACCCAGACACACCATTGTGTACAAGCAAGTTTGTCTGCAGTCAAGCGAAAGGTGTTTTAAATGTGAGTAGTAGGCTAATTATACATAACACAGGTAACCAAAATGCCTTGCCTATAGGCATATCCAAGAGTTTTTTAACTCATATGTTGCCGATAATACAACTACACACCTGTAGCATTGTACTTGTCCTCAGTAACATTCTACCTGGTGTGTTTATGTAAAATGTACGGTAATGCTCACTCTCAAAACAACACATTATCACACCTAAGCGTGTAAACAGTACCGATGTTAACTTAATAACGCAATCTTACCTTAGATATCCAGTACTCGTATTCGGTGTTTTATCCGGTTGTTATTTACCATACAGCAATAATTACTTCACAGCCGTGAACACAAACATGAACATCTTTCCAGGGTGATGACGGGTCACGTGGTCTATCATTCGCTTGCCAGGGAACGTCTGTTCAGTGAATGTAGGTAACAAGGATAAGATGCGTACGCGCAGGCCTATGAGCTAGAACTCAAATGCGTGGGTATTCTTCTCTTTGCTGTTTTTGTTTTGTTTTTTTACCAACAGGGCAAACAAATATGTGAAAGTATGGATCTGTGACAAGGATTATTGGGATTATAAGGTAAAAGTGAGGTATGAGAGTGTAATGGGAAGGAATAAGAAGTGAGGTATGAGAGTGTAATGGGAAGGAATAAGAAGTGAGGTATGAGAGTGTAACGGGATGGAATAAGAAGTGAGGTATGAGAGTGTAATGGGATGAAATAAGAAGTGAGGTATGAGAGTGTAACGGGATGAAATAAGAAGTGAGGTATGAGAGTGTAACGGGATGAAATAAGGAGTGAGGTATGAGAGTGTAACGGGATGGAATAAGAAGTGAGGTATGAGAGTGTAATGGGATGGAATAAGAAGTGAGGTATGAGATTGTAACGTGATGAAATAAGAAGTGAGGTATGAGATTGTAACGTGATGAAATAAGAAGTGAGGTATAAGTGAAACGGGATGGAATAAGAAGTGAGGTAAATGAAGGAGAACCTAAACAGATGAGAAATGGGGTAAACTGAGAATAATAATTAATTAAGATGAGGATGAGAACATGGGAAATTAGCAACGAGAGTTTAATACAATGAGAGAGTGAGAGTGGAAGGTTGCAAATGAGAATTTAATAGGACAAAAGTAATACTTCAGATGATAATAATACGGTATAGCAAGAATAAGAATGACAATTTAGTAAGTTAAGGTTAAAATAATAAGATTCAAGGACACAAATTATAAATTACTAGTTTAAGATTCAGCATTTTGAAGAATACGAACAACAAACTAACATCATTTGTGAAGGTAATGAAGATAAAATGTAAAATAGTATTTACGATTCTGTTAAGGTAAGATTAAGGGTTGACAGGATTTATAATAAGGATTATATAGAAGAAGATTGGATAGAGCAAGAATTGGCCAATGAGAGAAAGACATATTTAGGTTAAGAGGGAGGATAACAATGGGATTAAGGGAATTGAGAAATATGAGTTGTCTGCGTATGAATCATGAATTGGTGAAATAAAAGCATTGGTAATAGGAGAGAGAAATAAACGTAATGAGAACGAGGATTGGGTAGAATACGAATACACATTCTTCTTCTCTTCTTTCCTTCCTCATTTGCCTTTCAGCGTCGAGGGGAGATATAATTTGCGGTATTTTGTTCTTCTTTTCGCCTCTGCTGCTGTTATGTTTCCTAGTGCTTCTAATATTCCATCCATCCATCTTTTTCGTGGTCGACCATTGGGTCTGCTATTCTCACGACCTTTGCTGAAGGTTCGTTGTGTTGTGTTTTGATCTTTCTGCCTTGTTTACTTGGTTATTACAAAATGGGTTTACAAATTACGTGTTTATTATTACATGGGCTTACAAGTTACTTGTTTATTATAACATGGGTTTACAAGTTAATTGTTTATTATAACATGGGCTTACAAGTTAATTGTTTATTATAACATGGGTTTGTAAGTTAATTGTTTAATATAACATGGGTTTACAAGTTAATTGTTTAATATAACATGGGTTTATAAGTTAATTGTTTAATATAACATGGGTTTACAAGTTACTTAGTTATTGATTTATTGAGTTATTTGCGGATCATCATCATTGCACTCCGAACATGTCCATAGGTGCTCAGATCACCTCCTCAGCAAGTCCCACAGTGTCCAGCGACTGACGACTCCAGTTCTGTGTTGGTTGATAAGTCTTCTTACACGCCCACTAAGTTTCTCGTTATGGTTGTGCCCATCTTAACTCCCACCTCTTTCATTCGGAGGAGTGACGTGGACTCATGGTTGTCGAAGTCCTGTGTCCTTCCCACATCTGGGAGGGCAATGATGATGTCCGACCGATCCATTGGTTGACCGTCATCAACGACAGCGCAGTTAGCCAACCTGTCCGCTCTTTCATTTCCCCGTACTCCCGCATGTCCATGAAAGTTGACAAAGGTGACCTTACGTATTTTTGACTTCAGTACTGACTACCCATTGCCTGCGTACAGAGCCGGCCTCCACTTTTCTTATCATGCTCATAGAATCACTCAGTATACAGGCGTGGGTGTAATCTCGTGACTAACCAGATAAATGCCCTGGTCACTGCCATCACCTCCATTTTCATGCAACTCGTGGTCACAAAGTATGCACCAGTGTCTTCTTTGACTGTTCTGCCTGCCGAGCACTTGCTGTCAATGCCTATGAACTCCTCTGGTGTCGTATTATGGATCCATCTATAATAGCATAGATTACTATATAACTATACAATAGATAACTGCATATTCCTCATCGATGTTATCCCAGATGAATGAAACCGTAGACCTCCGCATTGACCACGACTGAGTTCTGTTCCCTATATTACCTGTCGAGTGTGACAATACACGAGAGTCTGCCCTGAATGGCGTAGCACCGGTATCCACTCCTCGACAGCGTTGATATTGGTAAATCAACAGACCTGTTTGGTGACAACTGCTGTTCGGCCCAATCATGATTTGCATCTTTTTAACCTGACATATGTCCCTGTGTTGAACACGTGGTGCAACGGTTGCTCATTATCAGCACTTATCTTCAGGTATGCTCATGACCTCCAGTCTTAATCCTGTCATCCATGGTTGGAAAGTCGAGAAGATACCTCATTGCTACACAGGAAGTGTCGCTTGTACACCCCAAGATAATGTACATAACTTCATTCTGTATTTTCTTCAGCTTGTCAATTTGCGTCTTACTGACAGTAAGAATTGCCAGGGCATACTCGATTGGTGCGAGGACCAGTCCCTGGAACAGAAGGGTAAGTAGCCTCTGCTCGATGTTAGCAGCTGCCATGACCTTCAAGGCGGCTAATCCTTTGCGGGATTTTGTTATCACATGTAAGACGTGTTCCTGAAAACACAGGCTGCTATCAAACTCAACTCCGAGGTATGTCATTAACCTGTCCCTGGTCACCTCACCAGCTTCCATTCGTACAACCAGTGTTTCCGTGTTAATGATATGATTGTTAAGGGAGTACCAACCATGGAAATTAAGCTTTATTAGGATAACCCAATGCACCTGATACTCTACACCACGAAATAATGCGATCGAGTTCATTTTACAGTGTGGAGGCGATTTCCCGTCTATCTCTTCCCTGTCGATATACCAGACTATCATCAGAAAAAAATCATAGTTCTTCCCCTGCCATCCAGCTTTTGTCTCGTGATCGTTATTGAGTACATTTAAAGAGAACTGGTGGCAATGGTGAGCCTTGTGTCAGCCCTGGACAAATGGATGTTGGCTTGGATGACAAATTTCCACATCTGAGTATCACTTTCATCTGAAACTGTGCTGTAGCGATCCATTTAATAAGGAATGGGCACACCGCAGTTTGAGGAGCATATGCATGAGGTATTCAAACGGTACTCTATTGTATGCATCCTCCAAATCTACAGCAGCAGCACATGTCTGCTCTCGTCTGTGGATGCTTTCGCAGATGTCATATTCGAAGATTGCTGCATTGAGCCATGTCTCTTTGTTATATCTATAACCTCCGAGTGTGGGTGGGAATGCGCAAATATGTTCAAGGTAACAGGTGAGTACACAGGCAGCTCTTTTCTCCAGTAGCTTGTCCGCAGTGTTCTGCATTGTAATGATTCTGTAGACACTGATCTGAGAAAGGTCTTTTTTGGCTTCATTAGCGGTAGTAAGTAGCTGTGTAGCCACTACTCCTTAATCTAGCCACTATGAAAGACATTAAACTTTTGGGCCAGTTTTTTCAAGTCGTAGTCAGCTAAATCGCCTATGTCGTCATTCCGAACACCAACTGGACCACGAGCAGTGTTGTGTGACCTTTAAAGTGTTGTGCGAATGGCATTCTTCTCCCAGCATAACATCCTCACACAATTCTGAGAGTGACCCTCGTATTCGCATTCTTACAGCCTCATTTTTTTTTTCAGTCTGCTCATTGTAGCAGCCTTCCCTTTGCTCTCATCAAATTTGTGCCATGTCTGGCCTGTGCCCTGAAAGTCTGGTATGCCTATGTATCGTGTTGTGCCATTCATAAAGGTAATGTACGAGACAGTTTTTATTTACTTTACATATTTATAACTTCCAGGTAAAAAATAGAACATCGGCACTCCCAGGGCGCAATTTAGTAACATAATTTCAGCCACACGTTCTCAAAGAAACATAGTTAGCAGCAATAAATAGTAGGGATCTCCAGCAAATTATTGCCTTGCAAAGAAAGATTCACAAAGGTGAGAGACCATCGGCTGATCAATCAGTGATGCAAAACTTGAACAAAACTGTCTACTGTTCTAACACACTGTGCTTCTTACTTGTTCACATTTGTTATTACTTTTATTAATTTTATTGACAATGAGTGTGGAGAAATTGACTGAATTTTTGTCTCCGCGATGTTTGAATAAATCACAAGTTTGATGACAGTGATAAATGTGCGGTTTGTCTGACACAAGAACGATAATTAAAAGATTGAATGTCTCGTCTTTCCGTGCAAATAATCTATCGGATTTCAAGCATGTGTGCTGAGCATTCGTGGTTGTCCACTGCACGTGACAACCTGCACTTCGCAGGGTATACAACGATTGAGTACACATCACATGCACTGTCTGAGTTGCAAACACGGAATTGTATAGAGATATAACAAAGAAAAAAACTGATGAAAAATTAGAGGAAGCTATAACAAAAAATACAGGAAATAAAATAGTTATACACAAAACACTTAATAGCTGTGAAGCTGTGTTAATGGTGATCGTGTCTTTCCACCCCTGAATATCTCTTATTTAGGCTAAAGAGGCGCTAAACCTTTAACGGTTATCGTTCTTGTCTTTTCTCCTTTGCATTTAAGTATACACATCATCATCATCATCAAGCACCGGGCCTGCTGGCGCAGGTGATCATTTCTCTGCACAACTTTCGATCTCGACAGTTATTTATCATTTCTGTTGTTGACCTTCTGCCAAGCCATTCTCTTAAGCTGCCTGGTATCTTTTCTCTTTACTTCCCTTTATCTCTTCGTCCCTCAATTTTTCCAGTTGTTACAATATATCCCAGCTGTTCTATTCTCATTACATGGCCAAAAAAGGACGATTGTTACTTCATAATATTGGAAATTAGCTCTCTTTTTGCTTTGGCCTCTTTCATAACATTTTCATTACTCTTCTTAGTTGTCCATGGTATTCTCAACATTCTTCTGTAAAGCCACAATCCTACAGACCCCAGTGATTTTCTTGTCTGTTGTCCATGATTCACATCCATATGTTAAGACTGGCTGTACATAACATTTAAGAACTCTTTTTCTTGTTTCTATTGTCAAATATGTATTGCATAGAATCTTCCTCATTTTTTGGAAAGCCACTTCTGCCAGCGCTAGTTTGCATCTCACCTCTTTTGTACATCTACCGTCTGAGGTTAACAAAGTTCCCAAATATTTAAATTCATTTACCTGTTTTAATATTGTTCCACTTGTCTTTATAGTGCACTGAGGTGATGTCTTTTTCTTTGTTGTTACCATTACTTATGTCTTTTTGCTATTAAGGCTGAGTCCTTTAGTTTTGCTTTCTTTCACTATAATGTCTAATATTTCTTGTAACTCATTTTCACTCTTAGCGATTAAGACTGTATCATCAGCATACCTTAGATTATTTATATTATGACCACCGATTGTTATTCCAGGCTATGTATACACATAGTACGCTAATTTAAAAAAAGGTCGGCGGGGGGGGGGGGGGGGGGGAAACGAAATAGAGAACACACTTCTTTTTCTTAATCCTATAACCCAATCGGGGCTTGTTGGGGCCCCACTAACATACTTCCTCAACCGTTTTCATTTCTCTCTATGTTCAGTCCTTCTTTGGAATTCTGTAATGACGAAACCTGTCTATTTTTTTTATTATTTTATCTTCCCATCTCTTTCTCTGCCTACATTTTCTTCTCGTGCCTTTCACAGTCCCTTGCAGAATGATCTTTTCCAGAGCTAAGGATGTTGATTCGCGGACAAAACATTTCATTTTGCGTTTCTTCACAATAGTCAAAAGATAATTATCTAACTTTTATTGCATGTTGTATCTTTTTGGAACTTTTTCAACTGTGATACGACCTAAGTGGAGATGATAACATTTCATCTCCATAGCTTGTACTATTTTCCGCATCTGTGCTGTAAGAGGCTATATTTCTCAATTGTATTGAATAAACTGATATAGCAAGGGTGAGCCAATTGTAATATTCTTATCTTTTCAAATATGGTTTAGCCGAGAGAATAATATTCGTGCAAATTATAGGAACCGTATTTTATCTTAACTTTAGGAAGGATATTGTACCAACTATAGTGAACTACTTTTAAGATCAATGAATTGAAGTACTGATAAAATAACAAGTACAACGCAAACGATTGTAGACTAAGCGTGCACATCAAATAATAACAGCAGTTCGTATTTCTTACTTACAAAGTTTCCTATAATCATGTGGCTCAGAACGAATCTAACGTTGGCGTACTGATAGCGTTAGCAAAGTAAAAATAAAGTGAGAGTCGAAGTAGAAGGGGAGATGTATGACAGAGCGTGTATGGCAACTACAGAAAACAAACATACGCACATTGATAAACAGGTAGTGAAGTAGAGCTAACATTGTTTTTCTTTGATATGCTAGATTTTTTTGTTCAATAAATTATGTCAGAAATATAATACGTCTAGGATAATTTATGGTAAACATGCATTGCAAATTAATGGAAAACGCTACTGATATTTGCACTGAAAAAGTTTAAAATTCTGCACCAGACGGTAACAATATAACAATAGATACGAGTGGTAACTTGTCAGTCAAATAAAGACAAGATAAATGTACAGTTATCAATATATATTGACTGACAATTTTGTGACGCAATAAATTGAAGCTTATTTTCTCTTTTTTTATAGTCATAATTATTGTGCTCTGACATTGCCAATGAGCATTTCCTATTGACAACAGAGCAAGATCTCAGTACAAGATGCTCCAAAGTATGGAGCTAGAGCCCTATTTTAATTCGAGACAACTTGATAATTACATGACATTTCTTTTTTTCAAGCCGAATCCCACAGAGGTATAAAGCCTTTTCAGTTCGATATTTGACACCAAGGATGCGTTTACATAAAGGTAAAGTACGACACTTGAATCAGCGTCTTAGCATGCGAGTGTTTAACCATATGCGCTCGGTCGCCTATCCAGAAGTGTTCGGAGACTTCTGGATAGTGTCGATTCAAGCAACGAAAAACTCACGATGCGAGGCAGCATTCCTCACCTTCTCACAGTACTACCCTGGTACCCATTTCTGCCAGAGGCTGGCTCGATCGTGGGGGTATTGTTTTTTTCCTACCACGAGTACAACTCACACTGCCTCCAGCGAGAATCGAACACGGATTGTCCGACTGTCGGTGGCCCCATCGGGTGGTTTTCCCAACCATGCTACCGAGGTCCCTATGCGTTTACATGTTCAGCTTTAACACATTCCCTCTTTTAAAAAAAAATCATCGCTATTAAGACTAAATTATTCGATTAAACGTACAAGAACAATCATTGTACAAGTAACTGATTTCTCTAAATATGGTTCAAACCTGACAGTTCCAAATTGAACATCGTAACATCTGACTGTAGAACGAACAATATTAGCTCAACTTTACATCCACCTTTCAAATTAACAAACATCTATGAACAGACTTCATCAACACACACACGTTCTAGCGTTAAGGATTTCATCACACACTAAGTTTCTCATCTAATCTATATCTACTTTTTTCTGTTACTCAAATGTCAAATCTCTCAAACGCTAGCTCATCCATTAACTTAACCACAAGTACATGCAACACATGTTCTGGCTGGACGGCGTAGCCATAGACTCATTTAGCGGATACACTACTTTTCTAGTAAATCGTTCAGCAGTTCAGTTCATCTACTATTTAGCTTCACAAATAGCTTATACCATAGTTCTCAAGTAAGGAGCCGCGATAGCTCAGTAGTTAGTGGACTGGAATACAAAGGACAAGAGGTAGGGTTCGATCCCAACCGACGGTTTCCGGGTTCACACAGCGTTTAATGGTTACCGGATTTTTTTTCTGGGAAAGTAAAGCGGCCTGGGCGTAATACCGACCACATTACCCAAAAATCATGTGCCGAAGATCTGTAAAATTTATGGTCACTAACACCATATTCCCTATACGCCACTTGGCGTGACGGGGACAATTTACATTTTCTTTATAGTTCTCAAGTAAATCGTTCAGTAGTTCGTTCACTATTTAGCTTCACCATTAACCCATCCATTGTCTAAATAAATCTTTCGGTGGGTCGTTCACTAGAGAGTTAGATCCACCATTAGCTCATCTACTGTCTAGTAAATTGTTCAATAGTTCGTTCATTAAAGAGTTAGATCCACCATTAGCTCATCTACTGTCTAGTAAATTGTTCAATATTTCGTTCATTAGAGGGTTAGATACGCCATTAGCTCATCTACTGTCTAGTAAATTGTTCAATATTTCGTTCATTAGAGAGTTAAATACGCCATTAGCTCATCTACTGTCTAGTAAATTGTTCAATAGTTCGTTCATTAGAGAGTTAGATACGCCATTAGCTCATCTACTGTCTAGTAAATTGTTCATAATTTCGTTCATTAGAGAGTTAGATACGCCATTAGCTCATCTACTGTCTAGTAAATTGTTCAATATTTCGTTCACTAGAGAGTTAGATCCACCATTAGCAAATCTACTGTCTAGTAAATTGTTCAATAGTTCGTTCATTAGAGAGTTAGATACGCCATTAGCTCATCTACTGTCTAGTAAATTGTTCAATAGTTCGTTCATTAGAGAGTTAGATACGCCATTAGCTCATCTACTGTCTAGTAAATTGTTCAATATTTCGTTCATTAGAGAGTTACATCCACCATTAGCTCATCTACTGTCTAGTAAATTGTTCAATAGTTTGTTCACTAGAGAGTTACATCCACCATTAGCTCATCCACTGTCTAGTAAATTGTTCAATAGTTTGTTCACTAGAGAGTTACATCCACCATTAGCTCATTCACTGTCTAGTAAATTGTTCAATAGTTTGTTCACTAGAGAGTTACATCCACCATTAGCTCATCCACTGTCTAGTAAATTGTTCAATAGTTCGTTCACTAGAGAGTTACATCCACCATTAGCTCATCTACTGTCTAGTAAATTGTTCAATAGTTTGTTCACTAGAGAGTTACATCTACCATTAGCTCATCCACTGTCTAAATAAATCTTTCAGTGGGTCGTTCACTAGAGAGTTACATCCACCATTAGCTCATCTACTGTCTAGTAAATTGTTCAATATTTCGTTCACTAGAGAGTTACATCCACCATTAGCTCATCTACTGTCTAGTAAATTGTTCAATATTTCGTTCACTAGAGAGTTAGATCCACCATTAGCTCATCCAATGTCTAGTAAATTGTTCAATATTTCGTTCATTAGAGAGTTACATCTACCATTAGCTCATCCAATGTCTAGTAAATTGTTCAATATTTCGTTCACTAGAGAGTTAGATCCACCATTAGCTGATCCACTGTCTAGTAAATTGTTCAATATTTCGTTCACTAGAGAGTTAGATCCACCATTAGCTCATCTACTGTCTAGTAAATTGTTCAATATTTCGTTCACTAGAGAGTTAGATCCACCATTAGCTCATCCAATGTCTAGTAAATTGTTCAATATTTCGTTCATTAGAGAGTTACATCTACCATTAGCTCATCCAATGTCTAGTAAATTGTTCAATATTTCGTTCACTAGAGAGTTAGATCCACCATTAGCTGATCCACTGTCTAGTAAATTGTTCAATATTTCGTTCACTAGAGAGTTAGATCCACCATTAGCTCATCTACTGTCTAGTAAATTGTTCAATATTTCGTTCACTAGAGAGTTAGATCCACCATTAGCTCATCCAATGTCTAGTAAATTGTTCAATATTTCGTTCACTAGAGAGTTAGATCCACCATTAGCTCATTCACTGTCTAGTAAATTGTTCAATAGTTCGTTCACTAGAGAGTTAGATCCACCATTAGCTCATCCACTGTCTAAATAAATCTTTCAGTGGGTCGTTCACTAGAGAGTTAGATACACCATTAGCTCATTCACTGTCTAGTAAATTGTTCAGTAGTTTGTTAACGTTCACTAGAGAATTAGATACATCCATTACCTCGTGCACTAGGTTGCTAGCTATAGTCTATGAATGAAAAGCAATAATAAATACGAAAAAAAAATTAAAACATACCAACCAATCGCTAAACAAGTTAAGAACTGCAAACAAGTAACTATCTAATCACCCATGCACACATTACGAAATCAACAAAGCCGCTACAGAGTCAAAATTGTGAATTATTCACTAATTCATCCTCCCTGCAAGAGACGTCCCACCCACCCTTCTCTTTTATCCTTGATTTTTCTCGCTGTGTAACAATTCCACCATTTATATTTTCTCGTGCCACGCCATCCAATCAATCAGCATCTTTTCATTTTGCCAAAACCTATCTCTCCAGCCTTCTAATGTTTCCTCTTTCATCGCCCTTCTCCAAACATGCCCCACAAATCTGAACTACCTTTTCCTCATTTATTTTATTTATCTTCATATCCTTTGACAACTTTTACATTTCCAGTCTCCAGATTTTGCCTTTTCCATCCCCCCTTCTCCACACATGCCTCACAAATCCAGACTGCCTTTTCCTCATTTTTTTTATTATCTTCAAGTTTCTATCGAGACATTACACCAACGAAAACTTGATTGTCAATCATATAACTCACCAAAAATCCTTCATTTTGTTAAATCTCATTTCTTATTTCCATCATACTATCTGTTTTCCCCTATGTCATTCAATGTTTCTTTGTGTCTTACTTTTCTGCATTCTTTTCTTCTTCGCCTGTATATATCGTCCTTTCTATTGGTCAAGCAGTCCTATTGTCTTTCTGTTCGCCCGTTCGTCTAGAAAACATTAGAAGGGAATATTCATGACCGTCTATATTGGCTGCCCTCTTTTATAACGTTCTATAAGCATGCCCCGTTCACAATTTTTCTATTTAAAAAGACAAATGATATACAATTTTAAGAGACCTCATTTACAATACATTGGCCTGGCAACAGCGAACATGGACTGGCATTAAAGTAACTCTTAAATGTAGAAGGAAGAAAGAAATTAAGGGCGAAGTCCTTATAACTGGATGTTCTTTATTTTTGTTACCGAAAATTATTTCGCCTCAATAATTTCTATTGGCTTTTATCATGACTTCTGGACTGGACTGTGAATGCTATCCAGTCATTAGTGGGTTTTCTATTATTTATGATTTTTTGACTTAGTGGTGGTTTTACTTAGTGATTTCTTGATTTAGTGATTGCTTGACTTAGCGATTGTTTGACTTAGTGAATGCTTGACTTAGTGATTGTTTGACTTAGTGATTGTTTGACTTAGTGATTGTTTGACTTAGTGATTGTCTGACTTAGTGATTGTCTGACGTATTGATTGTTTGACTTAGTCCCTTTTGCGATAATATTTTCTTCAAAACATTTTATGAACATCTTTTTCTCTACTTCAATACCATTGCATCTCTTAATCTCTGTACGTTCGTCTGTTTGTCTTTCCATTCATCTTGTCGATTTATTATTTTAAATAACTTTGTTAATTTATTACTAACTTATTCTGTACACCTTTCTTCATTGTTTTGTTCTTTCATTCCATCATGCATTTTTAAAAATAAATACTTACCTTCCTGTGCTACTGCTGTTTTTTTTTTCATCTGCTTTTCATTTTTATCTCATTCACTTTGTTTTCATTTCATTACTCGTTTCATTCATTATTTTTGTTTATTCGTTATATATATATATATATAAATAAAGTACCCCCGTCACGCCAAGTGGCATATAGGGAATATGGTGTTAGTGACCATGAATTTTACAGACCTTCAGCACATGATTTTTGGGGTAATGTGGTCGGTATTACGCCCGTGCCGCTTCACTTGGTACCCATTTAAGACTGGGTGAACCCAGAAGCCGTCGGTTGGGATCGAAACCTACCCCTTGTCCTTTGTAGTCCAGTTCACTAACCACTGAGCTATGGCGGCTCCTTTCTATATATATATATATATTTGAATATATATATATAGTTGAACAAAGTTTAGAACTAAAATCCTCACTTTATATTGGATTCATAGATTACGAAAAGGCATTTGATAGTTTAAACAGAAGAATGCTTTGGAAGTTGCTGAGTCATTACGGAATCCCCATAAAGTTTATTAACCTGATAAAAACAATGTATGAAGGAACGAAATGTAGTGTGGTGCATGAAGGACAGCTTACAGAAGCATTTGAAATAAACGGGAGTAAGGCAAGGATGCCTTCTGTCTCCATTTCTCTTTCTACTGGCCATAGATTGGATTATGAAAATAACTCAAAACAACAGAAATGGAATCCAGTGGTCACTGACCAAACAACTTGATGATTTAGACTTTGCTGATGATATAGCTCTCCTATCACACAGCCATCAACAGATGCAGGATAAAATGAACATACTTGATGAGAGATCACAACAGCTAGGACTGAAGATTAATAGAGATAAGACAAACATTATGAGAATTAATACAGTTGGCAATAACCAAATAAAACTAGGAGAATTACCTCTATTAGATGTACAATCTTGCATATATCTGGGCAGTAATATAGATAAAGAGGGAGGAACAGAAAATGATACCAAAATAAGGATATCAAAAGCAAGAGGAGCTTTCATTGCACTGGGAAACATATGGAAATCTAAAGAAATTAGGTTAAATACAAAAATACAAAATTTCAACTCAAATGTTAAGGCGGTCCTATTATATGGCTGTGAAACATGGAGAACAGCAAAATTGACATTCACGAAGATACAGACTTTCATTAATGGATGTTTACGCAGGATAAAAGGATGGAAATGGCAGAACAAAATCACTAACATAGAATTATGGAAATGTACCAGTCAAACACCAGTGGATAAAGAGATACAGCGAAGACGATGGCGCTGGATAGGACACACACTACGGAAGCCAACTGAGAGTATTACACAACAGGCCCTTTTTTGGAATCCCCAGGGGAAAAGACAAAGAGGAAGACCAAGGAATTCTTGGATAAGACAGATAGAAGCAGAGATGAAGATGATGGGGAAGACATGGAATGATCTTAAAAGAATGACAAAAAACAGAACGACTTGGAAAGTGTTTGTTGAAGACCTATGCTCCACTGGGAGCTAAAACGGTAGCAGAAGAGGAAGAAGATATATATATATATATACATGTATATATATATATATATATATATATATATATATATATATATATATATAATACTCACGCACAAACATATTATATATATATATATATATATATATATATATATATATATATGAACAATATATACAGTAATATACACTTTATTAGTGTAAGTCTTTACTAGCAATCACGATACTTTTAATCACTAGCATCCGTTTACTAAATTATATACAGCACTCCTTATTAGGAATGACATTAACATATAATGGTGTTAGGGGATGAAATATTCAGCTTAACCGTACTAAACGACAGCATCTGGAAGTGAAAAAAACCCGTGTTCTTTCTTGCTGTTAATACCTTTTCCAATTCAGGAAGCCAGACACTCATTCTCTATTCTGCTTGGGTAGACTACACGGTGTCAAGCAGAGATTATGCCCGAGTCAGTTTTATTGCCAGATCTGTGTGCCTAACCATATCATTAGTCGTGTGTTCTCTCTTTCTCTCACTCTCGTATTTATACATATTTACTTGTACAGAAAGGACACTCGTTTTACAATTCTTTACATAAGAAGGCAACATAATCATCAGCAGTGGACCCTGTCCAGGCAGTTTTTTGGTCGTTTAGCTTATTAACACTCTAAGCTTTAGTGCCGATACTCTTGCTTGACAGGAAGGGCGAGGTGGGGGGGGGGTGCAAACTTGTAATATACCATTTTTAATCGTTTCTTCTATATCCAGATTAGCCTTGAAGAAAGTTCTGCACGATTACATTTGTATTGAAGGCTATACTTTCTACATGGCTGGAAGCAGGCGATTCTAACTTATGTATTGACTGTCATTGACTGTTTTATCTTCATTCAATATTTGGTACACATATTCAACAAGGCAATGAATAATGTATATTTATGTTGTACGATTCATGTACTCTATATAGAATCTCTCTTAAATTATGTCTTTGGCTCCAAGTCATTTCGATTGTTGTTATTGTTGCATCAACTTTACTTGGGATCACGATCTTCTCCTAAATTTCCCTAAACTTTTCACAAATAGAATAATAAATTGTTACGGCACATCATGAGAAGAGGATAATTGGAGTTCTAGGTTACAACTGACAATATACAGGTACAGAGAGGTCGCGGACGATAAAAAAAGAGCATATATTTAATAGCCAGGTGTCATGTTATGGTAAACAGTCAACAACAGAATTAATACGATGAAACTGTGGACAGTGTTGGGCATGTGATGAGAAGAGATAATAACCGAATAGCAAAGCAAGCCCTCAAGTGGGAAACAACAGGTAGGAGGAAAAGAGGCCGACCCAGAGAAACACTGAGAAGAACATTGATCAGAGAGGTGAATGCAACAAGAATCGGCTAACCTCAATGAGATCGAGATGCTTGTACAGAACAAAGACAAGTGGTGAGATTTGATGAAAGATCTTTGCAAGGATTGAGACTGCTAGAAAGGAAAATTAGAAACAGGGAAAGAGTTTCTGAGTCTATGTCCTATGGGCCGAATACGGTTAGAAAGGTCCATAGAATAGAAATAGAATTGTGGACAGAGTGGATAGAATTGTGGACAGAGTGGATAGAATTGTGGACAGAGTGGATAGAATTGTTGAAGAACGTGATCGCTTACGGCAACCGGAATGGCACATGATCGTGATAATTCAAGATTACGTTATTCACTAAACGGTATTACAATATTACGTTATTCACTAAACGGTATTACAATATTACGTTATTCACTAAACGGTATTACAATATTACGTTATTCCCTATTACGTTATTAACTAATACGTTATTCCCTATTACGTTATTCACTATTACGTTATTCCCTATTACGTTATGGTTATTCACTAAACGCTACTACACTATTACGTTATTCCCTATTACGTTATTCACTATTACGTTATTCACTAAACGCTACTACACTATTACGTTATTCCCTATTACGTTATTCACTATTACGTTATTCACTAAACGCTACTACACTATTACGTTATTCACTATTACGTTATTCACTAAACGCTATTACACTATTACGTTATTCACTAAACGCTATTACACTATTACGTTATTCCCTATCACGTTATTCACTATTACGTTATTGACTAAACGCTATGACACTATTACGTTATTCACTAAACGCTATTACGCCTTATCATGTTTATGAATTTGTTAAACGAAATCAAACATGTAGCATGTGTTTTAAGAAATCAAAGATGGACAAACACGCAAATGAAATGTTAAAGAACCAGGAAAATAATAAAGATAATAGCAATAATTACATTGTGACAATCGTCTCTTCTCGAGATCGTTTGGCTCGCCGTTGACAAAACCAAAACCAAAATGTAAAATAAAAGCAATACAACTCTGAGTAAGGTGTTCCCATGGTGCCCTTTATAGCACACGATTAATGGGAAGTTCCGCCACTCACCAAATAAATGTTTACTAAAAGTAATTAAGAACAAAATATAAAGTGAAGACATTAGTTACTGCACGTCGCAGTGTGCACAAAAAGTTTTACAACCGTTACCAAAGGTTGTTTAAAGCACTTTGTTCCGTCATCGAAAATTAATTCGGTCAAAGACTGTTTTTTTTTTTTTCAATTTCTTAAGTTAATGCAGCGGTTCTTAAGTTGTGGTTTGTGCTTCCAAATTAGAAGCTAAGGAATTTTTTTTTTTTTTTTTTGGGGGGGGGGGGGGATGTGATGGGGGCTCAGCAAAAGCATTTTGAAGTGTTAATATTTTTTTCGAAAAGACAGAAAGATTAAAGAAAAATAACGAAGGAAAGAAAGGATGAAGAAAAAAAAGAAAGAAAGAAAGAAAGAAAGAAAGAAAGTGGAGCACCTAAAAAACAAAGAGCCACGTTCTCATAAATCTGGAGAATATAAAATGCAGCATTGTTTTCGATCTGGGACATCCTTTTCTTTCCTTTTTCTAAACTCATTTGCGTTTCAAAATCGAGGGGAAAATTGAAAGAGGGAAATGTCTCCATCTGAGACATTGCACTTTACATTTATTGTTGCATTGCCAGCCATTTGAAAATGACATCAATTATTTATATTATAATAGTTTCACTTCTTTTAAATGTTAAATGTTTTATAAATATCACCTATGATGTTAGGCCTACCAATTTGCTAATATATTACTCTTTAGCTCGGACTGGCTTTACTTTTTCAGAAGCGACCAGGAAATCAAGAACGTGATTGCAACTCTCCTTACTCATTGGGCCTTTGAAATAATAATTAGCATGTCCAGGGTCAATTCTCACAAACCTGTAGCATTACTTTATATAACTGAAAAAAAACTTGGTATGATTTGTTTGAATAAAGAGATTGGTTGATTGATTGATTATCCGTTTGGCCGATTACGGCGCAGAGTGCAGAAGTCATAGCTTTCCAAGTCTGGTGGTCAGCCATGACCTGTTTTAGTTCTTTCTTGTTTCAATCATCATTATCATCATCATCATCATGTGTCGTACCGGTTGGCGTTGGCGACCATGTCATTCCACAATCTTCTATCCACAGTGTATCGTATGAGTTCTGTTGTTGACTGTTTTCCATGCCATGACACCAAGCTATCCAGTATTTTCTCTCTTTGTCGTCCACGATCTCTCTTTCCTTTTATTTTGCCAGTTGTAACCAAGTATTCCAACTTTCCTCTTCTCATGATGTGTCCAAAAAATGCTGATTGCTTCTTTCTGATGTTTTTAAGAGCTTCCTTTTTGTGTTGGCCTCTTTGAGAACTTTCTCATTGGTCTTTTCAGCCAGCATAAAAATAAACGAGACAAATATGTAACAAGTGCAACGTGTCAAATACTTGGCCACAATACTAACATCAGTTGAAGGTGCACCACGGAAATAAAAGGCAGAATATAGCTCAGGCCAAAATAATATTTCAGAATATGAAAAATATCTAATTCTCAAAAATATGTCAATAGAAGTGAGAAAGAGAGTTCATCGGTGCTATATAGAGCCTATTCTGACTCATGGAAGCGAGTCATAGATTGTAAACAAAGAAATAAAAAGAAGATTAGAGGCCACATAGATGGAATCTCTGATAAGAACGTTTTATTGAAATTTCCCTGGACAGTAAAATAGACCAATGAGGAAATTCTCTAAGAGGCCAACACAAAAAGGGACTGACAAGAAAAGTAGTACAAGAGACAGGAAAATCAATGGAGGCTGTAAAAATGTAGCTTTATAGAAGAATATTGAGAATATCATGGACAGTTAAGAAGAGTAATGAAAAAGGTTTTGAAAGAGGCCAAAGCAAAGGGAGAGCTAATTTCCAATATTAGAAAGAAACAATCATTTTTGGCCGTGTAATGAGAAGGGAACAGCTGGAATATATTGTGACAACTGGGAAATTGGAGGGACGAAGAGATAGAGGGAAGCAAAGAGAAAAGATACCAGACAGCTTAAGAGAATGTCTTTGCAGAAGGTCAACAACAGAAATTATAAATAACTGTCGGAATTGAAGATTGTGGAGATACATGATCACCTACACTAGCATGCATGGCACTGGATGATGATGATGATGATGAAGTCGAGTAACAGACCTTGTGACGTATGAGGAATAGGTTTTTAATGTCCATATGTGTAAGTGACATGTATAGGCTATGTGATTCTTCTGATGACCACAACTTTTTTTCTTTTTAGATAAATATCGGCGGTACTTTTTTCAGTCTTAATAAAACTGGAAGCTGTTTCTGTTAAACAAATACAATTTAGGCACAGGCGGAAACGGAACCAGGAAATCCAGTTCAACTACAATTGTTGTAGCCAAACGTTGTCACGAATTGTTGTCCAATAAATCCGAAACATCAAAAGAAATGAAGACAGCACGAAGAAACAACTTAAGTTGGGTTAGTATTGTAAGTTGAAGGCAGAGCTTGACGTTACCAGATTTGTTGATTCAAACATTTTTTTGTGTCTTATTTTTTTTTGTTTTTTTTTTGTTTGTTTGTGTTCGGCAGCTTTTTACCTTTGACCTAGTCCGTAGAGACTAGGAACTGAATTTGGCGTATTCATTAGTTTTTCCATTGCAGCCGTCTGCAGAAAGGTCCTTCGCCGCACAGGCAGATAACTCCGTCTTTGGAGGTACTCATATTTTTTCGTCCATGAGCAATTGACGTTTCAAGCCGGGCCTCGCTGCTGAGACCAGGGGTGGTTGCCGCAGAGAGAAATCATAAATAAAAATCCCAACAGGTGAGGCCGGGATTTGAACCTACAACCTCTCTATCTCGAGGCCGGCATCTTAACAGTCCCCTATTTTGTTTTGATAAATTATATCTTTCACAAGAGCTGGAAGAAAACATGCAGGTAAGCTGAGTTTGTTGTTTTCGGAGTTAGCGAAGTAATTCAAAATGAAAAGTTCTCTCTAAACCCGGCTTACCGACCTCTTTCAACTTTCTTTTGTAACAATAAATGTCAGCTTTCATTAATAAAAGTAAACGTTGAAATCTTTATTTGTTTCTTTTTTTTCCCCTTTCCTTATGTCTTTATGAGTGTCTGGTGTACCTTTGATGATTGTTTTTAAGTTTCTCGTCATATGTGTTTCAGAAAGAAATTCGTAAAGAAAGAAAATAGAAATGAATTTCTGTTATTTCTTCTCTGTATGCTTAAGACCGTGATCTAAGAAACCAAAGCAGTCAAAGAAAGAAGTCAAAGAAAGAAGTCAAAGAAAGAAGTCAAAGAAATCAAAGAAAGAAGTCAAAGAAAGAAGTCAAAGAAGTCAAAGAAAGAAGTCAAAGAAAGAAGTCAAAGAAAGAAGTCAAAGAAGTCAAAAAAGTCAAAGAAGTCAAAGAAGTCAAAGAAAGAAGTCAAAGAAGTCAAAGAAAGAAGTCAAAGAAGTCAAAGAAAGAAGTAAAAGAAGTCAAAGAAAGCAGTCAAAGAAAGAAGTCAAAGAAAGAAGTCAAAGAAGTCAAAGAAAGAAGTCAAAGAAAGAAGTAAAAGAAGTCAAAGAAAGCAGTCAAAGAAAGAAGTCAAAGAAAGAAGTCAATGAAGTCAAAAAAGTCAAAGAAGTCAAAGAAGTCAAAGAAAGAAGTCAAAGAAGTCAAAGAAAGAAGTCAAAGAAGTCAAAGAAAGAAGTAAAAGAAGTCAAAGAAAGCAGTCAAAGAAAGAAGTCAAAGAAAGAAGTCAAAGAAGTCAAAGAAAGAAGTCAAAGAAAGAAGTCAAAGAAAGAAGTCAAAGAAAGAAGTCAAAGAAAGAAGTCAAAGAAAGAAGTCACAGAAGTCAAAGAAGTCAAAGAAAGAAGTCAAAGAAAGAAGTCAAAGAAGTCAAAGAAAGAAGTCAAAGAAAGAAGTCAAAGAAGTCAAAGAAAGAAGTCAAAGAAGTCAAAGAAAGAAGTCAAAGAAAGAAGTCAAAGAAAGAAGTCAAAGAAAGAAGTCAAAGAAGGTCAAAGAAAGAAGTCAAAGAAAGAAGTCAAAGAAAGAAGTCAAAGAAAGAAGTCAAAGAAGTCAAAGAAAGAAGTCAAAGAAAGAAGTCAAAGAAAGAAGTCAAAGAAGTCAAAGAAAGAAGTCAAAGAAAGAAGTAAAAGAAGTCAAAGAAAGAAGTCAAAGAAAGAAGTCAAAGAAGTCAAAGAAAGAAGTCAAAGAAAGAAGTCAAAGAAAGAAGTCAAAGAAGTCAAAGAAAGAAGTCAAAGAAAGAAGTCAAAGAAGTCAAAGAAAGAAGTCAAAGAAGTCAAGGAAGTCAAAGAAAGAAGTCAAAGAAGTCAAAGAAAGAAGTCAAAGAAAGATGTCAAAGAAAGAAGTCAAAGAAAGCAGTCAAACAAAGAAGTCAAAGAAAGAAGTCAAAGAAAGAAGTCAAAGAAAGCAGTCAAACAAAGAAGTCAGAAAGAAGTCAAAGAATTCAAAGAAAGAAGTCAAAGAAAGCAGTCAAACAAAGAAGTCAAAGAAAGTAGTCAAACAAAGAAGTCAAAGAAAGCAGTCAAACAAAGAAGTCAAAGAAAGAAGTAAAAGAAGTCAAAGAAAGAAGTCAAAGAAAGCAGTCAAACAAAGAAGTCAAAGAAAGCAGTCAAACAAAGAAGTCAAAGAAAGTAGTCAAACAAAGAAGTCAAAGAAAGCAGTCAAACAAAGAAGTCAAAGAAAGAAGTAAAAGAAGTCAAAGAAAGAAGTCAAAGAAAGCAGTCAAACAAAGAAGTCAAAGAAAGCAGTCAAACAAAGAAGTCAAAGAAAGTAGTCAAACAAAGAAGTCAAAGAAAGCAGTCAAACAAAGAAGTCAAAGAAAGAAGTCAAAGAAAGGTGTCAAAGAAAGAAGTCAAAGAAAGAAGTCAAAGAAGTCAAAGAAAGCAGTCAAAGAAGGAAGTCAAAGAAGTCAAAGAAAGAAGTCAAAGAAAGAAGTCAAAGAAAACAGTCACTGACTGGATCGCTGGTGGACTTTGCGCCCACCTGCCTGACTATTTCCCCCCAAAACCATGCCCCCCCCCCCTCCCCACTTCCCGGTAGAGCTGCTTGCTTTAATATAACCCAATACATGTGGGTTTAAGGGTAAAATTGTCGGTACGCTACATATATTCTAATCACTCCGAAAATTTGAAATTTTATAGAAGAGGATCAAATGAATGAGATCACACAAAAACAGAAATTTTGTAGCTTTTTTAATGGTTGAGTTTGTCACAGTCTAGTAGATTAATGGTTAGGAAAGTAAACATTTTATAATTAATTTAACACTTTCGGGTGTTGAAATATTTAACCACAAAAGTTAATAAAATGTCTGATATAGCTTATCTTAGTCAACTGTTGTTGCAGAAAATAATAAAGCTATATATTAAGTGGTAAATGGGTGGTGTCAATAAAATAGCAAGAGTAACCAGTTATGTTTAGTTCCATTTAATATCCTTCAGATTTGGAAAAAAAATAGAGAGCCATTCCATTTAGAGAGTAAATTTTACGATCTTTCTCCCTTCTTCCATTAGTGAGCTACCTTCACCATCTTTCTCCCTTCTTCCATTAGTGAGCTACCTTCACCATCTTTCTCCCTTCTTCCATTAGTGAGCTACCTTCACCATCTTTCTCCCTTCTTCCATTAGTGAGCTACCTTCACCATCTTTCTCCCTCCTTCCATTAGTGAGCTACCTTCACCATCTTTCTCCCTCCTTCCATTAGTGAGCTACCTTCACCATCTTTCTCCCTCTTTCCATTAGTGAGCTACCTTCACCATCTTTCTCCCTCCTTCCATTAGTGAGCTACCTTCACCATCTTTCTCCCTCCTTCCATTAGTGAGCTACCTTCACCATCTTTCTCCCTCCTTCCATTAGTGAGCTACCTTCACCATCTTTCTCCCTTCTTCCATTAGTGAGCTACCTTCACCATCTTTCTCCCTCCTTCCATTAGTGAGCTAAATTCATGATCTTTCTCCGCACTTCCATTGGTGAGCCAACGTCACTATCTTTCTCCCTTCTTCCATATAGTGAGCCAACTTGATTTTTCCACGCTCTTCCATATAATGAGCCAACTTAACAATTTTTTCTAGCTCTTCCATTAGTGAGCCAACTCCACGATCTTTCTTGTCTCCGCTCTTCCATATAGTGAGCCAACTTAACGATTTTCCCAGCTCTTTCATTAGTGAGCCAACTCCACGATCTATCTCCCCTCTTCCATTTAGTGAGCCAACTTCACTATCTTTCTCCCTTCTTCCATATAGTGAGCCAACTTAACAATTTTTTCTAGCTCTTCCATTAGTGAGCCAACTCCACGATCTTTCTTGTCTCCGCTCTTCCATATAGTGAGCCAACTTAACGATTTTTCCCAGCTCTTTCATTAGTGAGCCAACTCCACGATCTATCTCCCCTCTTCCATTTAGTGAGCCAACTTCAATATCTTTCTCCCTTCTTCCATATAGTGAGCCAACTTAACGATGTTTTCCCGCTCTTCCATTAGTGAGTCAACTCCACGATCTTTCTTGTCTTCGCTCTTCCATTAGTGAGAGAACGATCTTTCACGATCTTTCTTTTTTCCGCTCTTCCATTAGTAAGTCAACTCCACGATCTTTCTTGTCTCCGCTCTTCCATTAGTGAGTCAACTCCACGATCTTTCTTGTCTCCGCTCTTGCATTAGTGAGTCAACTCCACGATCTTTCTTTTTTCCGCTCTTCCATTAGTAAGTCAACTCCACGATCTTTCTTTTTTCCGCTCTTCCATTAGTAAGTCAACTCCACGATCTTTCTTGTCTCCGCTCTTCCATTAGTGAGTCAACTCCACGATCTTTCTTGTCTCCGCTCTTCCATTAGTGAACGAGCGATCTTTCACGATATTTCTTTTCCCCGTTCTTCCACTAGTGAGCCAACTTCACGATCTTTCCCGGCTCTTCCATTTATTGAGGTGATTTCGAGATTTCTTGAAATGTTTTCTTCCTCAAATCTATGACGTCATCAATTCATTGTTTTCCTCTGGGTCTACAGCTACGCCTTTCACAGTCGTTTCTGTTTCCTGTAAAATAGCCTTGAGCGGGACAGTTGCATTTCGTGGCATACACGTAGCAGATCAATACAACGTGTACATTGGATATATGTATATATGTAGAGACTAACATGGACCAGTAACATCAAAAGATGGACAAGTCAATCTATGTCAGCCTGCACCATCAAAGCAAGAAACAGAGTAGAATTGCGATCCATGGTAGTCAACCTTCGTTGCGGAGAGGGCACACGATGATGATGTAGAGTACACCGTGTACAACAGAATCCATCCACCTCCAGACTTGAGTTATTGAGTTATTTGCGGGTCATCATCATTGCATTCCGAACATGTCCATAGGTGCTTAGATCCCCTCCTCAGCAATTCCCTCAATGTCCAGCGACTGACGACTCCAGTTCTATGTTGGTTGATAAGTCTTCTTACACGGCCACTAAGTTTCTCATTTTCGGCTGTGCTCATCTTAACTCCCATTTCCATCATCCGAAGAAGTGACGTGGATCTGTGTTTGTCGAAGTCCCGTGCTCTTCCCACATCTCGGAGGGGATTGATGATGTCTGCCCGATCCATTGGTTGCCCGTCCTCACCGACAGCACATCTAGCCAACATGTCCGCTCTTTCATTTCCCCGTACTCCTGGTGTCCAGGGACATAGACAAAGGTGACCTTACGTATTTTGGACTTATGCAATGACTCTATCCATTGCATGACAGAGCCCGCCTCACTTTTTTTAATCATGCTCATCGAATCGTTCAGTATACATTCGTAGGTGTAGTCTTGTCTCTAGACTTGATAACTCAGCAGTTAGTGAACTGGACATCAAAGAACAAGAGTTTACGTAAAATTCTTATCGATAACTTCAATGTTCATCATCATCATGATCCATATCAGTTGGTGTAGGCGATCATGTCCCTCCACAATTTTCTATCCACAGTACATCGAATAAATTCTGTTTTATATATTTGTCCATGCCATTATGCCAAGCTAAACGAGCCTCAGTTTTAATATAAAAGTAAATTTAGATATACTCAAATCAGACAAGAGGTTGCAAGACAAATATAACATCACAATTCAGAACCGGTACAATGCAATAGAGAAGATACACTTATTAATTAACAGTGTGAAATGCTAAAAGAACCAATGCAATAAACATCAAAAGGGGGAAATGGATGACAGGTGACATTTTACAGCTAATGGATACAAGAAGAAGAAATAAGGATAAGAAAGATGAGTATAAGAGATTAAATAAAGAAATTGTAATAAAATGCAATGAAGCAAAAGAAGCATGGCTAAAAAAACGATGTAAAAAGATTGAAACGCAACAAAAAGGAGATGCCAAAGCTATATACAAACAAATTGAAGAATTAACAGGAAGAAAAACGCAATAAAAAAAACTGGATGTTTAAAATCATAGGAAGAAGAACTGTTGATTGAACAAGAAAGCATAAGCAAAAGATGAACAGAATCCATTAAAGATCTTTATAATGATGAACGAACAGAAGTAAATATTAAAGATAATGGGGTGGGACCAGAAATATTCAGAAAAGAAGTGGAAGACGCCTTGCGCAATACGAAAGCAGGAAAAGCTCCTGGACCAGATAATAAACTAAAGAAGAGATTGAAGCCATGGTTGGTTTTGGAATAGAATTAATAACAAAAATATTGAATGATATCTACAACAGCGGACATATACGAGACGACATTTCACATCAATATTCAGAGCCCTACCAAAGAAATCTGGTGCGATTGAATGCGATGATCATCGCACAATAAGCCATCATGAGTCATATGACTAAGATATTACTAAGAATCATCAAGCGAAGAGTGCGAAACAAAATCATTCCAGAAATTAGCGATGAACAGTGTGTGTGGTTTTGTTAGAGATGAAGGAACGAACAATACTATATAAATTATAAGATCTTTGGTAGAAAGAATCACAGAGATGAAAACAGATCTATATTTATGTTTCAAAGAATATACCAAAGCATTTGACAAAGTAAAGCACAAAGAAAGAACAAAATTTTTAGAAAGTATAAACATAAACAGCAAGCTCTAAGAATAAAAAAGAACATTTACTGGCAACAAACAGCGGCCATAAGAACTGGAAATCAAATGGGAATGTTTCAACAAATAAAACAGGGTGTTAGGTAAGGTTGAGTACTGTCATCATATTTATTTAATTTGTATAGTGAGATTATTTTAAGACCAATAAGAGGCATGCCTGGAATAACAGCGGAGTTCATGATATAAATAATCTAAGGTATGCTGATGAATCAGTTTTAATCGCTAAGAGTGGAAATGAGTTAATAGAAATGTTAGACATTATAGTGAAGGAAAGCTAAAAAAAAAAAAAAAAAGAAGAAAAAGAGGACCAGCATTAATAACAAAATAAAAGAAGTAACGGTAACAACAAAGAAAAAGATATCACCACAATGCACAATAAAGACAGGTGGAACAATATTAAAACAGGTAAGTGAATTTAAATACCTGGAAACTTTGTTAACATCAGATGGTAGATGTACAAAAGAGGTGAGATGCAGAATGGCTCAGACAAAAGCAGCTTTCCAAAAAATGAGGACGATACGGTACAATAAATTTTTCACAATAGGGACAAGAAACAGAGTTGAAAAATGTTATGTAGAACCAGTCTTAACATATGGGTGTGAATCATGGGCAATAGGGCAACAGACACAAAAAAATCACTGGAGGCTGTAGAAATGTGGTTTTACAGAAGAATGTTGAGAATACCATGGACAGCTAAGAAGAGTAATGAAAACGTTACGAAAGAGGCCAAAGCCAAAAGAGAGCTAATTTCCAATATTAGGAAGAAACTGACATCATTGTTTGGCCATGTAATGAGAAGGGAATAGCTGGAATATATTGTAACAACTGGGAAAATTGAGGGACGAAGAGACATGGGGAAGCAAAGAGAAAAGATACCAGACAGCTTAAGAGAATCGCTTGGCAGAAGATCAACAACAGAAATGATAAATAACTGTTGAGATCGAAAGTTGCGGAGAGACACGATCACCTACGCCAGCAGGGACTGTATTTGATGATGACACCATGCTCTGTAGCATCTTCTCTCTTTGTCGTCTGCGATCTCCTTTTCTCTGTATTTTGCCAGTTGTAACCAAGTACTCCAACTTTCCTTTTCTAATGATTTACCCGAAATATTTTGAATGTTTATTTCTGTTTTTTTAGGAGCTACCTTTTTGTGATGGCTTCTTTGTCCATTGGTTAGAATTAGCTACACATAGCACTGATGAACACTCTTTCTCACGTCTTTTATCATAGGCTTGTTACACAAGATGTTTTTCATTTTCTGAAATGCTTTTTTAGGCTGAGCTATTCTGCTTTTTATTTCTGTGGTGCATCTGCCATCTGATGTTATTATTGTGCCCAAGTATTTGACGCGTTGCACTTGTTTCAGATTTGTCCCATTTATTTTTCTGGTGGACGAGTGTGATAATTGTTTCTTCGATGTAACCATTGCATCTTGTTTTCTTACTAGTAAGATTGAGACCTTTCTTGTTGCTTCTTTTACTATTATATCAACCAACACAGAACTGGAGTTGTCAGTCGCTGGACACTACGGGACTTACTGAGGAAGGGGTTTGAGCACCTATGGACATGTTCGGAGTGCAATGATGATGACCCACTAATAAATCAATAACTCAATAACAATAACTATTATGTTTATCATTTTGCAAATTGTTCATTTTTCAGTGAGCCTTAAATAGGTACCTTAATTTGTCTGGGAAAGTAAAGCGGCACGGGCGTAATACCGACCACATTACCTCAATAATAATGTACCGATGGTGTATAAAAAATATGGACACTTACACTATATTCCCAATACGCCAAGTTGCGTGACTGTGCTATTTTTTTTTCATTTTTCTTTGTTTCTTTCAACCGTCTGTGTTTGTCTTTGGCAGAATGTGACAAGTCTGCCCTAAACTGTGTATATCGTGTACACATTATCTCTAGAGATGTTGCTACAAGTCTAAAGAAAAATCAATTATAAAATCTCAAGTTAGCCAGGAATAAAATCAGCTAATTTGTTTTCTAAATATGAGCAGATTTTCGGCTCTAGATCAAAGCCGATTGTTGTCTGCTAAACGTGGTGAAAAATAAAACAGGTCCTGCCGAAAAGTGGCTAAATTGGCAACACTGAATCCGCTCATGATTCTATACACTTTAATTTCCTGCCAATGTCATTTTAACGTCAGAGCTTTTAAATTTTTATTTCTATTTGTTTTTATTTATTTTGGTTCATCATCATTATCATCATCATCGAGTGCCGTCTCCGCAACGAATGTTGGCTACCATGGATCGCCAATCAACTCTGTTTCTTGCTTTGATGGTGCAGGTTGTCATAGGTTGACTTTTCCATATTTTGGTGTTACTCGTCCATGTTAGTCTTGGTCTGCCTCTACCTCTTTTACCTTGTATTTTCCCTTCCAATATTACTTTTAGTAGGCTATTGTGTCTTTTTAAAAATCTTATAAATAAAAAAAAACTATCTTTACGACACATAGTACTATTGCTGATGTATGTCGGGGGGCGGGGGGCGCAACGATAGACCCGAGGGTAAAGGCCGCTTGGTCAAGCAGTCGCCACGACGTGTAAGACTCAGGATTTTTATTTCACCCCCGATAGAAAAAAACCCTTTCTGTCTACCGCGGGCTTCGAACACCGTATGCCGACTTTTCAGCTAGCGGAACAGTGGTTTTAGCCGCACGGCCACGCGCACCTCAAAAAAACATTTTAAAACAGCAAATGAATGTTCATTTCGTGTCTTTTAACGTGTCCCAAAAACTTCATTTGTCTTGTCTTAATTGTATTTAGTAGTTCTCTTTTTATGTTTAGTTGTTTTAAAACACCATCGTTTGTTTTCTTTTCTTTCCATCCAATTCTACTTATTCTTCTCTAAATCCACATTTCAAAGGCTTCAATTTTCTGTTCTGTTTTCTTGTCTAATGTCCATGTTTCTGCACCAAGCAGGAATATTGAGAAGATGTAACATTTTGCTATTCTTAGTTTCAGCCCTGCTGTTATTTGTTTTGTTGTTAGTATATTTTTCATGGCATTAAAATTACTTTTTGCCATACCTATTCTTTTGTTTATTTATGTTTATTTTGGTTCAGCTGTTTTAAAATGAATTCATTTCTGTACCCGTGTATTTAAAAAAAACCCTGACTGTTGATTATACAGGTAAAATGGATAGTTTGTGCTTTTTTTCATTATATCCACAAATCGTTATCTTTAGAAATGGAAAAAAAATGTCTTATGTACCAAGTCTATGTCAAAATAGATGAGAAAGAGTGATCAGCGGTGCTATATAGAGCCAATTCTGACCTGTTGAGGCGAATTTTAGACAAACAAATGAAAAGACAATTAGAGACCACAGAGATGGGATTTCTCAAAAGAATGTTGAAAGTTTCCATGGACAGGTAAAAAGACCAACGAAGACAATTTTAAAGAGGCCAACACAAGAAGGGAGCTCCTAAAAAATATCATAAAGAAACAATTGACATTTTTCGGACACATCTTGAAAAGAGGAAAGTTGGAATACTTGGCAACAACTGACAAAATACAGGTGGCACATCCCATAAAAACTAGTCAACGACAGAATTAATACGATGCACATAATATGCCAACTTGTGTGGAGTGTGAAATGTTTTAAAATAAGGTTATTGAGTCACTCTGATTGAATGGAAGCGGATGAAGGAGGGGTACATAGTTCGTCGATATTTGATTTATAAACCTGGAACCATGAACCTGTTTACTGATAACTGATTGTTGTCCAGCGTGGAAAAATGAAATAATATTGAGCAGTAAAGTAATAGGGTTAACAGTGGCGTCCCCGCATTGAATTTCTTTTATGATAGAGCACTAGTTCACTGTCTTGTATCTTCATGGTCCACGCGGTAGTCGGTTCTGGACACCAACTCTTGGTTAAAAAAAATGAAGAAGAATAATCGAAGGTCTAACGATGAAGAGGAATAGTTGAAGGTCTAAATATGAAGAGGAATAGTTGAAGGCAGAACGATGAAGAAGAGGTATAGTCGAAGGTCTAAAGATGAAGAGAAATAGTCGACGGCAGAATGATAAAGAGGAATAGCCGATGGTCTGAAGATAAAGAGAAATAGTCGAAGGCAGAACGATGAAGAGGAATAGTCGAAGATCTAACGATGAAGAGGAATAGTCTAAGGTCTAAAGATGAAAATGAATAGTCGAAAGTCTAACGATGAAGATGAATAGTCGAAGGCCGAACGATGAAGAAAAATAGTCGAAGGCAGAACGATGAAGATGAATAGTGAAAGGTCTAACGATGTAAAGGTTTAGTCGAAGGTCGAACAATGAATAGGAATAGTCGAAGGTCTAACGATGAAGAGGAATAGTCGAAGGTCTAACGATGAAGATGAATAGTCAAAGGCAATACTGCAGAAGTTCATCAAAATTAACATCATCAAAATTAACATCATCAAAATTAACATATCACATATTCGACTCAGAGCCTAAAACAATCCACTTCTGTTTGGCTTTTTAAATCTGTTTTTGTTTTCTATCTTCGATCTCAACTCATGTGGTGAATTTATTTCACGAGATAGATATAGGTTAATATTACAAGAGTGAATAACATGGAACAGTTTGCAAAGAAATAGTTCCAATATATTATCGTGACAAGGTATAAAGTAAAGTTATATTCGGTATAATCCAAAATCCGATGCAAAAATAAGGGAAGATAACAAAGAAAAACCTCAACACGCTCCATGGAGGAATGACAGAAAAAATAGTGTTAGTGACAATATATTTTTTAATCAAACCATATATTATACTAACCAAATGCGTGAAAATATAGAATCCGTAAGACAAGACGGGTTTTAATACAATTAAAGGTGCCAGACAAGGAGGGATTTCGTACAATTTAAGATACCAGACAAGGAGGGTTTTGGTACAATTTATGATACCAGACAAGAATGGATGTGATACATTTGAAGATATCAGACAATGAGGGTTTTGATACAATTTAAGATACCAGACAAGGAGGGTTTTTATACAATTTAAGATACCAGACAAGGAGGGTTTTGGTACAATTTAAGATACCAGACAAGGAGGGTTTTGGTACAATTTAAGATACCAGACAAGGAGGGTTTTGATACAATTTAAAATACCAGACAAGGAGGGTTTTGATACAATTTAAGATAACAGACAAGGAGGGTTTTGATACAATTTAAGATGCCAGACAAGGAGGGTTTTGATACAATTTAAGATGCCAGACAAGGAGGGTTTTGATACAATTTAAGATAACAGACAAGGAGGGTTTTGATACAATTTAAGATAACAGACAAGGAGGGTTTTGATACAATTTAAGATAACAGACAAGGAGGGTTTTGATACAATTTAAGATAACAGACAAGGAGGGTTTTGATACAATTTAAGATGCCAGACAAGGAGGGTTTTGATACAATTTAAGATGCCAGACAAGGAGGGTTTTGATACAATTTAAAATACCAGACCATGAGGGTTTTGATACAATTTAAGATAACAGACAAGGAGGGTTTTGATACAATTTAAGATACCAGACAAGGAGGGTTTTAATACAATTTAAGATACCAGACAAGGAGGGTTTTGATACAATTTAAGATACCAGACAAGGAGGGTTTTGATACAATTTAAGATACCAGACAAGAAGGGTTTTGATACAATTTAAGATACCAGACAAGAAGGGTTTTGATACAATTTAAGATACCAGACAAGGAGGGTTTTGATACAATTTAAGATACCAGACAAGGGGGGTTTTGATACAATTTAAGATACCAGACAAGGAGGGTTTTGATACAATTTAAGATATCAGACAAGGAGGGTTTTGGTACAATTTACGATACCAAACAAGGATGGTTTTGATACAATTTAAGATACCAGACAAGGAGGGTTTTGGTACAATTTAAGATACCAGGCAAGGAGGGTTTTGGTACAATTTAAGATACCAGACAAGAATGGCTGTGATACATTTGAAGTTACCAGACAAGGAGGGGTTTGATACGATTTAAGATACCAGACAAGGAGGGTTTTGATACAATTTAAGATACCAGGCAAGGAGGGTTTTGATATAATTTAAGATATCAGATAAGGCGTGTTTTGATACAATTTATGATACCAGGCAAGGAGGGTTTTGATACAATTTAAGATACCAGGCAAGGAGGGTTTTGATACAATTTAAGATACCAGGCAAGGAGGGTTTTGATACAATTTAAGATACCAGACCAGGAGGGTGTTTATACAATTTAAGAGACCAGGCAAGAATGGATGTGATATAAATTAAGATACCAGGCAAGATTGGATGTGATACAATATAAGATACTAACCAAAGAAGTAAAAAGAAAAAAAATGGAATTTATTTGGTTATTTGGTTATAGACGGCCCCGGTATCACTGCAAACGAATTAAAATCCATAATTGCTCAACCGCCCGTGCCAGCGTAATCATCCGAATTAATATCTCATCTCCCAAACAAAGAAAGGTAACTGTAGTTCCCATTGTAGCAGTCTCAGCACACGCCAAAAGACATAAAGCGAAACCGCGCAGAAAGTGAACACAGCCAACTGTTCCCTGTTATACGATATCATCATTCATAGTAAGCAATTGGAATATTGGAACATGATCAAAACGGATGAGACACACAGCTCACTGTGTGCACAGAGCGTTTAACTCAGTAGCTCCTGCAACAAGTCGGGCTTGGAATATGAGGAAACTGCAACAAGCAACACTTTTCATGTATAACCTTCAATGGGTCCTGCCGCCTATCCACCATATACCGGAAGTTCACGTCCTCCTGAAAATGATGATCGTCATATTTTCTTTGTAATGCAGAGCGCTTGATGATGTTAAGCCATCGTTGTTGACTTAAATTCCGAACATATAAACACACAGTTAGTCGTCAGATTATCCCCGTCGCACATCAAACAACAGACCGTAAGATTAGCCAATGGCCTGTCTAGGGATTTACGATGAGCCATTACGATAAAAAAAAATCAGTGGATCAAGAACTCAACAAATATATTACAATTGTAAATGAAAATTATTTACCTGGTTTTCTTGTTATATGTTGCGGTCGTCTGATGTTATTAGATATAAATAAAATATAGTGCATAAACTAGCGTTACTGAATACAAAATATAAATCAATAAATCAATAAATCAATAAAAGTAATAATGTAGTATTGTATTTAATATGTCATAATAGGGTCTAGTCACACACCGGCCTTGTCTCTTGCACTTATGGTGGAAGCGGTCAGCTACCCATTGCTGACTGTTTGCGTCATGATCAGCGGTAGCAGCTGGTAAAGATCGTACGCCACCTCATAGCGGTGCCATCGAAAATGGACTACCTAGTGTGGTTAAGAGAGTTTGAATCTCGCTGTTCATAGACTGGCTCATAGTAAAATACGTCCTGCTAGAATCGCAGGTCGCAAGTCGCAAATTACACGACTTTGTAATAAACTAGAGACACAACGCATCTGCGCCTTTTTAGCGGCTGAGATGAAGAGAAAAAACCTCCATACTAACGCACAAGAGTAGGTTCGTACAAGCAGTGAGTTTAGACTTGTTAAATTATTTAAAATATTTTTTCTAAAAAATTAATGTAAAAATCCATTCCGCTGTCGTTTTTTCCTAGCCTGTGATATTGTCACCGATGGAATCTCTTCTGAATGTGAAAGGAAATATTGTAAATAGAGGCAATTAGCTGCTTTGGCAAACATTCCATCAGTTGTTTTTTCGTTGTTTTTTTTTGGTTAAGATCCACGTCCACTAAGCCCGGTAATTAAAACTGTAAATAGAAATTGCGTCATGAGGTGATCAGAGGTCAATCCCCTAGGAAATGAGCATTCATCTTAATAGGAAAGTGTAAGTGGAAAGGGATCTGATTGGTTCGTTCAGGCAGAAAGTAACATGGCTCGACAAATTCCCGTTACGTGTTATTTTGTTCTCGGAAAAAGGTTATGTTTCTGTTTCGGTGCTGTCGTTCTGATGTCAATAATGGTGTCTCTGACAGTTTATTTATTACAATAGGCAGGTACAGAGACTGAAATAGGAATGAACCTCATTTGGGCTTGACATACCGTTCAATTAACATAATGATGTATGGGGGTAAGAGGCAGAAAACCAGGACAACAAACAAGTCGTTAAACGTGGGAGGTAAGAAAGAAAATAGCGACAGAAATACACACGAAAATACATACGAAAACTAATACATTTGATGGATAGGCTGAAGAAAGAACTGTTAGAAAGATAATAGAAAATGTACAGACTATCAGAAAGATGAGTGTAAACATTTAGTAAGACAATGAGCTGATTGAAGAGCAGATCATGAACGAAAGTTCAGTGGAATGATTGAACAGACAGGCATATATTTATTACAACAAATGATGAAAGATGAGAAGGAAGAACAGACAAGTTGATAAAAGATCAGTCGAAGGAGTAAACAGAAAGACGACAAACGAAGGGAAGGAAGAACATGCAGGTGGAACAACGGTCGATGGACATAGATTAAGATAGATGGACGAACGATTTGGGAGAGAACAAACATGTGGCAAAAATGGTCGGTGGAATAAGGGAACAGATGGACGAACGATTTGGGAGAGAACAAACATGTGGCAAAAATGGTCGGTGGAATAAGGGAACAGATGGACGAACGATTTGGGAGAGAACAAACATGTGGCAAAAATGGTCGGTGGAATAAGGGAACAGATGGACGAACGATTTGGGAGAGAACAAACATGTGGCAAAAATGGTCGGTGGAATAATGGAAATGTAAGTCAGAAGTAAATTAGACCAAATGCATGTGCATTCGGGAGAGAGAATATGGAGAAAGAGAAAATATACAGGTAGATAAGGGTCAGTTGAACCAGTGACAGTTATATGATAAAACAGGTGGGCGAGTGATCGGTGGAATAAATAGACTGACTTTAATAGAAGGCATACGAACAGACATTGACATACATACAAAATGTCAAACGGATGGATTGCCATAGGAAGAACAGTAAAACAAGGTGTATGACGGACGGACGAACGGACAAGTATAATTAGAAAAATATATGAACAAAAGGACAGGTACGAACAGGAAGACATAGAGACATACAAGCGAACATATATAAGCAGTCAGAAAGACGGGCGATCGGACATGTACAAACAAACATACAGGTAGTCGAGACCACAAGCACAATAGACAAAGAGACAGGCGAACGGTGAAGTACAAGCAGACAGATAGACATGTACAAGCAGACAGAAATATAAAAGCATGGTGTAGAGCAAGAACAAAGTCCAAACGTTTAACATTCACGCAGGAGCGATTTCATGAACATTCGTCTCCTATATTTCATTCTTCCTTGATCTGTAAACCACATCTCCAGAATGCAAATGGCGACCAAATGGAACAATAACAACACGGACCTATGGTGACGAATGCTCCGGATTAGGTGAAGTACATTCACGTGCCTCGTGAGAACGATTCTCAGACTGGTGTGTCTCATAGGACCACGAAGACGTAGTCAAATTTCCATAAATTTGAAGTTTTCATTTTTGCTAAACTTTAGTGGAATGTCATCCTTTAGCACTTTTGAAAATTGCTTTACTCTGGTATGACAGGTTACTTGGAAAATAAAGTATTCTATTGAAATATGCTCTAGTTTCCATTTTTTAAAATTTAGTATTATAGTTGTGTAATACTATGGTCGTTTTATAGGACGATTTGGAGAATTTTTTTTTCACATATAGAGGATAGATTATAGAAATCATACACAACACCAAGTAATTGAGATGAAAAAAAAACAAATAGGGAATGAAGTGAAAACAATGTATTACAACAGATTTAGATAAGGAACAAAACAAAAAACATGAAATTTCGGCCTACACACCGCCTTACATGATATAATTTAGTTAAATCATATTATGTTTCTCGCATTCATGTTTTGTGTGTGTCATCATCATGTGTGTGTTTTTTTCCCTCTCGTTTCTGAGGAACACATTATCTATAATAGTCACCGATTCTTTGTTTTGATCTGACAAGGAAAGTTGCCATAATACATTATATATAATAGTCACCGATTCTTTGTTTTGTTCTGACAAGGAAAGTTGCCATAATACATTATATATAATAGTCACTGATTCTTTGTTTTGTTCTGACAAGGAAAGTTGCCATAACACATTATATATAATAGTCACTGATTCTTTGTTTTGTTCTGACAAGGAAAGTTGCCATAATACATTATATATAATAGTCACTGATTCTTTGTTTTGTTCTGACAAGGAAAGTTGCCATAATACATTATATATAATAGTCACTGATTCTTTGTTTTGTTCTGACAAGGAAAGTTGCCATAATACATTATATATAATAGTCACCGATTCTTTGTTTTGTTCTGACAAGGAAAGTTGCCATAATACATTATATATAATAGTCACCGATTCTTTGTTTTGTTCTGACAAGGAAAGCTGCCATAATACATTATATATAATAGTCACCGATTCTTTGTTTTGTTCTGACAAGGAAAGCTGCCATAAGACATTATCTCCACCTGGTTCTCCTTTCACCAGTTTTTCCGCAGCACCAAAATTCTTGGCCTATTGCCTTGAAATAAATAAAATGTGTTATAACAAAAATAATGAATAATAAGTAGGTGCTTAAATCTCATTTCAGAAACAAAACAAATACATAATAAACAACAATTATATGTGTTCCCTGTATGAAAAATACACATTTCACATGATAAGCAGTAAACCAACACTCTGTTCCACACAGCAGTTTAAGTATTGCATACTTTATCTGTATCGTTACCAAAGAGACATTTCCGGTTTTTTTTTTTTTTGACGTGCACTGATGAAATGAGTGATTATGCTTTTTTATTTTTCTAAAACATATGTCTTTAAATTCCATGTAAATGGAAATATTATTTTATTAGGCATTTCATTTTGTAATAGTTAAATAAATCATGTAGTCTTCTTCCTCTACTTCTTCTTCTTTTCTCTTTCACTGATACCTAAAAGGTGTCGTGGTTTATATCATTTGTCGTTCTTGTGCTGCTCGAATTGTCTGAATTAGTGATTTTCCTTTGTTGTTACATGAATGAAATAGCACAAGAACGCTTGAATTTCTTTTCCTACGGGCATTGAAATTCACTTATAACTTTAATTTGACTCCCATCGAAAATTGTGTCGTGTTGCCAGCACAGTCACACACCGGAAGTCCTGAATCAATCATGTAGTAATAATAAATAATTTACGGTAAATTGACTATAATTATAAGCAATACGAATAAATAAAGTTATTATGGGAAATTTGAGATCAATAAATATAGATAAACATTCAGAATTGTGCGAGTCTTGCACTGCAAGTAAAGAGAAACTGAAAAGATGAGACGTTGACGAGGTCATAAAAGACAACAAATTGCAAAAGATATTGGAGAACAAAGAAATTTTATTTTCGGGTTTGTCCCTCACAGAATCTACACCTGATGTATAACTGTATATTATTACAGTATTTCATTGCATCCATAGCGCCCTCTCAATTTTATTTTCATTGGGCATTGGCTTATTCAATAGGTATCTTCTCCACACAAGTCACAGTCTGCGCCTTGGTAGCTTCACTCATACTCTGTTCTTCAAATTCTTCTACCCACATTGTCAGACATTAAAATAATGTAAGATGTTGGAACGCATTCGAAAATAAATGTCTAATAAGGAAATTACTTGGTATAGCGTGGAACGAATTCAAAACAAACGAGGAAATTAGAGAAATCGCATATCAGCCACTAATATCTTCAGTAATAAAGAAAAGACGATGGTCATATATTGGACATGTGATGAGAAGAGATAATAACCGAATAGCAAAGCAAGCACTCATGTGGGAAACAACAGGTAAGAGGAAAAGGGGAAGACCCAGAGAGACACTGAGAAGAACATTGATGAGAGAGGAAAGAGCAGCAGGAATCGGCTCCCTCAATGAGATAGAGCTGCTTGCACAGAACAGAGACAAATGGCGAGATTTGATAAAATATCTTTAAAAGAACTGAAAACTGCTAGAATAAAAATTCAGATAAGAGAAGGAGTATCTTAGTCTACGCCCTATGAGCCGGCTACGGCTCGAAAGGTCAATAGATAGATAGAAGATGTTGGTGGCTTTCCTATGTAAAAAGGTCTGATTGTCTGTGGCGTTTTGTATAGGGTAAACACTTGTCTCTAGGTCCGCAGTGATGTACGCGTAAGTATTTGACAATAGTTTTACTTGTCTCCTTCTTTGTAGTCAGGGGCAACCATTGTAGTGAGCCTTTAGCCGTTTCTTTGTCAAGGGGCTTGATGATGACAGCAATTTGTGGACTCTGCCACTTTAACATTTTTCCATACAGTCCCTCGAAGTATAGTGACGTCATCTATGATGTGAGCGGCGGTACTTAGCGTCGTGTACCACTTATTTGAATTTTTGAGGCGGTGCAAGGATGCAATTCCTTTTGGGCATACACTGGACAGTCCTATGTGGATATCTTCATTCAGGGAGTACGAGGTCGTATAGATTTTGGACACCGTTGAAGTCAGAACAAGTATGCCGGGACGGTGGAGTGCTCCTTTGCCCATCCCTCCAAAGCATCTTGCATGTTCAACTTCAAAGCTGAAATGTCCATTTTGTCTCTTTGCTCGAAAATAGGGAAACCCCCTTATACACACAATTTAGTCAAAGCACAAAAAAACTGAAGTTCTGTACACCCTAAGTTATAGATCGAAGGTTCCGGAACTGTAAAAGAAGCTCAGCTCATCATAGTATGTACACATTAGTGACCCACGGGATTTGCATTTATATAACACGACACTGCACGTGTCTGTCAAAAATAAGAATGGCTAATTTCAACTGCAGCTATTGCCGGCAACTAATAACAATCAGGATATTTAAATACAATCGTTAAAAAAAACGTCATCTGTTATTAACTATAATATTTTCAGTCACCGAATACGAAACTGAAGGCTGTTTAATTACATGTGTTATGTAAACCTATTACCCTCGTTGATTTCACAATAATTTTATAGCCATGTCTTCTTTCCTCCCGTGCGCTGCCGAGGCCCAAAAGGGGAGTAAAGAATTGTAGTGTTATTCCCGACCAGGCATGTTTGTAAGAGGCGACTAAGAAGAGTTTGAGCATTGGGCTGTCCTGTACAGTAAAAAAAATTAACCGCAAAAACGTCACAAACATAGACAAATCAAAGATAATAACAAGTGAATCCGCCATCCAGGAAAGATAAGAGCTCTCAAAGAGATGTATGACGTAAGCCGAAAAAAGCCGCAAGGAGTCCTGGTCGATGACCATCCTTTTGTCTAGTAGGAAATATTCCACAATTAACACCTGGTATGTACGTGCTCTAAATGAACAAGGGAAATAAAATAAATCCAAAATGTGTCTTGTCCTATTCTCAGGGTTTTCTAAAGAATGAAATAATATTCCTCGTTTAGCCTCTTTGCATAAATAACCATACATTTTTATTGCGATGTTTTGTAAACTGCAGAATTTCATTTTAAGACTCATGATAAATGTTAGCGTTCCACGTCTACACCTATGGATGAACGGAAATGGAACACACAATGCCTCGTGTTTTCTACAAGTGTCTAATTGTGTCAGATAGCTCACGTTTAAAGCGTGCAAAATCGTAAATTTGACCGTGTATAGATTTGTAATCGCTATTTTTAACTTAAAATACTGTAAACATTAAGTTTTGACTACATCAATGGGTCGTTATAAATTTATAGAAATTAAATAAGCAACAATAATAACCAAATGTTTTTTTAATGAAATTAATTCCCTGTTGGGTTCTAATCATTATAACTTTACATGCAAATTTTGAACAACTTACAACAAGCGGTTAAAAAGCTATCGATTTTAAAAGATGGGCACGAGTTATGAAACAAGCTATAGATATCGGATTCAAAGTATGGCATTCTGCTTTATTATTATGAAGTACGCTAGTTAAATCGAGGGGAAATAATGAAAAGATTTTATGACTTAACATGCTGAAGTCGAACTTTTTCTAGACACGAATTGTAGTCTGAGGATAGAATTATCGGATCCTCAGTGGATCTGCCAGGTAGCGCTTTTGGTTGACATGACTCAACATTTGAATGACCATTAATTTCAAGTTACAAACATAAGGACAACTGGTACACGAATTGTACGAGCATAACAAAGCTTTCCGAAAGAAAAAACAACTGAAACTTCGGGAGCCTAACATACGAGAATAAAATACTACAATTGTGTAAGGCTTAGAAAGCAGGAGAAATCTCATATTAACTTCATCAGCTATGCTGAAAACATTAATGATATTTACCGCCAGTTCGTGGATAGTTTCAATTATTTTGCTGTACAACAAACAAAGTCAGAAAGTTTCTCAACACAATTTTGTATCGATGTCAATACTGCTCCGGCATATATACAAATGGAAGTTATTGGCCTGCAAGAAAAATAAATTATGAAATTAAAGTTGAGTGACTCAGAAGATACTACTAGACTTATACACATCTTAACCCCATGTGAACAATATCCAATTATCACATCAAATGTCCAAAAAGTTACTTCATTGTTTGGTAGCACTTATATTTGTGAAACATTTTGTTCAAACTTAAGTGAACTAAATAAGAAGCAAGAAATCGATTAACTGACAGAAATTTACAATGCATCCCGCGCACTGCTGTTAGTCAAATATCACCAAACATGGACAACCTTGTGCATGACATTTAGGCACAATCGTTTCATTAAACTGGTAAACTTTCTATATATACTATATTTTTAATTACTACCTCGCCCCCTTTTCTGTTTCGCCCTTCTCCATTTCATTCCGCTCTCTCTTCTGTTTTCCATTCTCCATCACAAATAGTATTGTTTGCATTAAATCGCTTGTGAATACAAATTAGGTAAATGTATATAACGACATCTGACCCATAGTGTCTTCATAGTTTTCACATCTGGCAGTCAGAAAATTAAAGGTTTCCCACCCCTGTTTTACATTTATGTAATGTTTTTGCCTAATCGCACAGACAAATTGCGCCAGATCTAATGAGTAGGTGTTTAGAAGACCGGTCGTTATTGTTTGAGTGTTGAATCATCGAGTTGTTTGTCACTGATACTTCAATTGGTTTGCTCATTTGTGCCTGCTCCAGAATGTAACATACACTTCTTCTAACATGATACGTTTAAGGTGTTTAGAAGAAGCTGCATTCTAAATTTAAAAAAAGAAAACATTCTGTTGCAAAAATGAATGTTGCATCACGGAAACTCTCATATTTGCCATTATTTAATCGTTGCGTTATTTGCTATGAGCATTAACTACTAATTTTTGTCACACACAAAAATATTCATTTGAACTGAAAATCATACTTAGTGTGTGTGGCTTCAGCAATTGAAACATAAAATATAAATATATGTCAATTACAGGAAATGTCCTAGACTCGGGACATCATCATCACGAAGCCAAATTTCCAAGATTAGAACTAACATTTGACTTTGAGATGAAAACATGCAGATGCGACCATGCCTTGTATGGATCTTATAAACGCAGCCTTATTAACTGACTGCTGAACACTTTTAACATTCTAACATCAAAACAAATAACACCAGGGCTAAAACTAAGAATAGCAAAGTGTTATGACTTCTCAACATTCCTATATGGTGCAGAAACATAGACACTAGATATGAAAACAGAACAGAGAATTGAAGCCTTTGAAATGTGGATATATAGAAGAATATATAGAATTGGATGGAAGGAAAATAAAACAAATGATGATGTTTTAAAACAACTAAAAATGAAAATAGAACCACTAAACACAATTCAAACAAGACAAATGCGATTTTGGGGCCATGTTAAAAGACATAACAACCTACTAAAAGTAATCCTGGAGGGGAAAATACTAGGTAAAAAAAGGCAGAGGCAGATCGAGAGTAACATGGACGAGTAATATCAAAATATGGACAAACCAACCTATGACAACCTACACCATCAAAGAAAGAGACAGAGCAGAATGGCACTCCATGGTAGCAAACTTTCGTTGCGTAGATGGCACTCGATGATGATGATTAAACACAATATTAATATAAGCACGAATTGATAACTAAAAAAATTATTTCGTTTTTTTTAAATAATAATTGACTTTAAATTGAGCAACATGCCTTCACTAAAGTTCACATATTACTAAGAGAGAACAATAACAAATAAGCCACATAGCTCAGAAATATTTAAAAAAAAAAGGAAAATATAAAATTAATTACGGATCAAATAAAACAAAAATGTGTTTGTATGAAATTACATAAATGCAATTTTAATAATATTTTTTTTTCTTTTTCTCTTTGTTTATTAGCCCATTCATTTACATTGTGTTTTTTTAACCTCACCTTGCAGTGCATATTTTCAGCGTGCACTTCTACAGGGTTGCCTTGCTAGCAATTTCCTTTTATTGACCTTCATACAAGGCAGTATCTGTTTGTTGTCAAAGGAGTCTTTTCAAGGAAAGCAAATAATGCCTTATCAGATAAATGAGTCTTCTTATCAAAGTTTGTATATGAATTTCGTTTAATCATGTGAACTGTATATAAGACAGACAAGATTAATGAATTGATATACCGTGGACTTGCCAGTCCCAAGAAGTGGCGGCAAATGGCAATCAATGGAGAAGGTTGATGAAGTCTGTCAGTAGTGCTCAAAGGATTCCAAGGGTTATGGAATTAGAAAGAAGGAAAGAAGGAAAGGAAGTGAGGTTAAAAGGAAGGACGGACTAATATGCTCCGGGTGTATGGATATTTTAGTTTATAATTTCGTTTCCTTTCCACACTTGCTTTAACATATCAATACATAACGTACTGCAGAGGTAAGCTGTTAACAGTAGAAGATTTATAAACAAGTGGTTAGTGTACTAGTAACTTTCTTAGCAGTTCTGGTCGCCAAATGTTCGACTCTTTTAGATTACGACGAGGTGTATGAATGTGTTTTGTTTCTAGGGTAAATGCTTTCGATTTACTAAAATTTTACAACGGGGACCACCTATTCCTTTGCTACCTGGAGTTGAGCTAGCAGTGCGAGTCATAAAAACTACTGACAGTAGGTCTGGATAAAAAATGGTCAACGAAACCGTATATCCCATACGCAAGTCGTGGGACTGATACCTTTTACTCACGGATAATCGAGAACAAATTACACTCAGGTTCCACTACATCTTCTTCTACCTTTCAGCTCCCTGTGGAGCATAGGTCTTCAACAATCACTTTCCAAGTCGTTCTGTTTCTTGCCATACTTTTAAGATCATTCCATGTCTTCCCCATCATCTTCATCTCTGCTTCTATCTGTATTCTCCAGGAATTCCTTGGTCTTCTACTTTGTCTTTTCCCCTGGGGATTCATAAAAAGGGCCTATTATGTAATACTCTCAGTTGGATTCCTCATTTCTGCTGCTACCTGTGCAGTTTTTCCTTGTTCGTTTAGGGTACATACATTCCAGGTGCCAATTCTGAAAGATTTCCTGGTTGATAAAAGGTGAGTCGGCAACCCGGACTCCTTACGGCTTTCTCCGGCTTGCGTCATTCGTCTCTTAGACAGAGAGCCTTTATCTTTCCAGGATGGCGGATTTACTTTTATTCTTTTCTTTGACTTGTCCATGTGGGAAGTTTTTTCGGCTTATTTTTTTTTTTACAGTATGGGATAGCCAGGCCCATGTTTTGTACATTAAGACGGCAGTCGAAAAGCGAGGAGACTTTGCTGTCTTTTGAGCAATCTACAACACATTATAGCAGCCCCTCATTTAAACCAGTCTGTAAACAGACAACAAAGGCTAATAAAATGAACAAAAATAGATTAAAGGCTCACGTAAACGTACAGTAACGAAAAAAGTTAGTGTGGAACACAAAATAGATCGCTGTGCGTGATGTCTTTGACGACATAAAATACATCTGTATGCGCATTTCAGTGTAGGTGGTGCACACTTACCCGTGACGTTACAAGTGCCAGCACTATTAATGGGGAAATAATCACCGCAACAATTAAATCACGGAAAAGGTGCCGTCGGGGAAAATTTATCACATATAAATGGAAAGTAAGAGTGCTGACCTAATGATACTTATATAAAAATGTAAATGTTGAAATAGTAATTACCAAAAGTAATTACAAAATAAATTGCAAAAGCATTGACCTGAACGCGCCATATAACCTTGACAGAGAAAGGTAACCCAGACTGAGGATAGTAAAGTAATAAAGATAGGATCAAGTAAACATTAATTGCCGACAAGGCAGATGATTTCACCTTCAGTGATTAACGCAACCATGATCAAGAAAATCAGCACACTCTTTAATTTTATTCCTTCATGTATACCTCTTTATTTAGTTCTGCCATTTGATAGCTTAGCAAAAGATTGTAATCTTAATTGCATTACTGTACGTAACTCCTTTATTTGACACGCCAATTCCGTAATTACTGTGAAAATGTTTCTTCTTGTTTATATCAAGTAAACCGGTCATATGGGAAAATAATTTTTACTTCACGATGAAAATAGTTATTGGTTCCCCAGCAGACACTCTCGAGTCGACCCCGCTGGAAAATAAAAATTGGAAACGCATAACTTGCATGAATAAAAGAGAAAAGAGCGAGGGAAGGTACGTTTTCCCTTTTCTCCCTAATGTGGTGGTTCATTACTGTGAAGATGCACATTCTTCATTCTTTCATAACACTAAATATATGCGACAACATTGTCCACTATGACAGATGGAAACCCATGTAGCCGTTACCCTCTTTCCGCCTCTGTCTTACAAACCAGAATTCAAGTTAATGTTGCCCAGTCTCTCCGTCTATATTTTCTGGCTTTAATTACAAATTTTGAGAAACGCTGGGAATATTTTCACGCCACCTTATGTTTGCTACAAACAGTAAGACTACCTACCAAAATGAAATCTACAATCATTTTCCACCATTGTTTATTTCTGAAGTCAGCGATGCATTTTTATTACATTCATTTATTTATAAATTAACTACAGTTGAGCAGATCTAATCAGAAACAGATGGTACCTTATTAAAAGATTAAATTGTCTAAGCTTATGAATTACCTTTAACTAATACAGCCAGTCATATGACTGAATTATTGATTGTAGAATTTACTTATATGCACCGAATTTCGGCTTGTATGTGAGAGGGTGTTCTTTTTACTATAAGAATAAACCATACTTTAACTTATTCATTTGACCTTAGTAATGTCCAATACTCAATGTAGTTCAAGTTATTGTTGATTTATTCCTTTTCTGGTTCATTATTAATTTCAATCTAGAAACAAAGTGAAGTAAACAATTCACTAATTCCTATATTTCAAAATGTCGAATGTAAATAGTTACTATTTTATATATTCGCTATCTACGAATATGAAAATACAATTTCTCGCACTTGGATAATATTCAATATTACTAATAAAGATCAGGGGGAAAAGGCTATATAGAGTTTTGCAAGTGGGGATAGTGGTGGTTTGGGTGTAGTCTTCAAGAGTGTTCATCCGCCAAAGCAAGTGTTTCGGTCGCTTTTTTGTTGTTGACACTCCACACTCTAAGGGAGGCGTGTCCACTTACGCCAACGTCATCACGACTGCTTAGTATCTTCCTCAAATCGAAATTCGAGCCTCGGGACAAGCGAACTATCCAGTTTGAAGATTTGACCAGTTTAGATCAGGTTAAGCTAGTACCTATTCCAGTTTGAAGATTTGACCAGTTCAGATCAGGTTAAGCTAGTACATATTCCAGTTTGAAGATTTGACCAGTTTAGATCAGGTTAAGCTAGTACCTATTCCAGTTTGAAGATTTGACCAGTTCAGATCAGGTTAAGCTAGTACATATTCCAGTTTGAAGATTTGACCAGTTCAGATCAGGTTAAGCTAGTACATATTCCAGTTTGAAGATTTGACCAGTTCAGATCAGGTTAAGCTAGTACATATTCCAGTTTGAAGATTTGACCAGTTCAGATCAGGTTAAGCTAGCACCTATTCCAGTTTGAAGATTTGACCAGTTCAGATCAGGTTAAGCTAGTACATATTCCAGTTTGAAGATTTGACCAGTTCAGATCAGGTTAAGCTAGTACATATTCCAGTTTGAAGATTTGACCAGTTCAGATCAGGTTAAGCTAGCACCTATTCCAGTTTGAAGATTTGACCAGTTCAGATCAGGTTAAGCTAGTACATATTCCAGTTTGAAGATTTGATCAGTTCAGATCAGGTTAAGCTAGCACCTATTCCAGTTTGAAGATTTGACCAGTTCAGATCAGGTTAAGCTAGTACCTATTCCAGTTTGAAGATTTGACCAGTTCAGATCAGGTTAAGCTAGCACCTATTTCAGTTTGAAGATTTGACCAGGTTAGATCAGGTTAAGCTAGTACCTATTTCAGTTTGAAGATTTGACCAGGTTAGATCAGGTTAAGCTAGTACCTATTTCAGTTTGAAGATTTGACCAGGTTAGATCAGGTTAAGCTAGTACCTATTTCAGTTAAAGATTTGACCAGTTTAGATCAGGTTAAGCTAGTACCTATTTCAGTTTGAAGATTTGACCAGGTTAGATCAGGTTAAGCTAGTACCTATTTCAGTTTGAAGATTTGACCAGTTTAGATCAGGTTAAGCTAGTACCTATTTCAGTTTGAAGATTTGACCAGGTTAGATCAGGTTAAGCTAGTACCTATTTCAGTTTGAAGATTTGACCAGGTTAGATCAGGTTAAGCTAGTACCTAATTCAGTTTGAAGATTTGACCAGTTCAGATCAGGTTAAGCTAGTACCTATTTCAGTTTGAAGATTTGACCAGGTTAGATCAGGTTAAGCTAGTACCTATTTCAGTTTGAAGATTTGACCAGGTTAGATCAGGTTAAGCTAGTACCTATTTCAGTTTGAAGATTTGACCAGTTTAGATCAGGTTAAGCTAGTACCTATTTCAGTTTGAAGATTTGACCAGTTTAGATCAGGTTAAACTAGTACCTATTTCAGTTTGAAGATTTGACCAGTTGAAAACAGGTTAAGCTAGTACCTATTCCAGTTTGAAGATTTGACCAGTTCAGATCAGGTTAAGCTAGTACCTATTGCAGTTTGAAGACATTTCTATTTCAGACTAGGTTAACTCTGTGTCTTACTATTAGTCTGTAGACAATTATGTGAACGGTAATTATTCAACACTTTTCATGTTCTAACGTGGACGCTGTACAACTGTTATTGTATTCTAATAGTTTAAACAAAAACATTATTGTTTGCATTTTAATGTGAACACGCTAAATATGTATTATGTCTACATTATCGTACATCTGAGTTTCAATTATAAGTTTATACGCCATTATGTAAAAGCTGAATTGAGAGAAAGACATTGAAATAAAAGAAACTTCGAAAGTTGTTAGATTGTGTGTTGACACCGGGAATTGACAAATTCATTGTGACCTAAGTAGCAACAAATATCACGGAATCATCTTCAATTATTGTGGATATAAAGATACATCTGTCCCCTCAAATCGACTTCATTCGTCTTCATTTTCTCTATCATTATCATTCTTCTCATATTTTCTCTCATCATTCCTCATCCATGTAGTTTATATCTCTTTCACTCTCCCTCTTTCTCTCTCTTTCTATCTTCCATAATGTCCGCAGCCATCTGTCTTCATGGTCATCCTATTATTCACTTATATGTTGTCATTAACAAATTAATATCCATTAATATCGCTTCTTGTATCATGTCTATGTGACCTCACATTTATCTCTCATTAACTTTCTACTTCTTTTCTTTTCTTGCCATCTCTTTCTTTATCTGTTCTCATTTCTTCATTCCTCTCAATCACTGTTAATATTTCTCCCTATCTCTACATCTTTATTTCTCTCTCTCTCCCTCTCCCTCTCTTACGTCCGATTTCACTTTTCACCTACTTCTTTCATCGTCACAAACACGTTCTTTCCAAACAGGCACAATTATTTTATGAGCCGCATCTGCAAGAGTAATAAGGACACAAGATCCACTTTCGTATTGGTTCACCTAAGTTCATTTTGTTGGTAATTATCACACACATAAACACCCACACACACACACACACACACACACATACGACACAAACTCACAGAACAGAGACAGTTAACTTTGTTATATCACAATCAGGCACATAAACACTCACACACACACACACACACACACATATCAACAACAACAAATAGTTCCCTTTATGTTTAAATCAAATCTAGCGGAAGCAATAATCAAATTCGTCAAATTGAAATCTTGACTATTTTTACTCCCTTGAAACAGTATGAGATATAATGTAGTTTACGGAGATAGATTATTTCTTAATTGTTCTTCCCTCCTAAATAAACTATTTTCGAGGTAAAATATATTGAAGGAAATGTATTTATTTTGTTCAAACGCGCATTCATTAATACGTTTTCGTTGGTTTAATTTTCAACTAACTTGAATAGTGTAATAAATAAATTAACACTTACCCTTCTCAAATAATCACAGCAGTTTCTCTACACGAGCTTGTTTTATGATAATAATAGTAACCACTGCAATATTAGTCAACCCGCAGGCAGTCTTGAGTTTGTCGCGAGTCACCGCAGATGCGTGGTTTCTTAGCAACAAACTTCAGCCAGTTATCTTTTTTGTGTGTGGAAATTTGGTTGTATTTCAATTGTCGTTTCGTACCACATGTAAGCTGTCGTATATATGGGCTGGTTTGTGATTAGCTCGTGAGAATGTAATTACAGATATGTAATTGTTAATATCTTCATTACACTTTTGAAGAACGTTTTGATAATTACTGATCTTTGACACTTTGATGATCGTTTAGACCAGTAGCTGTCCACGACTTACTCTCCTGGCGCCTGCTACATACTTTTATGTCGATAAATTTTACTCATCTAATGTTAACGGTAATTACAATTCTAAAATGTAATTGTTAGTAAAGAAACTTATCTTTTCCGGGTTAAGTTTCCATTTCTTAATTTTAATTATTGCAATATTACATTGAATGTTGCGTTTTATATTATTATTAGTATCGCAAAAAATAACTTTGACGCCCGACACGGTTATCAGTCACATGTACCCCGATCACAGCTCTTTGTTTTAAACTTAAAGTAGTAGTTTTAGTTATACCTTGGAAATTTTACATAATTTATGTATAAAACTGTCTTGAGTCTAGCATACTCCCCTCATTGTTAATATTGATTTGTCTATGGATGTGGTTTCAATTGATGTCATCACATACACAACGTAATGTTTTTTTTTTTTTAAGTTAAGATAACTATTTATTTATTGAACGCTATTTTAGCATTTAATGCTAAAAAAATACCAACTATGGGTAAATCTGAGAGTTTGGAGTGATGCAATATTTTAATTTTAATCATGATTTAAAAAACAAAATTAAGATACACCTTCTCTTAATAGCTTTGAATGTATACTTATATACTATACTTAATAGCTTTGAATGTATACTTATATACTATACTTAATAGCTTTGAATGTATACTTATATACTATACTTAATAGCTTTGAATGTATACTTATATACTATACTTAATAGCTTTGAATGTATACTTATATACTATACTTAATAGCTTTGAATGTATACTTATATACTATACTTAACAGCTTTGAATGTATACTTATATACTATACTTAATAGCTTTGAATGTATACTTATATACTATACTTAATAGCTTTGAATGTATACTTATATACTATACTTAATAGCTTTGAATGTATAAATGAAGAAGCCTCTGTTTTACCTTCACGGAATGACATATGAGCAAATCAACCAAGGTATCAGCGATAAACAACAGTGCAATATATAAACACGTTGACAACACTTGCTTAGACCGACTAATCAATTGAAAGTTTTCTGACGGCTAGAAAGACCAACTAGGAAATTCTCAGAGGCCAACACAAAAAGAAGCTCCTAAAAAATATAAGAAAGAAAAAAAATTTTCAGGGACATCATGTGAAGTGGGAAGTTGAAATACTTGGATACAACTGGCAAAATATAGGGAAAGAGAGATTGCGGACAACAAAGAGAGAAGATACTAGATAGCTTGGTGTCATGGCATGGAATACAGTCAACAACAGGATTTATACAATGCACTGTAGACAGAAAACTGTGGAAGGACATGCTCGTCTACGCTTACCGGTATGGCACATGATGATGTTAAGAATTAATGACGAAGTCGGTAACGCAGTGGTCAGAATGTACAGTTGTGTTTTTTTTAAATATTCATTTTACAAAAGAGAATATGAATTAACAAGAAGCATGTACCCCCTTGATTAAAGAAAAGCTGAGGAGGGGATCTGAACACAGATGGACATGTTCGGAGAGCAATGATGATGACACGCGAATAACTCAATAACTCGATAACTCAATAACTCGATAACTCAAGAGAGAAAAGCACTTTTACTGGTAAGAACAACGATTCCCTTACCATCAAGTTCAGGCGCCTATTATGGGAAATGAATGCTCCGCTCAGACACAGTTGTCATATATTTCATGTGTTCGGATTTGGAGTCAGGGTGATGTCCTAGCATCATCAAGCGCTGTACGTTTTTCTTTTAGAAATGACGATCATCATTTTCAGGAGGGCGTGAACTTCCGGTCAATATGGTGGATAGGCGGCAGGAACCATTAAAGACTATGTCTGAAAAGTGTTCCTTGGAGCAGTTTCCTCTTATTCCAAGTCCGGTTTGTTGTATGAGGTACTGAGTTAAACGCACAGTTAAGTGCTCTGTGCACACTGTGAACTGTGCGTTTCATCTGTTTTTATCGTGTTTCGATATTCCGATTGTTTACTATAAATTATGATATCGTATGATGGAGAACAGATGGCTGTGTTCACTTTCTGTGCGGTTTCGCCTTATGTCTTTTGGCATGTGCTGAGACTGCTATGATGGGGACTACAGCTAGCTACCTTTCTTTGTTTGGGAGATGAAGTAGTAATTTGGATGATTCCACTGACACGGGCGGTTGAGTATTTATGAATTTTAATTTGTTTGTAGTGATACTGGGGTTTTCCATAACCATAACCATAACAGTTGTCAGTTTAATGGGACATCATTACCTACATCTTTTTTTTGGATCGTTGGAACTTTGGTGATCTTGGATAGAAATTATAATTAATTAATGTATGAAACATAAGAAACAGTTGCCCCCAACATCTTACAGTGAAAGCGAGCTGGTATTTATATCCGTTAATTACCAACCGAATATTTTGTGGGTGATTTCGGTGGTATCACCCCTGACCATATACATTACCAGGAAAAAATAAATAACTGTGGTGTCTGTTTTCGTAGATTGGGTGAACCGAGAAACCGTCCACGGTCCGAAAAAAAAAAAAATACTGCATGTTCGAAATTGAATCCGAAACTTTTTAATAAGTGGCGAAATGCCTAAAAAAAAAAAAAAAAATAGCTCATTTATTTCATATCTGCGGCAGGTCAAAGGGGAGCATAACCACCTGCGATCTAAGATCTCAATAACAGGGTCGGTGCACCACGATGAGACAGACTTAGCAGTTCTACCTCAATGTGGTCTCCCCTGATAACAACAGCCTGCGTCAAAACAAACTAGCTAACAGAAGCTAGGATCTCCGTGTTCCCTGTAGTGGTGGTTCTTACTGGCATTGAGACCTAGTATCACTGTACCTCTAGGCTGGACTAGTAGTTTCCCAGTGCAGCCTGGGATAGACGGACACCAACTTCTACAGTAAGAGCCGGTAATGTCAAGAAAGCCATTACGTCCCGCCTTGTCAGTGAGTTAAAGGGCACCCAGCAGGCATCAACTCGTGGCATTACATCAATTGATCTCAAAGGCTGGTCGAGTCGAGTGTATGCGATCAAATTTAAGGCTTGTGTAGTGTGTATAAACGTGATGTTTGAATGGTAATGTGTGTAGATGTCACATTTATGCATCATTTCAAGGTGGTTATATAAATGTCACATTTGACATTTATGGTTTATGAATGAATGTCATGTTTATCAACAGTGAAAATGTAACATTGCATGCTATAGTTATGGTCATTGTAAGGGTTATACTTCATGTTATAGTATGTGGGCAGTGATGGTGTTCTACTGCTTGCTGTCGTTACGGGCAGTGCAAGTGTGATACTGCAATTTATAGTTATGGACATTGAAAGTGTGATACTGCATTTTATAGTTATGGGCCGTGCAAGTGTGACACTGCAATTTATAGTTATGAGTTGTGCAAGTGTGACACTGTAATTTATAGTTATGAGTTGTGCAAGTGTGACACTGCAATTTATAGTTACTGGCTGTGCAAGTATGATGTTGAAATTTGTAGTTATAAGCATTGAAAGTATGATACTGCAATTTATAGTTACGGGCATTGACGGCCCATACTGTATATTATAATTATGGACATTGAAGATGTGATACTGCTTATTCTGTTATGAACATTGAAGGTGCCCTGCTGCGTATTATAATGTAAGCAAATATCCACTCGTCATTGAAGGTCTGTAAAGGAATTATGACATTTATGAAACGATGAGACCCTACCACTAAAGAACAACTTTATTTAACATAACACGTCTTACCTAATCCAAATAATTCCAGCATCGGAGCTCGGAAAGCACTCAATATTCCTAACAAATTCTGAGTTTAAAGATGCCTTTGGCGCTGGCAGACGCTTCCTCCAATCAAAAGTGGGGCACACACAAACCCACAAAAAGAAACACTCAACGCGTCAAATTTAAGAATGAGTTCAATATTTGTTAGACAAATTGTTTTCTTTAAGAGGTTGAGCTGACACTGCCGTGTGGCACGATGCTACCCAAGGATATTTACAATGGCCTAATAGTGCCACGTTTATCCGCCCCAATTTCCCAGAAAACCCCACTTGTACGTTATTGTGCTGGTGGGATAATTTCAGGATGGAGAGATCTGCTTTATGCTGGAACGCAATTATGTCGTAAAAAATCATCTCTCTTTTTATATCGTTAGTCTTATATCCTTTCTTCTTCCCTTTTATTATATCGTCAGTTTTATAACCACTCTCCCCATCTTTTTCTATATTGTATAGATGGTATATTCTGTCATCTTCTATCCCCTCTTCTTCGGTATCTATGTCTCTATATTCCTCTATTATCATTTATAATTCTGCCACTTATATCAGAATCTTGTTACATTTTAACTCGCCCTCATAGTGTTTTCTTACGCCATCCTTCTATCCTTTTTTTTCTATAGTTTTATCTCATCCAGACTCACTGCCTGCAGTCATCGGACTTTATGCAAATCTCTCTCTCTCTCTCTCTCTCCCTCTCTCTGTCTGTCTTTCTATCTCTATTTCATCACATTCTCCTTTTTTCAGTTCCCATCACTACCTTCAACACTCACCAAATAAAAAGCATTGATCATGTTCACACGCAAACACACATACACACGTATACACACACACACACACGTATACACACACACACACAAACACACACACACACACACACACACACAAACGCACGTGGTAGTTCATTGAAAATTACCACTTTCAAATAAAAACAAATAAAGAAATAAAAATAATTATAGTCAGCTCACATCAAATATTCACACTTACTGCATGCTGTTATATATATATATATATATATATATATATATATATATATATAAGTCAATGACAATAATTCACATCACATACTCAAATATATTTGTTTCGTTACAATAAGCATGTCCCATACTATTTGCTTGTATGAGGCGCGGTAGTTCAGTCGTTAGTGACTTGGACTACCAAGCAAAAGAGGCTCGGTTCTATCCCTATCTTCCAGGTTCTCTCAGCCTTATATCTGAACCACATTTTCTGGAAAAGTAGCCCGGCTTGACGTTATACCGACCACATCACTCATAAAACGTGCAGTTGGTCATTGGCAAATATGGACGGAAACACCGTACATCCAAAAACGTGGGTAAAACGTGACGTAATACTTGGGCACAATATTAACATCAGATGGAAGACAGAGTGATTGTGTGCCGCTGGCCACATTCTTTTACTATTTCTCTCCCTTTGTCCACATTTTGTTCTATTAATGTCTATAGAATTGTTCTTGAATATTAGGAAGAAACAGTCATCATTTATTAGCCATGTAATGGGAAGGGAACAGCTTGAATGATGACAACTGGGAAAATTTAGGGGTGAAGATATAGAGGGAAGCAAAGAGAAAAGATGCCAGACAGCTTAAGAGAATGGATTGGAAAAAGGTCAACAACAGAAATGATTAACAGCCGAAATCGAAAGTTGTTGAGAGACATGACATCCTACGCCAGCAGACATGACACGTAATGGTGATGATGATGATTACTGAATTGTTACCAATATTTGAAATGGATAACAGGATTGAAACAAGAATGTATGTGATATCCCTTGATATTTCGAATTGTCATGGACTTCATAAGGAACAAAAGCTGTACTAGTAACAAAGGCAGATAATGGATACTAGAGTCTCATTTGGAGGACCCAGAATTTGGGGTCGACAGAGTTCTTATCAGTATCAATGTAAACATGAAACGAAAACAAAAAATAAAATGTCCTGTCATCAATGGATATGATAGCAAAATAGAACTTGACATCCACCAAGAAAGGTCTAGAAAATTTGAAAACAATTAAATCTTTCACAATCTGGAAAGAAAATATGCATATATCTGGAAAGAAAATCAGTGGAAAAAGTAGATCACTTCGTATTTCTCAAGAGTTGCATATTTCAGGAACGATACACGCAAAAAAGAATTAGAATTGCAATAGCAAAAGCAGCGATGACTTTCAGAAAGCTTGATAAAATAAATAAATAAAAGTTACTGAGCACGAAAACAAAAACAAAGTAGTTTAGGATTTTCAAATTAAATTTATTCTTCACATTTACTTATATATGCGAGAGCTGGAAACTAATTAAAGAAAACGAAAATAAATTAGATGCATTCCAGAACAAATAGATCAGGAAAATACTATTTTTTTAAATAATGGAATATATTCAGGCCAAGTGCAGAAATAAGAGAAATGACAGTGCAGCCAACAATTTAAATCTAAAATCAAAAGGAAAATGTGGTCATATGTTGGTTCTGTGATGAGAAGAGAGAAGAAGAGGATTTCAAAGCATGCCCTCAAATGGAAACCAGAGGGTAAAATAGAATATGCCGACCAAGAGAGACTTTTTAAAGAACACTGAGGCGAGAAGCTACAACAGCGGGCATCAACTTTCTCGCTGAATTTGAGATTCTCACGCAAAACAGGAGAGTGTGTCAACATACAAAGCGATTATTGTGCAAAGTTTGACACTTAATAGCAAAGATCATCGAATATGGAGAGTCTAGAATTTCTGCACGAGGTTCCGTCCCTCGGCCTCGGAAGAACATGAGATAGATTGATAGCCAATGACGTTCCAGTTGATATTTTCCTCTCCGTTTCTTATTTCCCTGCTATTGTTACTAACTTTTCCAAACATATTTCTTTCTGTAACATGTCAAAAGACAGTTCAACAAATCGCTGCAGTAAATCGAAGTGTTATGTGAGCTAGCTCTAAATGCCCATCATTTCGTGGACCGCTGTAAATGCAAGAAAGACAAAATAACAGAAAAACAACACCAACGTATTAATTTAGAAAGGCAGCAAAAATTAATTTGATATTGCTTATGGTTAAAATGAAAGGTTTGAAATTATGTCAACAACATAAAAGATCTGAATTAAAGCTTAGGAAAACTGATATACAGAGTCTTGGAAAGAATGACAAAATGAGTATGTAAAGAAAGGAAAGAATGGTATTTAAGTGATTACATACATTTAAAAGACAAAGCCACGACATTTAATTAATGTCGAGGTAATTAGAACAAAATCATTTTATATAAAGTAAAGAACTCCATCTTTTGTTCCTTGACATAGATGACTGTATGATGAATCTTTTTTTTTTTTTTGCGTGTAGTTACAACGTCATATTCGTTTGATTCGACCTATCATAGTCGAAACGTTGGTTTGTTTAGCCTACAATTATCCATAAAACTCAGACATCCCACTAAAGAAAGATGTACAATAAATGAATATGTGCTCAGAATCAGGCCAAGTTATTTCACTAGAGAATATATGTGGTACCCATTGACGAAGGTTAGATTAATTTCGTTGTCTTGCAGGTTATAAGGAAAGTGGCCATACATGGGAATGAACAATAGTGTTAGTCTTCATGTTGCTCTAGTATAGCATTTGTTGCTAGTAGATCAATTAGTAACGAAATTGACACCCATTGTTAAAACGACACCAGAATATACAACACGTTTTTATCCGGGCAACTTACAGCCAGAAAAAAAATCATCGATATGAAAAATGTTCCTCATTCACAAATGATCCTTATAGGCAATGTATTTATTATATAAGACAAGTTGGAACGACCCGCTTCAGGTGGCAGTCTGTGCGTGTTAGCTTCAAGAAGGAGAGTTTTGTCATACATGGATGATGGCGTGACAGATCACGTGATAGATCAAGGCAGAAGTTATAAATAACGTTAGGATTGGAGACCAAGCAATGGAGGAGTAACACAAATTGTAGCAATCAATGATGCTAAAGAGTAAGTCACTAAAATGAGAGATAATGGTGAATATAATGTAAAGAAAGAGGTGAATGATCATCTTCTTTCTTCTACGTCTTTCCTTCCTCATTTGCCATTCAGCGTCGATAGGATATATGCGGTCATTTTCTCTACTATTAGCCTCTGTTGCTGTAATGTTTCCTAGTGTTTATAATTGTCCATGAATCCATCTTTATTCGTGGTTGATTCTTACGTCTGGTATTCTCGCATCGTTTATTAAAGTCTCGTTGTGTTGTGTTTTGATCTTTCTGTCTTGTCACATGGTCGACCCATTGTATCTGTTGCTTCTTTATGTATTCTATGGCGGGAATTATTCCAAGAATTTTTCTCAGGTCCTCTTTTCTGATCTTACAGTTCAGACTGTGTCTTGGCATGCGTCTGACACATTACCTTTCTGTAGTGGGTATTTCCCTTATTGTTCTTGGGTCTAGAGTCCAGGTCTGACACTGTAGTACAATGTTGACATGAATGATACTAATAAAAAATTAAGCAGATAAAAGAAGCATAAAAGAACGAAACGATCACGTGCTATCCGCGATAAATATATAATTAAAATAATCTTCGTGGCATTTCAGAACCGCGATGGCTGGAAGGAAATTGCGAAGAAGCTGTCGTAAAAGCCGTTGCAACGACAACCACGGTTACAGAACTAATGAATGAATGAATGACATTGACAATTATATAAAAAGTCGCAACGATAGTTTTCAGTTTATTATTATTATTTTTAGTAATTATTGTCATTTTTACTACTACTGTGCTTGCATATTTCTATGCTCAGGAGATTACACAGAGAAATGAGCTGTCTTCATGAATCTTGCCTTCAGCAGGAGGTCGTCATAAACGCCTGACAATTGTCTGTCAATTATCGTTCTTGGTGGCAGATTTTTGTTCTTAATTGCATGTACAATTCACGTGTTTGCAGGGCATGTTCTGGAATCTCTGGGTCAAAGCGGCATGTCATGTGGTTAACCTTCACCTGCGTACTTGGTAATTGTTGTGACTTTTAATTGGTAGAGGTGGGTGCTCAGTCCTGCAATATCTTGTACTATCTTGAACGTTCGTGGCATTGAGTTCTTTTGTAAAAGAGAAAATATTCTAGAAGTCAGGTGGAAGCAGAAAAGAAAAGGGACAGGACCTTGAATGATCTTAAAAGAATGACCAGAATCGCCTTTGTGTTTGTTGTAGACCTATGCTCCACAGGGAGTAGACAGAAGGAAGAAAGGGTAGATCCTAGCGTAAAAAAAGTATTAATTCAGAATTTTTGGATTAAAAACTTGAAGTTTAAGATATGATCACCGTGTGGATCGATATGGGATGATAATATATAATTATGGAAATTATAGTACGGTGAAGAAGGGCTTATGAAATCTTGTAGCACGTGTACAGAGGCCATCTTGTAGGCTATGATGTAGAGTTTATATGTAGGTTATATAGGCCATCGTGTAGAGTTTATAGAGGTTATATAGGCCATCGTGTAGAGTTTATAGAGGTTATATTGGCCATCATGTAGAGTTTATATAGGCCATCATGTGGAGTTTATAGAGGTTATATAGGCCATCATGTAGAGTTTATAGAGGTTATTTAGGCCATCATGTAGAGTTTATAGAGGTTATATGGGCCATCTTGTAAAGTTTATAGAGGTTATATAGACAATCATGCAGAGTTTATAGAGGTTATATAGGCCTTGATGTAGATTGTATAGAGGTTATATAGACCAAGATGTAGCGTTTACAGAGATTATATAGACCATCATGTAGAGTTTATAGAGGTTATTTAGGCCATCATGTAGAGTTTATAGAGGTTATATGGGCCATCTTGTAAAGTTTATAGAGGTTATATAGACAATCATGCAGAGTTTATAGAGGTTATATAGGCCTTGATGTAGATTGTATAGAGGTTATATAGACCAAGATGTAGCGTTTACAGAGATTATATAGACCATTATGTAGAGTTTATAGAGGCTATATAGAGACTATGTTAACCTCAGATGGTAGATGTACAACAGAGGTGAGATACAGAATAGCTAATGGCAAAAGCAGCTTTCCAGAAAAAAAGGAAGATACTGTGCAATCCATTTTTGACAAAAGAAACTTGAAAAAAAGTTCTTAACATAAGAATGTGAATCAAGGACAATAGGGCAACAGACAAGAAAATAACTGGAGGCTGTAGATATGTGGTTTTACAGAAGAATGTTGAGAATACCATTGACGGCTAAGAAGAGTAATGAAAACGTTCTGAAAGAGACTAAAGTAAAAAGAGAGTTAATTTCCAAATTTAGGAAGAACAAATCATCATTTTTTTGCCCGTGTAATAAGAAGGGAACAGCTGGAATATATTGTATGTAACAAGTGGAAAAACAGAGGGACGAAGAGATAGAGGGAAGCAAAGAGAAAAGTTACCAGACAGCTTAAGAGAATGGTTTGGCAGAAGGTCAACAACAAAAGTGATAAATAACTGTCGAGATCGAAAGTTGTGAAGAGACATGATCACCTACGCCAGCAGACATGGCACTTGATGATGATGATAATACATAATTTTTAATAGACCTTCGGCACATGATGTTTGGCGTAATGTGGTGGTAATACGTCCGTGTCGCTTTACTTTCCCAGAAAAAAATCTAGTACCCATTTAAGGCTGGATGAACCCGGAAGCCGTCGGTTGGGATCGAACCCTACCTCTTGTCCTTTGTAGTCCATTTCACTAACCACTGAGCTATCGCGGCTTCAATATGATCTATAGAGGCGATGACATAGAGCTTATAGTAGACCGTTTTGGGAAATGATGTTGAGCTTATAATGGAACCTATAGGGGCAATGACGTAAGAGCTTATAATAGAAAATATAAGGGCAATGACCTAGAGCGCATAATGGAACCCATAGTGACAACTATGTAGAGCTTATTTAAGAACATAAAGGAGAAATGCTGTACAATGTATGGAACCTAGAAGTTGGTGATGTAGGGTGATGTAGGGTAATTTAGGGTTAATGAAAGAAAGGTAATGATGATTCCAAGATTATGAAAACTCAGAGAATGGTTCAAGGTGGAGTTTGGCAAAATTGTTGCTCCAAGAGGGAATGTGGTGGGATTGTTCAAAGAGACAGTGATACACGGAGACAGTGATACAAGGAGAAAGTGATACAAGGAGACAGTGATACAAGGAGACACTGATACAAGGAGACAATGATACAAGGAGACAGTGATACAAGGAGACACTGATACAAGGAGACACTGATACAAGGAGACACTGATACAAGGAGATAGTGATACAAGGAGACAGTGATACAAGGAGACACTGATACAAGGAGATAGTGATACAAGGAGACAGTGATACAAGGAGAAAGTGATACAAGGAGACAATGATACAAGGAGATAGTAATACAAGCAGACAAGGAGATAGTGATACAAGAAGACAGTGATACAAGGAGACAGTGATACAAGGAGACACTGATACAAGGAGACAGTGATACAAGGAGACACTAATACAAGAAAACAGTGATAGAAGGAGACAGTGATACAAGGAGACAGTGATACAATGAGACAGTGATACAAGGAGACAAGGAGATAGTGATACAAGGAGAAAGTTATACAAGGAGACACTGATACAAGGAGATAGTGATACAAGGAGATAGTAATACAAGGAGACAAGGAGATAGTGATACAAGGAGACAGTGATACAAAGAAACAGTGATACAAGGAGATAGTGATACAAGGAGATAGTGATACAAGGAGATAGTGATACAAGGAGACAAGGAGATAGTGATACAAGGAGACAGTGATACAAGGAGACAAGGAGATAGTGATACAAGGAGATAGTGATACAAGGAGATAGTGATACAAGGAGACAAGGAGATAGTGATACAAGGAGACAGTGATACAAGGAGACAGTGATACAAGGAGATAGTGATACAAGGAGATAGTGATACAAGGAGACACTGATACAAGGAGACAGTGATACAAGGAGACTAGGAGATAGTGATACAAGGAGATAGTGATACAAGGAGACAAGGAGATAGTGATACAAGGAGACAGTGATACAAGGAGATAGTGATACAAGGAGATAGTGATACAAGGAGACAGTGATACAAGGAGACAAGGAGATAGTGATACAAGGAGATAGTGATTCAAGGAGACAAGGAGATAGTGATACAAGGAGACAGTGATACAAGGAAACAGTGATACAAGGCGATAGTGATACAAGGAGATAGTGATACAAGGAGATAGTGATACAAGGAGACAGTGATACAAGGAGACAGTGATACAAGAAGACACTGATACAAGGAGACACTGATACAAGGAGACAGTGATACAAGGAGACAGTGATACAAGGAGACAGTGATACAAGGAGACACTGATACAAGGAGACACTGATACAAGGAGATAGTGATACAAGGAGACAGTGATACAAGGAGACACTGATACAAGGAGACAGTGATACAAGGAGATAGTGATACAAGGAGACAGCGATACAAGGAGACACTGATACAAGGAGACACTGATACAAGGAGATAGTGATACAAGGAGACAGTGATACAAGGAGACACTGATACAAGGAGACACTGATACAAGGAGACAGAGATACAAGGAGACAGTGATACAAGGAGAAAGTTATACAAGGAGACACTGATACAAGGAGACACTGATACAAGGAGACACTGATACAAGGAGACAGTGATACAAAAAGACAGTGATACAAGGAGACAGTGATACAAGGAGACAGTGATACAAGGAGACAGTGATACAAGGAGATAGTGATACAAGGAGACAGGAGATAGTGATACTCAATGAGACAAGGAGATAGTGATACAATGAGACAGTGATACAAGGAGACAGTGATACAAGGAGATAGTAATACAAGCAGACAAGGAGATAGTGATACAAGGAGACAGTGATACATTGAGACAGTGATACAAGGAGACATTGATACAAGGAGACAGTGATACAAGGAGACACTGATACAAGGAAACAGTGATACAAGGAGACAGTGATACAAGGAGACAGTGATACAATGAGACAGTGATACAAGGAGACAAGGAGATAGTGATACAAGGAGAAAGTTATACAAGGAGACACTGATACAAGGAGATAGTGATACAAGGAGATAGTAATACAAGGAGACAAGGAGATAGTGATTCAAGGAGACAGTGATACAAAGAAACAGTGATACAAGGAGATAGTGATACAAGGAGATAGTGATACAAGGAGATAGTGATACAAGGAGACAAGGAGATAGTGATACAAGGAGACAGTGATACAAGGAGACAAGGAGATAGTGATACAAGGAGACAGTGATACAAGGATACAGTGATACAAGGAGATAGTGATACAAGGAGATAGTGATACAAGGAGATAGTGATACAAGGAGACAAGGAGATAGTGATACAAGGAGACAGTGATACAAGGAGACAGTGATACAAGGAGATAGTGATACAAGGAGATAGTGGTACAAGGAGACAGTGATACAAGGAGACATTGATACAAGGAGACTAGGAGATAGTGATACAAGGAGTTAGTGATACAAGGAGACAAGGAGATAGTGATACAAGGAGACAGTGATACAAGGAGATAGTGATACAAGGAGATAGTGATACAAGGAGACAGTGATACAAGGAGACAAGGAGATAGTGATACAAGGAGACAGTGAATCAAGGAGACAAGGAGATAGTGATACAAGGAGACAGTGATACAAGGAAACAGTGATACAAGGCGATAGTGATACAAGGAGATAGTGATACAAGGAGACAAGGAGATAGTGATACAAGGAGACAGTGATACAAGGAGACAAGGAGACAATGATACAAGGAGACAGTGATACAAGGAGACAGTGATACAAGGAGATAGTGATACAAAGAGACAAGGAGACAGTGATACAATGAGACATTGATACAAGGAGACAGTGATACAAGGAGACAAGGAGACAAGGAGATAGTGATACAAGGAGACAGTGATACAAAGAAACAGTGATACAAGGAGATAGTGATACAATAAGATAGTGATACAAGGAGATAGTGCTACAAGGAGACAAGGAGAAAGTGATACAAAGAGACAGTGATACAAGGAGACAGTGATACAAGGAGACAAGGAGATAGTGATACAAGGAGACAGTGATACAAGGAAACAGTGATACAAGGAGATAGTGATACAAGGAGATAGTGATACAAGGAGACAAGGAGATAGTGATACAAGGAGACAGTGATACAAGGAGACAGTGATACAAGGAGATAGTGATACAAGGAAATAGTGATACAAGGAGACAGTGATACAAGGAGACAGTGATACAAGGAGACTAGGAGATAGTGATACAAGGAGATAGTGATACAAGGAGACAGTGATACAAGGAGATAGTGATACAAGGAGATAGTGATACAAGGAGATAGTGATACAAGTAGACAGTGATACAAGGAGACAAGGAGATAGTGATACAAGGAGATAGTGATTCAAGGAGACAAGGAGATAGTGATACAAGGAGACAGTGATACAAGGAAACAGTGATACAAGGCGATAGTGATACAAGGAGATAGTGACACAAGGAGATAGTGATACAAGGAGACAAGGAGATAGTGATACAAGGAGACAGTGATACAAGGAGACAGTGATACAAGTAGACAGTGATACAAGGAGACAATGATACAAAGAGACAGTGATACAAGGAGATAGTGATGCAAAGAGACAAGGAGACAGTGATACAATGAGACAGTGATACAAGGAGACAGTGATACAAGGAGACAGTGATACAAGGAGACAAGGAGTTAGTGATTCAAGGAGACAGTGATACAAAGAAACAGTGATACAAGGAGATAGTGATACAAGGAGATAGTGATACAAGGAGACAGTGATACAAGGAGACAAGGAGATAGTGATACAAGGAGATAGTGATTCAAGGAGATAGTGATACAAGGAGACAGTGATACAAGGAAACAGTGATACAAGGCGATAGTGATACAAGGAGATAGTGACACAAGGAGATAGTGATACAAGGAGACAAGGAGATAGTGATACAAGGAGACAGTGAATCAAGGAGACAGTGATACAAGGAGACAGTGATACAAGGAGGCAATGATACAAGGAGACAGTGATACAAGGAGATAGTGATGCAAAGAGACAAGGAGACAGTGATACAATGAGACAGTGATACAAGGAGACAGTGATACAAGGAGACAAGGAGACAAGGAGACAGTGATACAAGGAGACAGTGATACAAGGAGATAGTGATACAAGGAGACATTGATACAAGGAAACAGTGATACAAGGAGACAGTGTTACAAGGAGACAATGATACAAGGAGACAATGATACAAGTAGACAGTGATACAAGGAGACAAGGAGACAGTGATACATGGAGACAGTGATACAAGGAGACAGTGATACAAGGAGACAGTGATACCAGGAGATAGTGTTACAAAGAGACAAGGAGACTGTGATAGAAGGAGACAGTGATACAAGAAGATAGTGATACAATGAGACAGTGATACACGGAGACAGTGATACAAGGAGACAGTGATACAAATTGAGACATTCTGTTACACTTCATTTACACCAAAAACCACATTTTGGAATGAGCTCAACAAATATTTTTTTCAAAAATGCCTTCGTTTGGTCTACACAAAAATTCCTCTCATTTCCTTAAACATGCTATCTTCATTCTGTGCACATTAATCATTTCTCGATTTTTAAATTGATCTATTGTACCACTCACTTCTTAATTTTGTTCTTTATTTACTTCGTGTTTTCTTGTTGTCCCATGTTTACAAAATACAATATTTACTCTTTTCATCAGGTTTGAAGGATAACCTCATTGCCATCCAGCACACAGAGCCCTCGCCTCTGTTACCCTCGTCTTGTCCTCCATTCTACCGTATTTATTCTAATCACCATTACTGCGCATTCATTTATCATTCTTGCTCGTGATTACTCCATTTTTTTAAATTTAAAATCTCCATTTTCAATATTTAATATGATATCTTTATTCCAGGATATCATTGTACTTGGTTATGAAAATGATACAAAGTGCATTCCACATATGCACAGCCATGGAAATTTTATATAATCATTCATTTCCGTCGCCTTATTTCCTGTAACATGTTTTTCTTAATCTAATATAATCCAGTGGTTTTTTTTAACCATTCATCTGATATTCAGGGAATATGTTAATCTTTTAGCTTTTTTTTCCACATTGCTCTTCTGTTAGAGATATAGACACCCATCATTACATTACATTATCACTGCAGTGTTGAGTAACGTGCTTGTCTGACAATCAAAAGGTCGTCAGTCAGTTTGAGCCACATTAGGTGTGGTTTTCTACCAGTGACGCCATAATTTGTTAGATTAAATCCACTACCTAATCTTATAAGAGAATAAAGACAAAAGATGATTATCTGTTAACTTTGAAAATGTGAAGAAAAGACCTTAGGCAAGAAAATGAAGAATATATATCTTACATGTCGCTGCACGTGCATATTTTTAATTTAAAAAAATGAATTTCCCTAAAATCTGTTACAATAAATATATAGCTTTCTGTAATACCTCACAAGTCGTTGCAGACGCAGTGAAGTTCGTGAGCTGAACTGAGATTGTTCTTTCCAATTAGCAAAGAGAAAGGACACTAACGTTCAAGTGGTGGTTTTATTAGAGTGACAAAAGATACACTACTACTATATGATCAAGCTCTTTCTGAAGTTCTTCCCCCACACTCTTTCTGTCACTTCCCTGGCGATACATCACACCATCATTGGCGTAAGATAATGTCCTGCCCTGCCCTAAGGTTTGTTTTTTGTTACTGTCTGGGCGTTAAACAAAACTGGAGATAACGTTGAACCCTGGGAAGGTTAAAAAAAAAAGAAAGAGCCCCCGTCACGCCACGTGGCGTATAGGGAATATGGTGTTAGTGACCATAAATTTTACAGACCTTCTGCACATGATTTTGGGGGTAATGTGGTCGGTATTGCGCCCGTGCCGCCTTATTTTCCCATTTAAAAAATCAGGTACCCATTTAATGCTGGGTTGACCCGGAAGCAACCCTGGGAAGGGCTGACGTATAATTATGTTGGTTCAGAGGTTAACGTCCCACCTTACGCTGGAAAAGGGCCGTAGAAATCCCAAAAAAAGTAGGAGAGGCCTTATCTTGAGATCAAGAAACTGAAACATCAGGAAATCCAGAGAAACACTGTTGTATGCACGTTCTAGGTAAATTGCAACCTTAAAATTTTCAATGGCTGCATGGAAGCCCTCAAACATCACGGGCAAATATCGCAGCTTTTTCCCAAATCTCTCTTTTTGGACGGTACCTTCGTTATTTGTGGAGTAAGTCACGTGTCTCTCCAGCTGATAGGTTATTTTCTTGGCAACTTCATCTCCAACAGCTTACCCACTGTGTTTTGCATCACGATGATTACATACAACATAATCACTCTCATCCATTCTCAGTGCCCTACACCTGTCAGGGATTGTCGATCTGGCAACACAACGTCCTATTGTATACTTGTGATGGCTCTACTCAAGGTAGAGGGATAATAGCGCTCTATCCCTGCTTCTGTCCGTTCTCTGTCAGATTTAAGCTCTGGAAGTCATGAACACAAGTATTCTTCACTGCGCCATTCATACTCCTGTGACGCCACAGAATAACTCAATGACCTGTCTTTGTTCACATTCACTCAGACCAACCCATTTATCCCTTTTGACTTGCCTTACTAAAGTTACTAAAAAAAACAATCATCATTTTTTTGGACATGTAATGAGAAGAGAACAACTGGAATATATTGTAACAACTGGAAACATTGAGGGACGAAGAGATAGAGGGAAACAAAGAGAAAAGATACCAGACAGCTTAACAGAATGGCTTGGCAGAAGGTCAACAACAGAAATGAAGAACTGTCGAGATCGAAAGTTGTGGAGAGACATGATCACCTATGCCAGTTTTCCCGGTACTTGATGATGATGATGATGATACTAAAGTTAGTTTTAAAAATCCATGCTTATGTTATATTTCAACAAACTGATTTCTCAGGCAAGATTATGCTGCTTTTATTAGTGGCTTATTTTGCAATTTCCCGACTGTTGGTTACTTGTCCAACCAGACCGTTTCCACGCCGGTCCACCAAGAAAGCTGCTCCCAAATGTTCATTCTGCAGTTGTGTGTGCTGCGCTTATGTATGCTGCGCTTGTGTATGCTGCGCTTATGTATGCTGCGCTTGTGTATGCTGCGCTTGTGTATGCTGCGCTTGTGTATGCTGCGCTTGTGTATGCTGCGCTTGAGTATGCTTCGCTTGTGGCGCCTGATTTTGCTTACAATGTCATGACCTCAGATGTCGTTAATAGAGAACTGTGTGGTCTTGACCTATTTTTCCAGCATCTAAACTTCTCCATCAGTAAACTGGAAGGGCGATGACCCATGATGTCCTAAGACACTTCATTTGACATTTTTAATGAGTGAAGTGGATACCAGTACCAGGTCATTGACGCTGTCTTCACTCTCGGTTGGCTTGACATTCTTGTGGTACATCCGTTATTAATACAGATCAAGCCCATACATTCTAGTGCACATTCAAGCACCTCTCCAATATCAGTCTCTACTCTGGGCCAGCTCACCAATATCAGTCTCTACTCAGGGCCAGCTCTCCAATATCAGTCTCTACTCTGGGCCAGCTCTCCAATATCAGTCTATACTCTGAGCCAGCTCTCAAATATCAGTCTCTACTCTGGGCCAGCTCCAATATCAGTCTATACTCTGAGCCAGCACTCCAATATCAGTCTCTACTCTGGGCCAGCTCTCCAATATCAGTCTATACTCTGAGCCAGCTCTCAAATATCAGTCTCTACTCTGGGCCAGCTCTCCAATATCATTCTCTACTCTGAGCCAGCTCTCCAATATCAGTCTCTACTCTGGGCCAGCTCTCCAATATCAGTCTATACTCTGAGCCAGCTCTCAAATATCAGTCTCTACTCTGGGCCAGCTCTCCAATATCAGTCTATACTCTGGGCCAGCTCTCCAATATCAGTCTATACTCTGGGCCAGCTCTCCAATATCAGTCTATACTCTGGGCCAGCTCTCCAATATCAGTCTCTACTCTGGGCCAGCTCTCCAATATCAGTCTCTACTCTGGGCCAGCTCTCCAATATCAGTCTCTACTCTGAGCCAGCTCTCCAATATCAGTCTCTACTCTGGGCCAGCTCTCCAATATCAGTCTCTACTCTGGGCCAGCTCTCCAATATCAGTCTCTACTCTGGGCCAGCTCTCCGATATCAGTCTCTACTCTGGGCCATCTCTCCAATATCAGTCTCTACTCTGAGCCAGCTCTCCAATATCAGTCTCTACTCTGAGCCAGCTCTCCGATATCAGTCTCTACTCTGGGCCAGCTCTCCAATATCAGTCTCTACTCTGAGCCAGCTCTCCAATATCAGTCTCTACTCTGGGCCATCTCTCCAATATCAGTCTCTACTCTGAGCCAGCTCTCCAATATCAGTCTCTACTCTGAGCCAGCTCTCCGATATCAGTCTCTACTCTGGGCCAGCTCTCCAATATCAGTCTCTACTCTGAGCCAGCTCTCCAATATCAGTCTCTACTCTGGGCCAGCTCTCCAATATCAGTCTCTACTCTGGGCCAGCTCTCCAATATCAGTCTCTACTCTGAGCCAGCTCTCCAATATCAGTCTCTACTCTGGGCCAGCTCTCCAATATCAGTCTCTACTCTGGGCCAGCTCTCCAATATCAGTCTCTACTCTGGGCCAGCTCTCCAATATCAGTATATACTCTGGGCAAGCTCCTGTCTGTTAATTGTGCTTCTCTCATTATTGTCCTTCTCAGTGTCTCAGGAGATTTCTTGTTATGTCTCATTAGTTTTTAATTGTATTCATTCATAGTCTATGCCTTGGCTCGTTGGATATCATGTCCCTCGAGAGCTCTCGATTGTGTGCCCTGTGTAACAATTCAACAGTTGATCGTTTCTCGTGCCACGCCGTAAAAGTGTCCTCAACCGTTACCATTTGTCTATATCAATCCTGCTTTCTATGTTTCCTATTGTTAGAAGTATTTCAGCCCGCCCCTTCTTCACATATGCCACGCAAACCTCAACTACCTTCTTATTATTTGTTTTATAATTTAATCATTTTTTGTTTGTTTTACTTTTAACCTATTATAATAGCATTAATAGAGATCTATTTTTTTTAGTTTAACTGATTATAACAACCTTAATAATTCTTTTTAAGTGAATTTACTCAGTGACTAATGGAAAAAAAAACTATTATCACATTCTCAATAATTCTTTAATAATAATATTTCTGTTAAATTTACGCTATTATAAGGGCCTCATTAGATGTATATTTAACAACAATTAAAAAAAAAAAAATAATTTAAACCATTCTGATTTTATCGTTTCCTTCATGTACCAGTATTGACAATCAACAAGAGTGCAAAGTGATTATGCAAATAAAAGTGCTCAACATTTATATAATTTTAAGGTTGTCTTATTTAATTTGTTTAGTTGTTTTAAAAATATTCTCTGCTGTTATTGTAAAGTCTCGAACACTCCCTTCTTTTCATGCTCAGTTGCTGTTTTTAATCAATTCTTTATTATAATGCAATAAATTTGTTAGCGATTTCTCCTCAACCGGAAGTCATTCCATTTTAGCAACGTGGACTTTACCTCAGGCAAAACGTGCTAGAATAGTTTCGATTCCAGGAGGAATAGAAATCAATACAACTGAAAACGATACCAAACTTAGTGATTTAAATGAAAATAAGAAAATTAGCACGTCAGCCAATAAAGGAGTGCACATTTTCATGACATTAAATAATATCTTTGCTCGATGACAACATTCTCTAATAAAAAATCTCAGTACTGTAAAGTTAATTCTCACAAAAAGCCCGACAGCGTTTCCCATTCCGTGTCTCCCACGTCACATGTTAAGGTCCTCGAGACAAAGATCTTATAACTAATACTTACAACTAGATGTACATATGACAAATCTACATTTACTTCTTTAGTCGCCGGATTTTCCTTATCGTACATCAAATAGCAAGTCCGTAAATGATCATATAATCTGCTCAGTAATGACGGTAGTCCTAAAAGACTGAGACGCCTTAAATGGGTTCCGGATTTTTATTTGTAGGAAAGTAAACCAGCACGGGCGTAATACCGACCACATTACACAAAAAATCATGTGCCGAATGTCTTTAAAATGTATGGTCACTAGCACCATATTCCCTGTACGCCACTTGGCGTGACGGGCCTCTTTACTTTACTTCTGACATGACTCTACTTTACGACATTTACTAAACGACTGAGATATAGAAGTCATTCCCTGTTCCCGCTGTGGTTCCCTTGAATAGAATAATTACCGTGAAGTAAACACAAAATATATCAGTCTAATTATTTGTAAAGACATAGATAATGATGAAATTAAACTAATGCGGGATATGTAGGATATATTGTAAAATGATAAAATACTAAAGCAAATAAAACATCTTCTTCTACTTCTATCTTTTCTCCATTGCCGTTGGCGTCGAGGGGAGATACAATCTGCGATTCTTTCCTCTTCTGTTGGCCTAAATATAAAAAAAAAAATGTTTGTCTTAAAAATAAATATTACATTAATTAAAAAAATAAAACATCCTAGGTTCTAAAAACAAACATGCTTGAATTGCAGAGCAAAGAAATTGTCTTCTTTTAATACAAGTTGATTCACTTTTTTTCTATTTATTTTCCGAAGACGGCACATAGGGAGGAAATCATAGTTCTCCATGATTGACGATTCACTGTTAGTTTTTGTAATTCGTGTTTGTTTTCTTAGTTCCATGGCTGAGCAATCCCTAGTAATTGTTCTGGGTAGTGATTCTATTTGTCTGCGTTGTTTTTTTTACCATATGGTTTCAACATGAATATATCTAATGACAAAATTTTTTCTTCATTCATTCTCATCACACTACCAATGTATTTCCAAACACCTTCTTCTTATAAAGTTCGACATGTATTCTGTTTTTTTTTTTAATTCATCTCTTATCAGTTTCGTTTGAATATACACAGTAATAGCAACTGTGCCCACCAATTAATGAACAATTTCTAGTATTATTTCAAGCTTTTCCCCTAGTATCCTACAACTATATTTTTTAGTTCAATGTTCCTGTGACTAACAATTTCCAGTTTTATCTTCTACAGTTAACAGTTTTCGTTTGTCCAATAACTATAAAGTCTTGATCTAGTCAACTATAAACGAATACATAAACGTTGTCATATGGGTCGGCTCTTTTCTCCGTCGTCTGTTCTTTTAACTTTGACTTCATTTCATATCCTCTTATTCTTGATGGTTATTTACTACATTTTTTCTCCGTATACCACTATATTCTGTCAATTTTTCATAATTTTTTTACACTAATGGAACATAATGATACAGTCTTTTACACTAATGGAACATAATGACACATTCTTTTACACTAATGGAACATAATGACACATTCTTTTACACTAATGGAACATAATGACACAGTCTTTTACACTAATGGAACATAATGACACATTCTTTTACACTAATGGAACATAATGACACAGTCTTTTACACTAATGGAACATAATGACACAGTCTTTTACACTAATGGAACATAATGACACAGTCTTTTACACTAATGGAACATAATGACACAGTCTTTTACAGTAACGGAGCATTATTAAACGGTCTTTTACACTAACTGAGCATTATTACATGGTATTTTACACTGATGGAGCATTATTACCGGTCCTTTACACTGATGTGGCATATTGACCAGTCATTTACACTAATGGAGCATAATGACAGCCTTTTACACTGATGTAGCATTATTACACGGTCCTTTACACTGATGGAGCATATTGACACAGCCTTTTACACAAATGGAGTATGTTGACACAATCTTTACAGTAATGGAGCATACTGATACAATCTTTTACACTAATGGAGCATACTGACACAATCTTTTACAGTAATGGAGCATACTGACACAATCTTTTACAGTAATGGAGCATACTGATACAATCTTTTACACTAATGGAGCATACTGATACAATCTTTTACACTAATGGAGCATACTGACACAATCTTTTACAGTAATGGAGCATACTGACACAATCTTTTACAGTAATGGAGCATACTGATACAATCTTTTACACTAATGGAGCATACTGATACAATCTTTTACACTAATGGAGCATACTGATACAATCTTTTACACTAATGGAGCATACTGACACAATCTTTTACACTAATGGAGCATACTGACACAATCTTTTACACTAATGGAGCATACTGACACAATCTTTACACTAATGGAGCATACTGACACAATCTTTTACACTAATGGAGCATACTGATACAATATTTTACAGTAATGGAGCATACTGATACAATCTTTTACAGTAATGGAGCATACTGACACAATCTTTACAGTAATGGAGCATACTGACACAATCTTTTACAGTAAAGGAGCATACTGATACAATAATGTATAGTAATGGAGCATACTGATACAATCATGTACAGTAATGGAACATATTGACACAATCTTTTACACTAATGGAGCATAATGACACAATCTTTTACACTAAAGAAAACTCATTTCACTCAGGGAACCTTTCAGGCATATTTGCATCTCAATATTGGTATAAACAGATAAGTAAAAGGAAAGAAATTTCATGAACAATGCATGACAGCACTGGAATCAAAGATGTGACGAGTTGTGGGCAGTCACTGACTGCTGTGTCTAGGCCAGTGAAATAGAGCTCACAAGAAGCGTTATCCTCCATCACTCTCTAGCCATGCAGATTCTAGAACCATTCTGCTGAACCTGGCGAAGCATGGGTCTCGACGAGAGAAGGCTATACAGTGGGTCCCTACAAAACCGGATGTGTGGTACTAAAATTTGTTTTTAAGTTTTGCTGGTAACGTCGACACACGCAAACCGCTCCGATCATGGCCAGTGAAGAGGAAGGATTATAGGAAGAAGAGTACAAAGAGCAGAAAGGAAGGTGCACACACTGACAACTTCAGTGATGAACATCGGGATTCTTTCGTGGTTTTAATTCTCAGATTTTAAACAATTAAGACCCAGAATGCTGAATAGCATGTTAAACTTTCAGACACCCCACCACTTGTACCTCTAGTCTAAGGTTGTCCCCGTACTTTGTAGGAGTATACTTTACACCCCACCACTTGTACCTCTAGTCTAAGGTTGTCCCCGTACTTTGTAGGAGTATACTTTACACCCCACCACTTGTTCCTCTAGTCTAAAGTTGTCCCCGTACTTTGTAGGAGTATACTTTACACCCCACCACTTGTACCTCTAGTCTAAAGTTATCCCCGTACTTTGTAGGAGTATACTTTACACCCCACACTTGTTCCTCTAGTCTAAAGTTGTCCCCGTACTTTGTAGGAGTATACTTTACACCCCACCACTTGTACCTCTAGTCTAAAGTTGTCCCCGTACTTTGTAGGAGTATACTTTACACCCCACCACTTGTTCCTCTAGTCTAAAGTTGTCCCCGTACTTTGTAGGAGTATACTTTACATCCCACCACTTGTACCTCTAGTCTAAAGTTGTTCCCGTACTTTGTAGGAGTATACTTTACACCCACCACTTGTTCCTCTAAAGTTGTCCCCGTCCTTTGTAGGAGTATACTTTACACCCCACCACTTGTACCTCTGGTCTAAAGTTGTCCCCGTACTTTGTAGGAGTATACTTTACACCCCACCACTTGTACCTCTAGTCTAAAGTTGTCCCCGTACTTTGTAGGAGTATACTTTACACCCCACCACTTGTACCTCTAGTCTAAAGTTATCCCCGTACTTTGTAGGAGTATACTTTACACCCCACCACTTGTTCCTCTAGTCTAAAGTTGTCCCCGTACTTTGTAGGAGTATACTTTACATCCCACCACTTGTACCTCTAGTCTAAAGTTGTCCCGTACTTTGTAGGAGTATACTTTACACCCACCACTTGTTCCTCTAAAGTTGTCCCCGTCCTTTGTAGGAGTATACTTTACACCCCACCACTTGTACCTCTAGTCTAAAGTTGTCCCCGTACTTTGTAGGAGTATACTTTACACCCCACCACTTGTACCTCTAGTCTAAAGTTGTCCCCGTACTTTGTAGGAGTATACTTTACACCCCACCACTTGTTCCTCTAGTCTAAAGTTGTCCCCGTACTTTGTAGGAGTATACTTTACACCCCACCACTTGTACCTCTAGTCTAAAGTTGTCCCCGTACTTTGTAGGAGTATACTTTAAACCCCACCACTTGTTCCTCTAGTCTAAAGTTGTCCCCGTACTTTGTAGGAGTATACTTTACACCCCATCACTTGTTCATCTAGTCTAAAGTTGCCCCCGTACTTTGTAGGAGTATACTTTAACCCCACCACTTGTTCCTCTAGTCTAAAGTTGTTCCCGTACTTTGTAAGAGTATACTTTACACCCACCACTTGTTCCTCTAAAGTTGTCCCCGTCCTTTGTAGGAGTATACTTTACACCCCACAACTTGTACCTCTAGTCTAAAGTTGTCCCCGTACTTTGTAGGAGTATACTTTACACCCCACCACTTGTTCCTCTAGTCTAAAGTTGTCCCCGTACTTTGTAGGAATATACTTTACACCCCACCACTTGTTCCTCTAGTCTAAAGTTGTTCCCGTACTTTGTAGGGGTATACTTTACACCCCACCACTTGTACCTCATTATCTGAAGGCGACTAAACACCTATTACTTTGCCAAAGAAAGTTGCTCTAATGGCACCATGTAACGAAAAAAACATACGTTTTTCAATTGTCATTGGCAGCAAAGTTTTACATTCTATCTATAATGAAGGCTTTAACAATTATTATCTCACAACCTGCATAGATGTTCAGACACGGCATGTTTATGTGTTATGGTTTATATTCTCAATTATAGTTTAAATAAAATTGTAATTAAAATGTTGGAATATAGAAGATATACCACTATCGTCTCAACCTCTCAAGCCGAGCACCCACCTACCTGTTATCTTGTTGTTGGTCGTTTGTCGACCAATATTCTGAGATGGTTAGTGTGAGCAAAACCTGTTGTAGGGAATACGTGAATTAATGTTTGGTGACCTGTACTTGAATTCTACATGATGAGTGATCACTTCTCTGTGACGTTAATTATCTTTCAGGGGTCAATACAGTGGTCGACACAGGAGTCGATACAGTGTTCGATACAGTGTTCGATACAAGGGTCAATACAGGGTCGATACACTCAACAGCACACGAGCTGAAGGTGGTCAGTAACTCATAGCTGATCAAAATCTTACACTACCTCCTCAGAGTAGACCTGAAAACAGTAACTAATCTAGCCAAGCGAAGTATGATTGAGATAGAAGGCAACGCGGTACCAGAAAAATACCATGTTGGTGTCGAATATATTGGTCCGAAATGTGCAGATATCACACATCCTGCTATCAATCGTAACATAGTGAATTTACGTCCATTTAAAATCTTTTGAAGGCGAACAGTGCAAAGGAATAATCTACGGTTAAACACTGACAGAAAGAAATAAAGAAAGAATTTGATCATCTCTTCTCCCATAATTTTTGCATTTCAGCAGATTTTATTATTCTCGACTGAGCGATTAGAAGCAATGAGGTAGGAAGACATTATCTTTACTGGAATACGAAGATCAACGACTCTACAGTCCATCAGAAAATAGTGCTGACTGATCCAGATAAGCATAAAATGTGGTCTGAGCCGAAATATATTTCTTTACAGTGTGAATATAGACAAGGGAAAATTACCGAAATCGTTCCGACCTAAAGAATCTCTTGACAGTAGATAACCAGCAAGAAACAAGATCGCAATAGTTTAAAATAATATCGGCATGTCTGTGTTGGTCACACCTCATATCTTTGTGTGTGCATGTCTGTGATAGTCACATCTCCTATCTTTGTGTGTGTATGTTTGTGTTGGTCACATCTCACATCTTTGTGTGTGCATGTCTGTGTTGGTCACATCTCCTATCTTTGTGTGTGTATGTTTGTGTTGGTCACATCTCCTATCTTTGTGTGTGCATGTTTGTGTTGGTAACATCTCCTATCTTTGTGTGTGCATGTCTGTGTTGATCACATCTCCTATCTTTGTGTGTGCATGTCTGTGTTAGTCACCTCTAGTGACTCGGGAAGATGGTGCTCGTAAACCTGGGAGGGCTAACCATCTAAGGGCAGAATCTTCCTACAGAAAAGATCATCTGCTGCCTTGCAGGAAGATTGGGGCAATCAAAGCTAAGAAATGCAAACCTGAATAAAATGGTGACTGAAATCGGATGCACTGGGCCACTGGCGCAGAACACAGTGCAACGTTTTAACGGGTGTTCAGTCAGAGTGGATCCGGCAGACTCTAATTGTGATGTTCTGCCTGTGGGGGCGATCAACACACTTAACCTGACAGCTGACTTCATGTGAGAGTCTGGAATCCTACTCTGATTGAGTCCTGATCGCAGAGAGAGAGAGAGAGAGAGAGAGAGAGAGAGAGAGAGAGAGAGAGAGAGAGAGAGAGAGATCGGGTTTCAGTAATTAGATAGTTAGAGCAACGACGATCATTGGATAATGTTTAATGAGAATTTGTTGTGTGTTTCTGTGTGGAAGTAGAGCTGACCTGGAGTATTAAAAGCTGCCAGTGCCTAGCAGGCAGCATGGATTTGGTTTCACTAAGAGATTTATTATATAAGGAGTTTACAAAATACAAGAACAGTAGGGCGACTACACTGAAAATTCGAATTGTATTCATCATTTCTGGGAAAATAAGGTGACACAGGCGTAATACCGACCACATTACCACATAAATCATGAATCGAAGGTCTATAGAAATTATGGTCACTAACACCATCTTCCCTATACGCCAGTTGGCGCGACGGGGCACTTTACTTTACTTTTTACGTTTATCCCCATAGTAACCTGCCCAAAACAGTGTAAATGTTACAAACGTGTTTAATTTCCACTAGGACTATGTATTAGTTTATGATTATTTCGTGTTGATACATCGAATAATGATATACTTTTATGTTGGACTTGGTTCAGAAGTCGCTATGAAAGTCTAGCAAGAGGTCGGAATTGTTGTTATGTGACAGTGCATGGGACTCTTCAGCATTTAAAGTAATTATATGAAGTTGGTTGTGTCTTCTTCCTCTTTCCTTCCTCATTTGCCTTTCAGCTTCGTTGGTTATGTGAAGGCTAAAAAGATTAATCCTATTCAGCACGCTCGATGTTGCCTCGACAACACAACAGTTCAACTAACACAACGAGGAGGTTAACCTATGATCAATGTTATAACAAACGCCTGCAATAAAGTTTGCCAGGAATGAGGCCTACATCGTGCGCAGGGCCTCTAATTATCAACATAACCAAAAGGCATTATATGGAACTATGAAAATAAACGTTCCCTCAGTGTTATCAGTCAACTCAGACAAAGTTATGTTCAAGATAATCGTTCTCTCAATCTCATCAGTTAACTCAAGCAAAATTGTGTTCAAGATAAACGTTCTCTCAGTCTCATCAGTCAACTCAAGCAAAATTGTGTTCAAGATAATCGTTCTCTCAGTCTCATCAGTCAACTCAAGCAAAGTTATGCTGAAGATAATCGTTCTCTCAGTCTCATCAGTCAACTCAAGCAAAGTTATGTTCAAGATTATCGATCTCTCAGTCTCATCAGTCAACTCAAGCGAAGTTATGCTGAAGATAATCGTTCTCTCAGTCTCATCAGTCAACTCAAGCAAAGTTATGCTGAAGATAATTGTTCTCTCAGTCTCATCAGTCAACTCAAGCAAAGTTATGCTGAAGATAATCGTTCTCTCAGTCTCATCAGTCAACCCAGCAAAGTTGTGCTGAAGATAATCGTTCTCTCAGTCTCATCAGTCAACTCAAGCAAAGTTATGTTCAAGATAATCGTTCTCTCAGTCTCATCAGTCACCCAGGCAAAGTTGTGCTGAAGATAATCGTTCTCTCAGTCTCATCAGTCAACTCAAGCAAAGTTATGTTCAAGATAATCGTTCTCTCAGTCTCATCAGTCACCCAGGCAAAGTTGTGCTGAAGATAATCGTTCTCTCAGTCTCATCAGTCACCCAAGCAAAGTTATGTTCAAGATAATCGTTCTCTCAGTCTCATCAGTCACCCAGGCAAAGTTGTGCTGAAGATAATCGTTCTCTCAGTCTCATCAGTCACCCAGGCAAAGTTGTGCTGAAGATAATCGTTCTCTCAGTCTCATCAGTCACCCAGGCAAAGTTGTGCTGAAGATAATCTTCAATGGGCTGAATGCGTAATTATGTGATATCAAAGGTGAAGATTCAAATCATTTTTGAACAGAGAAAAGTACAGTGTAGAGAATCCTCAACTTCCGTATACTCTCATAAAGTATCATAGTATCATCAAGATCAAAAAGACTTGTACAACCGTTTTTTATTGACTTTAACAATAACACCTGACAGAACTTTGCATGAATCCTACAGGCATCCATAAACCAATAAATCATTAATGATCAAAATAATCAAAATAATCAATATTATCAAAGAGCTGTGTGAATACTCCAGATGTGTTTACTATATTTGTGAATGTGTGTTTACTATCTGTGTGTACATTGGGCAAATGGTTTCTGACGACCGTAGGAGTTAGACAAGAATGTTTGCTATCATAAACAATATTTAATGAGTATATGGCCCTTTTTGCAGCATGCAGTATCACAAAACAAAGAAGACAAGGCAGACAGAAAAAGCGGTAGGAATGCAAAACTAAACAATGGACAAGTGTTCCCTTTATTATGCCTAACAAACAGCTTTCCGTAGTAAAAGTTGAGGGAAAATTGTGACGACTTCATCGTGAATGTCCCAAAGAGCGCCAATGTTGCGGGACTATCGAAATCAAGAAGTGTCTCCAACACAAAGGCTTAGAAATAGCTATTGAACACAGTCCGGGCCCTAAAATATATCGTCCCAGAATAGTATCCATGTAAATATTACTTTAGTTTTTTTTTTTAAGTTTTAAAACAACTAAAAATAAAAAGAGAACTACAATTAAGACAAGACAAATTAAATTTTTGGGACACGTTAAAAGACACAACAGCCTACTAAATGTAATATTGGAAAGGAAAATACAAGGTAAAAGAGGCAGAGGCTGACCAAGACTAACATGGACGAGTAACATCAAAAGATTGTCAAGTCAATCTATGACAATTTGCACCATCAAAGCAAGAAACAGAGTGAAATGGCGATCCATGGCAGCCAACCTTCGTTGCAGAGACGGCACTCGATGATGATGGTGATGGTAACATCCTTACCAGTTCTGCTCTATCAGACTCAACACTAAGCTGAAGCAATGCAACAAAGCAAGCGCTATAATAAACGTATTTCAGAAAGCCCAAGAGTTGGTGATTATTAAATAAAACTGATGTAAAATTCTTTGCAAAAATCTATCACCAATGTTTGATCTCATTTCTTTTATCAATGTTCTATAATTGTACGCATTGAGTGATGAGATAACAAAGTATATAAAGCATTTACTCAAAGTAATAGAAAATTATGCCCATTTTGGAGCAGCAGCAGCATGACAATAGCCTGCTTAATGTCACGTGTAAAACAATTATAACTGCAAATAGTCTGAGATATCTTCCACGTGAATGATATAATGAAGGAAGTGCACGATAATATGAACATTTAATGGATTATTGATGCGTATAATAATGTCGATAATTATCAGCTCACATAAATACTTATGTAATTTACATATTCTTCCGTTTCTTTATTCATTAATAATTTCTTTTTTGTATTTTGTCTGCACTCACGCCTGTTTGTCAGTCTGTTTATCTGTGTATGTTTATCTGTGTATGTTTATCTGTGCATGTTTATCTGTGTATGTTTATCTGTGTATGTTTCCCATCTTTCGACTCTCGTTTCCTGTACGATTGTGTCCTAATTGTCTCTCCAACTGCTTCTATATCAGCCAATGAAATTCTTAACATCATAATCAAGTGGCATATCCTTTGCAGAACGTTGCATTCACCACAGCCCTTCTGGAAAAATCTCTGCCCCTAGCCAGACATCCCAAAGAACGTTGCATTCACCACAGCCCTTCTGAAAAAATCTCTGCCCCTAGCCATACATCCCAAAGAACGTTACATTCACCACCGGCCATCTGAAAGAATCTCTGCCCCTAGCCAGACATTCAAAGAACGTTGCATTCACCACGGCCACCTGAAAGAATCTCTGCCCCTAGCTAGACATCCCAAAGAACGTTGCATTCACCACAGGCCATCTCAAATAATCTCTGCCCCTAGCAATGCATCAAATAGAACGTTGCATTCACCACAGGCCATCTGAAAGAATCTCTGCCCCATGCCAGACATTCAAAGAACGCTGCATTCACCACAGGCCACCTGAAAGAATCTCTGCCCCTAGCCAGACATCCCAAAGAACGTTGCATTCACCACAGCCCTTCTGAAAAAATCTCTGCCCCAGCCATACGTCCCAAAGAACGTTACATTCACCACCGGCCATCTGAAAGAATCTCTGCCCCTAGCCAGACATTCCAAAGAACGTTGCATTCACCACCGGCCACCTGAAAGAATCTCTGCCCCTAGCCAGACATCCCAAAGAACGTTGCATTCACCACAGGCCATCTCAAAGAATCTCTGCCCCTAGCAATGCATCACATAGAACGTTTCATTCACCACAGGCCATCTGAAAGAATCTCTGCCCTAGCCAGACATTCCAAAGAACGTTGCATTCACCACCGGCCACCTGAAAGAATCTCTGCCCCTAGCCAGACATCCCAAAGAACGTTGCATTCACCACAGGCCATCTCAAAGAATCTCTGCCCCTAGCAATGCATCACATAGAACGTTTCATTCACCACCGGCCACCTGAAAGAATCTCTGCCCTAGCCAGACATCCCAAAGAACGTTGCATTCACCACAGGCCACCTGAAAGAATCTCTGCCCCTAGCCAGACATTCCAAAGAACGCTGCATTCACCACCGGCCACCTGAAAGAATCTCTGCCCCTAGCCAGACATTCCAAAGAACGTTGCATTCACCACCGGCCACCTGAAAGAATCTCTGCCCTAGCCAGACATTCCAAAGAACGCTGCATTCACCACAGGCCATCTGAAAGAATCTCTGCCCCTAGCCATACATCTCAAGAGCGTTGCATTCACCACAGGCCATCTGAAAGAATCTCTGCCCCTAGCCATACATCTCAAAGAGCGTTGCATTCACCACAGGCCATCTGAAAGAATCTCTGCCCTAGCCAGACATTCCAAAGAGAGTTGCATTCACCACAGGCCATCTGAAAGAATCTCTGCCCCTAGCCAGACATTCCAAAGAGCGTTGCATTCACCACAGGCCATCTGAAAGAATCTCTGCCCTAGCCATACATCTCAAAGAGCGTTGCATTCACCACAGGCCATCTGAAAGAATCTCTGCCCCTAGCCAGACATTCCAAAGAACGCTGCATTCACCACAGGCCATCTGAAAGAATCTCTGCCCCTAGCCATACATCTCAAAGAGCGTTGCATTCACCACAGGCCATCTGAAAGAATCTCTGCCCCTAGCCAGACATCTCAAAGAACGTTGCATTCACCACAGGCCATCTGAAAGAATCTCTGCCCCTAGCCATACATCTCAAAGAGCGTTGCATTCACCACAACCTATCTGAAATTATTTTGTTTCCTCTGTACATTGGTGTTTATAGTCCAGTTCCGTTTAGTGTTAACATCGTTGGGTATGCCTTCATTGTTTTTGTTTTTTGTCCAAGTTATCTTTAGGATTTTTCGGTAACAGGAAATTATAACTTCTTTTAGTAACTAAATATTGACAAAACTATTGCCAAAAACTGCATCTCACGTCAGTTCTGTAAGTTTTTTCTTCTCTTTCTCATTATTACTGGAATCTTAGCACACTATTATATGGATCTGAAACCTGGACAACATACTCAAATCACGAAAAAAGACTAAACGTCTACCACATGCGATGTCTCCGCAGAATAATGCACATCTAATGACAGGACAAAATAACCAACTTAACTGTCCTGCAACGTGCTAAACCCCCCAACAATCATGTCGATGCTCATATGTCGAAGACTAAGATGGCTGGGGCACGTCCAGCGAATGGAAGAAAAACGCATCCCCAAGCAAATATTATATCATCATCATCATCATCATGTACCCTGCCGGTTGGCGTAGGCGATCATGTCCCTCCACAATCTTCTATCTACAGTGCATCGTATCAGTTCTGTTGTTGACTGTTTTCCATGCCATGACACCAAGCTATCCAGTATTTTCTCTCTTTGTCGTCCGCGATCTCGCTTTCCTTTTATTTTGCCAGTTGTAACCAAGTATTCCAACTTTCCTCTTCTCATGATGTGCCCAAAAAATGTTGATTGCTTCTTTCTGATGTTTTTTAAGAGCTCCCTTTTTGTGTTGGCCTCTTTGAGAACTTCCTCATTGGTCTTTTTAGCTGTCCAGGGAACTTTCAACATTCTTCTGAGAAATCCCATCTCTGTGGCCTCTAACCGTCTTTTCATTTGTTTGTCTACTGTCCATGATTCGCTTCCATAGGTCAGAATTGGTTCTATATAGCACTGATGAACTCTCTTTCTCATTTTTATTGACATAGATTTGTTGCATAAGATATTTTTCATTTTCTTAAATGCTATTTTGGCCTGAGCTATTCTGCTTGTTATTACTGTGGTGCATCTCCCATCTGATGTAATTATTGTGCCCAAGTATTTGAAACGTTGCACTATAATATATGGTGAACTAAAACACGGAAAAAGACAAATCGGCAGGCCTAAACTAAGGTATAGAGATATCTGTAAATCATCTCTGAATGTCATCTCCATCTGTGAAAATGACTGGGAACATCTGGTAAGTAATCGAACATCATGGAGAGCATGTATAAGGAGTTAATTAGTTATTAGCGGTTCATCATCATTGCACTCCGAACATGTCCATATGTGCTCAGACCCCATCCTCAGGAAGTCTCGAAATGTCCAGCGACTGACGACTCTAGTTCTGTGTTGGTTGATTAGTCTTCTTACACGCCCACTAAGTTTCTCGTTTCTGGCTGTGCCCATCTTAACTCCCATCTCTTTCAACCAAAGGAGTGACGTTGACTCATGGTTGTCAAAGTCCTGTACACTTCCCACTTCCCGGAGGGCATTGATGATGTCCGCCCGATCCATTGGTTGACTGTTATTAAAAATAGATCATCTGTCCGCTCTTTCATTTCCCCGTACTCCCACATGTCATGGGACGTAGACAAAGGTGACCTTACGTATTTTTGACTTCTGCAATGATTCTACCCATTACATACGTACAGAGCCCGCCTCCACATTTCTTATCATGCGCTTGGAATCACTCAGTATACAGGCGTGGGTGTAGTCCTGTGACTCTAACCAGATGAATGCTTTAGTCACTACCATCACCTCCATCGTCATGCTACTCATGGTCATAACGTATGCACCACTGTCTTCCTTGACTATTCTGCCTGCCGAGCGTGCTGTAAATGCCCATGCACTCCTTTGGTGTCGTATTACAGATCCGTCTGTATAAATGACTGCATCTTTCTCATCGGTGTTATCGCAGATGAGACCGATGACCTCCGCACTGACCACGACTGAGTTCTGTTCCCTACTTTTCCTGTCGAGTGTGACAATACACGAGAATGCCCCCTTGAATGACGTAGGCACCGGTATCCACTCCTCGCCAGCGTTGATATTAATAAGCCCACATACCTGTTTGATGACATCTTCTGCTCGGCCCACTGATGATTTGCCTCTTTTTAGCCTGACACCCTTCCCTATGTTGAGCTCATGATGCAATGAATGTTCTTCATCTGCACTTATCTTCAGGTATGCTCATGCCCTCCACATCTTGATTCTGTAATCCATGGGTAGAAAGTCGAGAAGATACCTCATTGCTACACAGGGAGTGTCTCTTGTAAACCTCAAGATAATGCGCATAGCTTCATTCTGTATTTTCTCCAGTTTGCCAATTTGCGTTTTACTGACTGTAAGAACTGTCAGGGCATACTCGATTGGTGCGAGGACTAGTCCCTACATATATATATATAAGGAATGGTATAACATCAATTGAAACTGTGCTAAGGCAAAACTTAGAAGAGAAAAGACTCATGAAAAAGGATTGTAAACCCTGTGGATCAGTGGGCCTGACTTGTTCATTCTGTGGCCGTGTGTGTTTGTCAAACATTGGTAGAATTAGCCACGAGAGAAGATGTTCCACAAAAACCAAACCCCCCCCCCCCCCAAAAAAAAAAAATATATATATATATAATAGCCTCCATTAGACCGTCTGACAAGATGAAAAGTGGCATATAATTACCGGAAAATTATCTGAACTATAGATGCACTATAAACATAACGCTTCTAAAATATTGGTTTGTAAAAACAGTTCTCAGATTGGAAGATACAGGCCTTTTCTTGCTTGCTTGCGTTCGCCCGATCACCAAAGGAATACAAGTCCTCACCATCCGCCCTTAAAGGACGTTAAGTGGGCGTGTCTGCGTTGCGTTTGCAGTATAACTGTGATATTTGCGCTTTTCGGCCCAACAAATCCTACTTCAGCACGATATTTGAGTACCGGGTTGTCGTCCCTCTTTGATCCCTATTCGTTTGGCCAGACTAGATATGATAGTCTGTTTCTAGAGGCACCACGAAGGGGTGGAGCAGGGTCTGGATGGTTCTGGTTCACCGATCCTGGCGCAAACCTTCTGCTGTTGGTCGCGGACAACTTCCAGCACTACTGCTGTGAGGTGCCTTTGCCTCCAGTCATTTACTTGATTTTAGGTTTGTCGAAGTGACTGCTTGTATGTGATGGAAGAGCACGCTAAACAGTGCTGAAACAGCGATTGCTAAAGATATATATTGAGTAAGGGCTGAAATTACTTAGGTGAAAGTTCTAAACACATGTGAAATATCCGCGACTATAATTGGCATGACTGTAATATTCTACCGTACCAATAATGAAATAAACCAAAGGTGTTATCTTTCACAATAGAAATCACACGCTCTTTTCTTCTCTCTTTTTTTTAAAATTTTCTCTCCATTTTTTATTGTCTCTTTCTCTCCCTCACACACACTTTCTCTCTCGTTTTCTTAAATTATATCTCTCCGTTTCTCTCGGTGTTTCTTTAGCGCTCTAGCTCTTCCTGTCGTTTTTTGGTCCCTCCCCCTTACGCTTTCTCTTTCTTTTCTCTTTAGTTATATCTCTCTGTTCCTCTTTATCTACTCCCACTGTCTCTCTAACACTCTCTGTTGCTCTTTGTTTCTCTCAATCCTTTTGTCTTTCATTCTGTTCTTTAAATATACTTTTCTGTTTCTCTCTGCCCACTCACTTTGTCTCTCTATAGCTCTCACTCTCGCTCTTCTCTCTCTCTCTCTCTCTCTCTCTCTCTCTCTCTCTCTCTCTCACACACTCTCTGTTACTGATTACGGGAACTACACTCCAGACAAACGTCAAATCCTCAATCCTTCCCAGCCGATGATACAAAGTGTGCACGTTGAACATTCCTCAAGTTCGCTGGTTACGCCCGCTTCAAATCGGCCCTTTCAGTTGCCGCATTGAACCTTAATCTCGCAAGAAAGATTTCCGTAGAGAGCCACAACCTGCGCCCCATCAATCATCTCGACAGGCGGCAAAAAAAACGCCCATAAGAGAACCTTCAATAGATCTTTCTTATCAACATCCAACACTCCACAGCTGATGCTCTCGGAGCAAGTCTATCAGGTCTTTCCTCCTCTGCGATTTTTCATTCATTTGTGTTGTAAATTTACAATGTTGTCCTCATTTGTATTTATTAATATTTATATTGAAGCGACTTATTTAGAAAGAGCTTATAATTGTTCTCCTTAATTAGAAGTCATCTTACTCAAGTGAGTCATTACAATATTTTAAATTATCGCCTTTTTTTTTGTTTAACAAGGGATAATGTTTGTAAAAGGGACGGTTATAGTGAGTTTATAAAGGAAAAAAAATTTTGCTCAGAGAGTGAGTTTATAAAATTAAGTTTGTAAAATGTGAGAGTGAGTTTATAGAAGTGAGTTGTTGCAGTGAGAGTGAGTTTATAAAAGTAAGATTTTGCACTGAGAGTGATTTTATAGAAGTAAGTTGTTGCAGTGTGAGTGAGTTTATAGAAGTAAGTTGTTGCAGTGAGAGTGAGTTTATAGAAGTAAGTTGTTGCAGTGTGAGTGAGTTTATAGAAGTAAGTTGTTGCAGTGAGAGTGAGTTTATAGAAGTAAGTTGTTGCAGTGTGAGTGAGTTTATAGAAGTAAGTTGTTGCAGTGAGAGTGAGTTTATAGAAGTAAGTTGTTGCAGTGAGAGTGAGTTTATAGAAGTAAGTTGTTGCAGTGTGAGTGAGTTTATAGAAGTAAGTTGTTACAGTGTGAGTGAGTTTATAGAAGTAAGTTGTTGCAGTGTGAGTGAGTTTATAGAAGTAAGTTGTTGCAGTGAGAGTGAGTTTATAGAAGTAAGTTGTTACAGTGTGAGTGAGTTTATAGAAGTAAGTTGTTGCAGTGAAGGTGAGTTTATAGAAGTAAGTTGTTACAGTGTGAGTGAGTTTATAGAAGTAAGTTGTTGCAGTGTGAGTGAGTTTATAGAAGTAAGTTCTTGCAGTGTGAGTGAGTTTATAGAAGTAAGTTGTTGCAGTGTGAGTAAGTTTATAGAAGTAAGCTGTTGCAGTGAGAGTGAGTTTATAAAAGTAAGATTTTGCACTGACAGTGATTTTATAGAAGTAAGTTGTTGCAGTGTGAGTGAGTTTATAGAAGTAAGTTGTTGCAGTGTGAGTGAGTTTATAGAAGTAAGTTGTTGCAGTGTGAGTGAGCTTATAGAAGTAAGTTGTTGCAGTGTGAGTGAGTTTATAGAAGTAAGTTGTTGCAGTGTGAGTGAGTTTATAGAAGTAAGTTGTTGCAGAGTGAGTGAGTTTATAGAAGTAAGTTGTTACAGGAAGAAGTGAGTTTATAGAATTAAGTTGTTACAGGGAGAAGTTAGTCTTAGCATGAACGGATGCTGAAGACAGATTTATGAAAACGTATAAAAGATATAGATAAATTTACAGAAGAGAGGAGGTGGTAGTTTGAGTTACTATATTTATAGCAGTGTCTTTTATGAGTTTATAGTAGACAGGCGTGAGTGAGTTAATACATTTACGGCAGTGTTGACTGAATTTGAGCAGGCGGTACTGAGGAAAAGGTTATGGAAATGCAGCAAAGAGGATTACTAAGTTACAATGTCAGATTGTGTTTGGAATGAAAATGTAGTCGTTAGTAATGGGTGATGACAATACAATGATATATCTGAGTACGACTGTGAGAGAGGAATTATTAAAGTGGGTTTATAATTGTTGATTTGATAAAAGTAAGCATAGAAGTGTAGAAATTAGGGATAGTATTTTACTTATGGTAGAATGAGATTATTGAATGTAAAAGAAAATTGGAACGGTAAAGAGTTATACAAGTGAGGTGGTGTTGACGAGGGCGTTATATAAGCGAAGAGGTGATATAGATGCACTTGTATAAGTGAAGCGTTGACATGGATGGACTTATATAAGTGAAGAGGTGATATGGATGGACTTACAGAAGTGTTGCAGTGATATGGGTGGGCTTATAGAAGTAAGGTATCGGCGACATTCGGGTTTTGAAGTGAGGTGTCGATTTTGTAGTATGGAGGTGAGGTGTCTATTTAGTAATATTATAGTAGAGAGGTGTCGATGTGTAATATTATAGAAGAGAGGTGTCGATGTGTAATATTATGGAAGAGAGGTGTCGATGTGTAATATTATAGAAGAGAGGTGTCGTTGTGTAATATTATGGAAGAGAGGTGTCTATGTGTAATATTATAGAAGAGAGGTGTCGATGTGTAATATTATAGAAGAGAGGTGTGATGTGTAATATTATAGAAGAGAGGTGTCGTTGTGTAATATTATAGAAGAGAGGTGTCGATGTGTAATATTATAGAAGAGAGGTGTCGATGTGTAATATTATAGAAGAGAGGTGCTGATGTGTAATATTATAGAAGAGAGGTGTCGATGTGTAATATTATAGAAGAGAGGTGTTGATGTGTAATATTATAGAAGAGAGGTGTCGATGTGTAATATTATAGAAGAGAGGTGTTGATGTGTAATATTATAGAAGAGAGATGTTGATGTGTAATATTATAGAAGAGAGGTGTCGATGTGTAATATTATAGAAGAGAGGTGTCGATGTGTAATATTATAGAAGAGAGGTGTTGATGTGTAATATTATAGAAGAGAGGTGTTAATGTGTAATATTATAGAAGAGAGGTGTCGATGTGTAATATTATGGAAGAGAGGTGTCGATGTGTAATATTATAGAAGAGAGGTGTCGTTGTGTAATATTATAGAAGAGAGGTGTCGATGTGTAATATTATAGAAGAGAGGTGTCGATGTGTAATATTATAGAAAAGAGGTGTTGATGTGTAATATTATAGAAGAGAGGTGTCGTTGTGTAATATTATGGAAGAGAGGTGTCGATGTGTAATATTATAGAAAAGAAATGTCGATGTGTAATATTATAGAAGAGAGGTGTCGATGTGTAATATTATAGAAGTGAGAGAAATGATAAATAACTGTCGTGATCGAAAGTTGTAGAGAGTCATGATCACCTACGCCATCAGGTCCGGTACATGATGATGACGATGATAGAAGTGAGGTGTCGATGTAGTAATAAAAAAGAAGTGCGGTGTCGATGTGGTAGTATGGAAGTGAGGTGTCTATTTAGTAATATTATAGAAGTGAGGTGTCTATCTAGTAATATTATAGAAGTGAGGTGTCTATTTAGTAATATTATAGAAGTGAGGTGTCTATTTAGTAATATTATAGAAGTGAGGTGTCTATTTAGTAATATTATAGAAGTGAGGGGTCTATTTAGTAATATTATAGAAGTGAGGTGTCTATTTAGTAATATTATAGAAGTGAGGTGTCTATTTAGTAATATTATAGAAGTGAGGTGTCTATTTAGTAATATTATAGAAGTGAGGTATCTATTTAGTAATATTATAGAAGTGAGGTGTCTATTTAGTAATATTATAGAAGTGAGGTGTCTATTTAGTAATATTATAGAAGTCAGGTGTCTATTTAGTAATATTATAGAAGTGAGGTGTCTATTTAGTAATATTATAGAAGTGAGGGGTCGATGTGTAATATTATAGAAGTGATGTGTCGATGTGGTAATATTATAGAAGTTATGTGTCGATGTGGTAATATTATAGAAGTGATGTGTCAATGTGGTAATATAATAGAAGTGAGGTGTCGATGTGGTAATATTATAGAAGTGATGTGTCGATGTGGTAATATAATAGAAGTGAAGTGTTGATGTGGTAGTATTATAGAAGGGAAGCTTCGATGTGGTAATATTAATGAAGTGATGTGTCGATGTGGTAATAGTATAGAAGTGATGTGTTGCTGACATTAGGGTTATAGAAGTAAGGAGATGTTAAAGATGCATTTTAAAAGTGGTCGACGTTGAGAGTAAGTCTATAGAAGCGAGGGTCATTGTGTACGAAGTTATAGAGGTAATGTGGCAGTGAGGAAGAATACATTTAAGTAGTGTTTGTAGCAGTCAATCAACAAGATAATGTATAATAATCAAAACTATGTGAGGCTGAATTAATAACATCAGGATAGCTAAATAAGAACGTGATTGAGGGTGAAAATGTAGAAAGTTAAATTTAGTCCATCATTGTGAGAATCACTGAACTATAGCAACAGTTTCACATCTCCAACTTACAATAAAACTGTGACGCCATGTCGGGCAATACGAGTTCCGCAGTCTAGACAAGGAGAGAAAGCCTTCCATTATGGCTAGTTAAATGTGTACATGTCAGTCATAAAGATCACTTTACAGACAACGACATTTCAAAATATAGTTTACGGCTACAAATGTATCTAACATTAGGAGAAGTAGCGCCTAGCACTACCATAATGATGTTTGCAAGAAGTGGAGCCAAACAGTTGATGTTGTTTGGTAAAGGCGGATGTTTGGAATTGCATTGTTGTATTTTTATGACAGCAACAGTTAATGGTACTTGTAGAGGCGGTGTCTAAATATAAATTGTACTTTAGAGCTAGAGATTAACAATCTGTGGTACTAGATTACAAGAAGTAAAAATAAAATAAGCGTATTCTCTCGACTTAATGTGAATGGTGAGTTTGATTTTAGTCAGAATATGTTTTAACCACCTTCTTCTGCTCCACATTTTACTGTTTCAGGGGGTTAATGAAGTTCAACGCTTTTGTTCTTGTTCTTCAGTTGCTTTGTGATTGACACTAGAAGCTGTTGTAGAGTTGTTTCTCTGATACTGTCACTCTGGCGTTCTCTCAGCGAGCCACGATCTCTCTTCATGTATGCCGTATATGCTGTGCCATCACTAAACATTCTATCCCAGTGGACACATTGTATTTGTTGATTTTATTTGTAATTCAAAATTGATTCTAAGTCAACTCTTTCTCTGATAGAACCTCGTTTCCGATTTAGTCTCACCTTGTTACTCCAACAGCTGTACTCAAATATTTGATTTATCGCGGTGAATGGCTTGTTGTGAGTGTCCCTGTTGTTACTGGTAGCAAAGAGAGAGAAGTAATATGACCAACAATACATTTTTGTTATGAGTGTCGTTGGTATTACACCACCAAGTGCTGACTTTTTATGTGATGGTTATCAATGGATGGTATCTGTTGTTGTGGTGGTTATCAATGGATGGTATCTGTTGTTGTGGTGGTTATCAATGGATGGTATCTGTTGTTGTGGTGGTTATCAATGGATGGTATCTGTTGTTGTGGTGGTTATCAAAAATTTATGGTATCTGTTTTTATGGTGGTTATCAAAGGATGGTATCTGTTGTTGTGGTGACTAAAATTAGACGGTACATAAAGATGTGGTAGTTATGAATGAATGGTATCTATTGATGTGATGGTTATTAATGGACGGTGTCTGTTGATGTAGTGGTTTTCAATGGATGGTGTCTGTTGATGTAGTGGTTATCAATGGATGGTGTCTGTTGATGTAGTGGTTTTCAATGGATGGTGTCTGTTGATGTAGTGGTTATCAATGGATGGTGTCTGCTGATGTAGTGGTTATCAATGGATGGTGTCTGTTGATGTAGTGGTTTTCAATGGATGGTGTCTGTTGATGTAGTGGTTATCAATGGATGGTGTCTGTTTATGTAGTGGTTTTCAATGGATGGTGTCTGTTGATGTAGTGGTTTTCAATGGATGGTGTCTGTTGATGTAGTGGTTATCAATGGATGGTGTCTGTTGATGTAGTGGTTTTCAATGGATGGTGTCTGTTGATGAAGTGGTTATCAATGGATGGTGTCTGTTGATGTAGTGGTTATCAATGGATGGTGTCTGTTTATGTAGTGGTTTTCAATGGATGGTGTCTGTTGATGTAGTGGTTATCAATGGATGGTGTCTGTTTATGTAGTGGTTTTCAATGGATGGTGTCTGTTTATGTAGTGGTTTTCAATGGATGGTGTCTGTTTATGTAGTGGTTTTCAATGGATGGTATCTGTTGATGTGGTGGTTATCAATGGATGGTATCTGTTGATGTGATGGTTATCAATGGATGGTATCTGTTGTTGTGGTAGTTATCAATGGATGGTATCTGTTGATGTGATGGTTATCAATGGATGGTATCTGTTGTTGTGGTAGTTATCAATGGATGGTATCTATTGATGTGATAGTTATCAATGGATGGTATCTGTCGTTGTGGTGACTAAAATTCGACAGAACATGTAGATGTGGTAGTTATGAATGGATGGTATCTCTTGATGTGGTAGTTATGAATGGATGGTATCTGTTGATGTGGTAGTTATGAATGGATGGTATCTCTTGATGTGGTAGTTATGAATGGATGGTATCTGTTGATGTAGTGGTTATCAATGGATGGTATCTCTTGATGTGGTGGTTAACAATGAATGGTATCTGTTGGTGTAGTGGTTAACAATGGATGGTATCTGTTGATGTGGTGGTTATCAATGGATTGTATCTGTTGTGGTGACTAACATTCGACAGTACATGTAAATGTGGTGACTAACAATGCATTTTAGTTGTAGATCTAGTGACTTACGTTCAACAGTACTTGTAGATTTGGTGACATACAATCGACAGCACTTAGTAGACTTGGTGACTTAAAACCGACAGGACTTGTAGAAATCATGAATATATATATATATACATCGATATTAAGAAAACTATGGCTTTACTATTAAAATGAGATAGCGCACAGAGCTTACAAGTCAATGTGAAAGTGGATGGAATGTATAGTTCAGTAACATAGCAAAATTGGACATGTAAGATGTGGTGGGAAATCAGGGAGCGAGAGAGAGAAAGAGAGAGAATTATTTAATCAATCATTGTAAACGAGGGCCATGTCAGCTGGCGAAGGTGATCAAGTCTTTCCATAACATTCCATCTTTAAAGCTTTTTGTAATTTTTTGGTCAGTTCTGCTATTGTCTAGCTACCTAATCCACTTTAGTATACTGAATTGTATCTTTTATATCTGCTTTGCTCTATGTCTTCATCTCTCGATTTCTCATCTTGTAACCATATATTCCAGTTTCTCCCCTTGTAACGATATATTCCAGTTTCTTCCTTTGTCACGATATATTTCAGTTGCTCCCTTTGTGACGATATATCCCAGTTTCTCCCCTTGTCACGATATATCACAGTTTCTCCCCTTGTCACGATATATCACAGTTTCTCCCATTGTCACGATATATCCCAGTTTCTCACCTTGTCACGATATATCACAGTTTCTCCCCTTGTCACGATATATCACAGTTTCTCCCCTTGTCACGATATATCACAGTTTCTCCCCTTGTCACGATATATCCCAGTTTCTCACCTTGTCACGATATATCACAGTTTCTCCCCTTGTCACGATATATCACAGTTTCTCCCCTTGTCACGATATATCACAGTTTCTCCCCTTGTCACGATATATCACAGTTTCTCCCCTTGTCACGATATATCACAGTTTCTCCCCTTGTCACGATATATCACAGTTTCTCCCCTTGTCACGATATATCACAGTTTCTCCCATTGTCACGATATATCCCAGTTTCTCACCTTGTCACGATATATCACAGTTTCTCCCCTTGTCACGATATATCACAGTTTCTTCCCTTGTCACGATATATCACAGTTTCTCCCCTTGTCACGATATATCCCAGTTTTTCACCTTGTCACGATATATCACAGTTTCTCCCCTTGTCACGATATATCACAGTTTCTCCCCTTGTCACGATATATCACAGTTTCTCCCCTTGTCACGACATAATTAAGTTGCTCTCCTTGTCACGATATATTTCAGCTGCTCCCCTTGTCACGATATATTTCAGCTGCTCCCTTGTCACGATATATTTCAGCTGCTCCCCTTGTCACGATATATTTCAGCTGCTCCCTTGTCACGATATATTTCAGCTGCTCCCCTTGTCACGATATATTTCAGCTGCTCCCCTTGTCACGATATATTTCAGCTGCTCCCCTTGTCACGATATATTTCAGCTGCTCCCCTTGTCACGATATATTTCAGCTGCTCCCCTTGTCACGATATATTTCAGCTGCTCCCCTTGTCACGATATATTTCAGCTGCTCCCCTTGTCACGATATATTTCAGCTGCTCCCCTTGTCACGATATATTTCAGCTGCTCCCCTTGTCACGATATATTTCTGTTTCCTCTCTTGTAACGATATATTAAGTTGCTCCCATTGTTCTAAAGATAATTTTAAAATTTCTAAAAATAAATTGTTTCCTTCAAATGTTGGAAATATAACTAAAAGAATAGAAATACAAACTGAATAGATCCTCATCAATCACCTCTACAGAAGAACCACAATTAGAATCATAATATACTATCAGCCCTCCTTAACTGTGACCCTACCATACATCTTCACTTCTGTGATCCTCCGTTTGTTGTGTTCAAGTGCGATAAAACCTTCGAGATATGTTGGTTCGCAGTCACCTGCTTCGTTCATCACCACTGGCAACATTTTCAGGATGTCATCTAGTTTGAAGAACATACCATTATGTGCCTGAGGCTGACCAGAGTTACCTTCCCTATTGGTAAATTCGAGGTTGGGTAGGGGGATTTACCTGTGTTCTCCTAATGGTATATATGTTATCACCCACCAACACTGCCTGAAGACTTACCTTGATGATACGGGTAGACGTTTAGGCAATCGCTTACGTGGTCTTCTCGGAGATGTCTCACGTAATTCTGGTTGATCATATCGCCGTCCACTTCAATTCCACGGACTATTGTAGCCCTGGCGATAACAATTTTTACTAACATTATCACATGCCTTTTGCATGAACGTAGCCTGTTCGCTCTGGAGAACCGCAATATAGCTCACTTTTATTCTTTAAAACCCAAGTGGGATTAATTCTTTCCAGTTTTATATTTAAAATATATATTTCGATGCCTCATGAGTCTCTACCACGCCCTATTCTAGAACCACTCTTGTTTCGTCTTTTATTGCTATATCGATACAATATGGACATTAACACCGTATTTGTTGGATATCAACTATGTGCCCAATGTAATCTATGCTTCCTATACAGAGTTAACAATGTACATTTGATATACACATGGAACAATGCACACATAATAAGTACATAATGATATATATGTGTATACATAAAAAAACTTTCATATATATGGAGATAAATGGATGTCCTAGTGGATCACTCAAGAGAGAACACAGCGCGTGTTATGAAGTTCTCTTCTAGAATGGCTGTCTCGTTTACATACAGAACATAAATAGTTGGGTGAAGAGACTGACGTTGGTGATTTCGTTGTGTTTGCATATTTCAGTCCTTTTTTTCTTTTTTGCTTGCCATGGTTATTGAGAGAATGGTACTGTGACATAGTAATAGTAAGTAAGGCACAGTAAAAGTAAGTAAAGAATGACACAGTAAAAGTAAGTAAAGAATGACACAGTAAAAGTAAGTAAAGAATGACACAGTAAAAGTAAGTAAAGAATGACATAGTAAAAGAAAGTAAAGAATGACACAATAAAAGAAAGTAAAGAATGACACAGTAAAAGTAAGTAAAGAATGACGTAGTAAAAGTAAGTAAAGAATGACACAGTAAACGTAAGTAAATAATGAAATAGTAAAAGTAAGTAAAGAATGACTATAAAAGTAAGTAAAGAATGACACATGAAAGTAAGCAACGAATGGCACAGTAAAAGTAAATAAAGAATGGCATAGTAAAAGTAAGGACAGAATGACACAGTAAAAGTAAGTAAAGAATGACATAGTAAAAGTAAGTAAAGAATGATATAGTAAAAGTAAGTAAAGAATGACATAGTAAAAGTAAGTAAAGTATGACATAGTAAAAGTAAGTAAAGAATGACATTGTTAAAGTAAGTAAAGAATGCACAGTAAAAGTAAGTAAAGAATGACATAGTAAAAATAAGTAAAGAATGACACAATGAAAGTAATTAAAGAATGACACAGTGAAAGTAAGTAAAGAATGACACAGTGAAAGTAAGTAAAGAATGACACAGTGAAAGTAAGTAAAGAATGACACAGTGAAAGTAAGTAAAGAATGACATAGTAAAAGTAAGTAAAGAATTACATAGTAAATGTAAGTAAATAATGACATAGTAAAGTAAGTAAAGAATGACTGTAAAAGTAAGTAAAGAATGACATAGTAAATGTAAGTAAAGAATGACATAGTAAAAGTAAGTAAAGAATGACACAGTAAAAGTAAGTAAAGAATGACATAGTAAATGTAAGTAAAGAATGACATAGTAAAAGTAAGTAAAGAATGACAGTAAAAGTAAGTAAAGAATGACATAGTAAATGTAAGTAAAGAATGATACAGTAAAAGTAAGTAAAGAATGACATAGTAAAAGAAAGTAAAGAATGACACAATAAAAGTAAGTAAAGAATGACACAGTAAAAGTAAGTAAAAAATGACGTAGTAAAAGTACGTAAAGAATGACACAGTAAACGTAAGTAAATAATGACATAGTAAAAGTTATTAAAGAATGACAGAAAAAGTAAGTAAAGAATGACACAATGAAAGTAAGCAACGAATGGCACAGTAAAAGTAAGTAAAGAATGGCATAGTAAAAGTAAGTACAGAATGACACAGTAAAAGTAAGTAAAGAATGACAGTAAAAGTAAGTAAAGAATGACATAGTAAATGTAAGTAAAGAATGACATAGTAAAAGTAAGTAAAGAATGACAGTAAAAGTAAGTAAAGAATGACATAGTGAAAGTAAGTAAAGAATGACAGTAAAAGTAAGTAAAGCATGACATAGTAAAAGTAAGTAAGGAATGACACAGTAAAAGTAAGTGAAGACACCACGCTAGGCGAAGTGAAAATGTGGTATTAGTGACCACATTTGTCTTTCACAGTTTCAGATTTTTAGGTTGTGTGGTCTTATCACGCCAAGCCGCCTTTAATTCCCATAAAAAATTATGTAGCATCCATTTTTGGAGGCTGTGTGTGTCCTCGGAACCTTGCCAGTCCGAAAAAAAAACCCGCCACTCCTGTAACTGAACCCAGACCCTTTAGACCAGAGAGCGAGCACACTAACCACTCAGCCACCGAGAATGATGCACATTGGCATGAAAAGTGTTCATCTATGATCGATTTAGTTAAAAGGTAGTAGAAGAGAAATACACAGAAAAGTAATAATTTCACGTTTGTCTGTCTAAACTTCAAACTTGTATGTTTGTGTGGCGATACATATTTGCATTTATGCAAATGTCTGAAGATGAGATGAGTCCAATACATTCTCCCAAGCAAATTCTCACAAATGATATTGTATAGAAGAGATTTAATTTTTGCATTAAGTAATGCAAAAACCTGAATTTTCTGGACTAATTTATGTTTATTTGTTAAGTAACAATTTTATCACATTAAACCTTATATAAAAAATATGTCGAAGATCGCGTAATTGATCACCTTATGGAAGGAAATATTTACTTCTCCACCATAAAAGTTATAATTTACACTACAGCTTGCCTAATCAATTGTAATGTTTCATGTAAGAATCAGGGTGACAAGCGAAAAATATGGATTAGATATCAATATTAAAAAGACTAATACTAGGATCATAAACAAAGAAAATACTCAAAACCCACAAGTGGATATCAAAATTGAAAGAATAGACATGGAGAGAGTTCAGAACTACAACTACGTTGGACATACTGTAACCAGTGATGGAAAATGTACAACTGAAATAAACAAAATAATAGGAGTGGCAACAAGTAATTTTAATATCATGAAAAATATACTTTCATCAAAACAAATAACACCAGGGCTAAAACTACGAATATCAAAATGTTACATCTTCTCAATATTCCTGTATGGTGTAGAAACATGGACATTAGACAAGAAAATATAACAGAGAACTGAAGCCTTTGAAATGTGGATATATAGAAGATTATGTAGAATTGGATAGAAAGAAAAGAAAACAGATGATGAAGTCTCAAAGCAACTAAAATGAAAAGAGAACTACTAAACACAATTCAAACAAAACAAATGCGATTTTTGGGCCATGTTAAAAGACACAACAGCCTACTAAAAGTAATCTTGGAGGGGAAAACACAAGGTAAAAGAGGCAGAAGCAGACCAAGACTAACATGGACGAGTAACATCAAAAGATGGACAAATCAGCCTATGACAGCCTGCACCATCAAAGCAAGAGACAGAGCAGAATGGCGCTCCAAGGTAGCCAACCTTCGTTGCGGAGATGGCACCCGATATTGATGATGAAGAATCAAGGAGCCGCGATAGCTCAGTGATTAGTAAACTGGACTACAAAGGACAAGTGGTAGGGTTCGATCCTGAACGGCCCCAGTTTCACCAAGCCTTAAATGAGAACCGGATTTTTTTCTGAGAAAGTAAAGCGGCATGGGCGTAATACCGACCACATTACCAAAGAAATCATGTGCCGAAAATGGTTTATAAAAAAAATATGGTCATTAACACCATATTCCCTATACGTCAATTGTCGTGACGGGGCCCTTTACTTTTTACTACATCATCAGAATCAAGTACCGGGCCTGCTGGCGTAGGTGATCATGTCTCTCTACAACTTTCAATCTCGGCAGCCATTTATCATTTCCATTGTTGACCTTCTGCCAAGTCATTCTCTTAAGCTGTCTGTTATTTTTTTCTCTTTGCTTCCCTCTTTCTCTTCGTCCCTCAATTTTTCCAGTTGTTACAATATATTCCAGTTGTTCTCTTCTCATTACATGGCCAAAAAATGATGATTGTTTCTTCCTAATATTGAAAATTAGCTCTCTTTTTGCTTTGACCTCTCTCAGAACATCTTCATTACTCTTCTTAGCTGTCCATGGTGTTCTCAATATTATTCTGTAAAACCACATTTCAACAGACGCCAGTGATTTTCTTGTTTGTTGTCCCATTGTCCATGATTCGCATCCATATGTTAAGACTGGCTCTTTTACTATATACGAATCAGATATTCATTGTATATTTCTTTAATATGCAAAAGTACACGATTACTAAGATATCAATGACAAACAGCAGTGATGTGCACGCAATAAAAGAATCATGTGCATAATATTTTCTCAATGAACAACAGGAATGAGAATGCACACAAAGATCAATGTTTAAATAATGTCAGGTGCAATGATATCAATAGATCAAAACCCTTTAGACTCCTTCTTGCAGCATATGCCACGGACAAGTTCTCGCCATCTACTCCTGTGCTTAAATAATTTCTCTCCTTCTCTCCAGTTTAAGACAATGTTCTTTGCAGTATTTCTATCCGCCATGTATTCCGGTTTGCGTTGTGCTACCAATGCCATCCCGGAACCTAGATGCAAGAACAACTAGAAAAATAACCTCTACCGAGATGAAATGTGTTAGACGAATGACAGGAAACAGTCTGAGAGATAAAATCAGAAATGAAGAACTGAGAAAAAAAAGCCAGGAATAACCCCTACTATAGAATGTAAAAAGAAACAATAGATAAAATGGTTTGGCCACGTGAAAAGGCAGAGTGATCAAAACACAACAGAACAAGCCCTCAATAAGCGTTGCGCGAACACCAGACCCAAGTGTCGACAGCGAAAAAGATGATTTAAGGAGTATTATAAACACTACAAAACATAACAGCAGATGAGGCGAACAGAAGAGCAAAACACCACAAATTGTATCCCCCCCCCCTCTCTTCCCCTTCCCCCCCCCCCAGACACAATCAGGCACCAATACCATATTCCCAATACGACACAGGAGCCTTGGTGGCTGAGTGGTTAGTGTGCTCGCTTCCTGAACAGAACGGTTCATGATGTGGCGATTTTTTTTCAGGGGTTCACCCAGTCTCTAAAAATGGGTTCCAGATATTTTCTAGGAAATAAATACGGCTTGACGTGATACCGACCAAATCACCCAAAAATGTGCCGCGGCCAAAACAAAAATACGATCACTAACACCACAACGTTCTGTTCGCCTGTTTTCTATGCTACTTCTGTTTAAAGTATATCTCTCACAAACTAAAACCTCAACGTTCTGTTCGCCTGTTTTCTATGCTGCTCCTGTTTGAAATATATCTCTCACAAACTAAAACCTCAACGTTCTGTTCGCCTGTTTTCTATGCTGCTCCTGTTTGAAGTATATCTCTCACAAACTAAAACCTCAACGTTCTGTTCGCCTGTTTTCTATGCTGCTCCTGTTTGAAATATATCTCTCACAAACTAAAACCTCAACGTTCTGTTCGCCTGTTTTCTATGCTGCTCCTGTTTGAAGTATATCTCTCACAAACTAAAACCTCAACGTTCTGTTCGCCTGTTTTCTATGCTGCTCCTGTTTGAAATATATATCTCACAAACTAAAATCTCAACGTTCTGTTCGCCTGTTTTCTATGCTGCTCCTGTTTGAAGTATATCTCTCACAAACTAAAACCTCAACGTTCTGTTCGCCTGTTTTCTATGCTACTCCTGTTTGAAGTATATCTCTCACAAACTAAAATCTCAACGTTCTGTTCGCCTGTTTTCTATGCTGCTCCTGTTTGAAGTATATCTCTCACAAACTAAAACCTCAACGTTCTGTTCGCCTGTTTTCTATGCTGCTCCTGTTTGAAGTATATCTCTCACAAACTAAAACCTCAACGTTTGAACGTGATGAAGCTAGTGATTTTATTCGTTGTTGTATCGTGTACTACTTCCTGCAGAATTAATGTCTGCAGTTAAGCAATCCGTGTTTCACCAAGAATCTCTCTCTCTCTCTCTCTCTCTCTCTCTCTGCGATCAGAACTCAATCAGAGTAGGACTCCAGGCTCTCGCACGAAGACAGCTGTCTGTTTAAGCCTGTTAGATCCACTCCGCTTGAATACCTGTTAAAACGTTGCACTGTGTTCTGCTACAGTGGCCCAGTGCATCCGATTTCAGCCAGCATTTTGTTCAGCTTTGCTTTCCTTTGCCTTTGATTATCCCCAATCTTCCTATAAGGCAGCAGATGATCTTTTCTGTAGGGGGATTCTGTCCTTAGATGGTCGGCCCTCCCAATCAAGAATAAATCTACAGTCTTGAAATTAACGCTTAATGACTAAGAATAACAAGGGCATAACATGGAGTAGGAATACTTTGCACATGATGTGCAGAATTAAAAGTGTGTACATAGTTGGTATGATTTGCTGCGTGTTTGTGATGCTTTGGTTTGCTGTATAGCAGAAACGGCTTTACTTCAGCTACCGGATTATAAAATATATGATAATCTGCGAAGTATAATTTTTGACATTCGGATGAATTCTAAAAAGATCTTGTGGCATTAGTTATACTTTTCGCTTCATGAATTCTAAAAAGATCTTGTGGCATTAGTTATACTTTTCGCTTCATGAATTCTAAAAAGATCTCGTGGCATTAGTTATACTTTTCGCTTCATTTTTTGGTGCTCACTTGATCATCTAGAGAATGAATTGTAAAGTGCAAACATAAAATAATACAATCTGCTCACCCATTAGGACATAATTTGCTGCATTTGGACACTTACTCGTCTACACAATACTTGGTTACTACACAATACTTAATTACAACTGGCAAAATACAGGGAAATAGAGATCGCGGACGACAAAGAGAGAAAATGTTGGATAGCTAGGTATCTTGGCATGGAAAACAGTCAACAACAAAACCGATAAGATGTACAGTAGATAGAAGATTGTTAAAGGACGCGATCGCCTGCGCCAACTGGTGTGGTACGTGATGATGATGCTCACTCATTGCCCGAGTTCGTATATAATGTACACAAGGAAGAGTTTGCATAATATGTACAGAAGGAAGATTTTGCATACAATATACAGAAAGAAGATTTTCCATGCAATGTACAGAAGGAAGATTTTGCATACAATGTACAAAAGGAAGAGTTAGCATAAAATGTACAGACGGAAGAGTTTGCACAAAATGTACAGAAGGAAACGTGTGTATATAATATGCAAAAGACAGGTTGTACTAAACATTGAAAAAGAAGAGTGCATATAATATAGCAGAAATAGTATATGCGTCACGTGTTAGTCTTACTTTAGTATAGCTAAAAAAAAATCATACATGTACAAATTAGAAATGGATAAAACTGTTTATATAATATACAGGAAAAGTTTTGACGCGTAATCAAACACTACAAACATAAATATTTCTTTCTTCCGCTCACTTCCTGTATTTATGATTTATATGACTTATCTTAAAAACAGCTTGAGGTAAATCAACATAAATTCCTTATCGAGCATCCTGTTATTTTTAAACCTGATTCTATTGGTCTGTAGCCGATATCAGATACCAGAATCAAACACAAGACACATTAAAGGCAATAACGTATATACAGGGCAGACACATTAGCTACACTCTGGCGTGTTCAGTAAACCTGGTGTTGGGATTGTTAGATCGCTAGTTAGCAACTCAACTGGATACTAATTATTTTTTTTCCTTTTATTTTTGTAATTACTGTTTGGAGTAAAGACAGATAGGGGAAAAAGAAGAGAGCTGAGGACAGAGTAAGAGTAAAAGAATAAATAATGAAGAAAAATAAAAAGAATAACTATGCGGAAATAAAGTGTTATAGAAGATAAGGAGAGTAAGGAAGAACGAAGGGAGAACGAAAGGAAGGAGGCAAAAGAAAGAAAGAAGAAGAGAGGATGTAAATGATGTACACCTTTTAATGACAGTTTACCAACAAGCTGCAAGTTATCATCATTATCGAGTGCCGTCTCCGCAACGAAGGTTGGTTACCATGGAGCGCCATTCTGCTCTGTCTCTTGATTTGATGGTGCAGGTTGTCATAGGCTGATTTGTCCATCTTTTGATGTTACTCATCCATGTTAGTCTTGGTCTGCCTCTTTTACCTTGTATTTTCCCCTCCAGGATTACTTTTAGTAGGCTGTTGTGTCTTTTAACATGGCCCAAAAATCGCATTTGTCTTGTTTGAATTGTGTTTAGTAGTTCTCTTTTCATTTTTAGTTGTTTTAAGACTTCGTCGTTTGTTTTCTTTTCCTTCCATCCAATCCTACCTATTCTTCTATATATCCACATTCCAAAGGCTTCAATTCTCTGTTTTGTTTTCTTGTCTAATGTCCATGTTTCTGCACCATATAGGAATATTGAGAAGATGTAATATTTTGCTATTCTTAGTTTTAGCGCTGGTGTTATTTGTTTTGATGTTAGTATGTTCTTCACGACATTAAAATTACTTTTTGCCATTCCTATTCTTTGTTTATTTGCAAGTTATACATTTCCATTTTAACTTATGTGTGTAGGTGGCGCTAGTTTTGAACAAACTAATTTCCGGTTGTAACTATGGGAAGTGATAGAATAACTAGAAATAGAATGATTGTCTGGTAAGTGCTAGATCACATGACCGGATGTCATTACATTTTTATTTAAATAAACAAATTCGTGGACCGATCCTTTCATTAAGTGGATATATTGTGAGTGTCTGTGTGAATATTTATTTATGTGGTATGTGTGTGTGTGTGTCTGTTTCGTCATAAAAGGAAAATCATCCGCACTATGTTTAAATTGCTGTACATAAGAGGAATTTAGTAAATAAAATCATCAAAATAACATAAAGGACACAAGATAAAAGAAGATTTCAATAACTGGTTAAGTGTAGAATGGTAGGTATGGCCCTTTTCGTCTTGTCAGACGGTCTAGTGGAGGCTAATGTGTATTTTTTTAGGTTTTGTTTTTGTCGAACAGCTTCTCTCGTGGCTAATTCTACCAATGTTTGACAAACACACACGGCCACAGAATGAACAAGTCAGGCCACAGAATGAACAAGTCACTGATCCACAGGGTTTTCTATCCTTTCTCTTCAGTCTTTTCTCTTCTAAGTTTTGCCTTAGCACAGTCTCAAATGATGTTATACCATTTCTTATAAATGCTCTCCATGATGTGCGATCACGTGCCAGATGTTCCAGTCATTTTCACAGATGGATGGAGAAGTCATTCAGAGATGATTTACATATATCTCTATATCGTAAGCTAGGTCTGCCGATTTGTCTTTTTGACGATTTGTCGATATGTCAGAATGTGTAGAGTGATAGTTCAGTAAAGAAGTTTATACGGATGTCTGGTATCGGGCGCATAAGTTATTTTTTTTTAATTTTGTGACTGATGAAGGCTTGAGCCGAAACGTCGTAGTCTGTTTCGTTGTTCTTTAGGTTTTGCTGATTAAGACCATTTTCTGTTTATTTTACATGTTTTCGGCAGCTCAAAAGGAGGCCACGTCTGATATTTAATGTATTAAACAAAATATATATTTCATATGTGCTGCCTTCAAAAGATAATGAACAGCAAATGACAGGACAAAGTAACCAACTCTAATATCCTAAAACGAGCCAAACTCCCATCCATCATGGCAACACTTAGGAGTCGTAGAGTATGGTGACTCGGTCATATAAGAAGAATGGAAATCACTCGTATTCCCAAACAAATATAGTAAGCGAACTTATTAGACGAAAGATACCAAGTGGAACAGTGCTGAGGTATATGGATGATTACATGGCCTCCTTGAGTAAATTTGCTGTCAAAAGAAACTGGGAGAATCTGGCTGCAGATCATAGCACATGGAGAACAAAAATAAAAAATGGTACAGCAACTTTCGAGGCAGTGCTGATATCAAACTCAAAAGACAAAAGGCCCAGGAGAAAGGACACGAGGCCATTCACCCTGAATACATCTTGTTCATGATACGGTGTAATTTGTCTATTCAATACTGGCAGATTCAGCCACGAGAGAAGCTCTTCAGCAAAACAGTATCCAGCATAAGACACTAATATTTTATCAAAGTACTGACTTATTATGATTCCTTGTTACCAGCCGTCTGACAAGACGCCAATATTATATATACCCCGTGTGACACCGAGGCCTCATTATGAGGGAGGTAAAGAATAGTGACACTGTGACCTTCCAGGCATGTCGTAAGAGGCGACTAAGGAGGTTGGTCGATGGCTTGACAAGCTGTCATTGTAAAAAGTAATGTTATGGAAACAGTGCCATAGATTTTAGAGCAGTGATCTCTGCAATATGTGCCATTCTGGCACGCAAGGTTTTTGTTTTTGAGATTGTGGTTCTGCCCTATTTGCCGTCTTCGGCTCGAAAGGTCATATATATATATATATATATATATATATACATACACAAACATGTATATAATATTATATATTTGCGCCTGTCTCCATAAATTGATAGTAGTTAAAGATTTATAGACAATCGATAGCATCAGTAAAACAAAGCTGACCAAGACTCTGAATTACTTCCAGACGGGTAACCCTGAAAAAAAACAACTATGTATTTCGGAATGAATGAATTTGAAAAAGAAGGCAAATTAAGGCACTAAAATATATCGAGCAAACACGTGCTTATAACATGTGCTGTTGGTCAATAACAAATATGACCATGAACGTCATATAACACATGTGCTGTTGGTCAATAAAAATGTGACCATGAACGTCATATAACACATGTGCTGTTGGTCAATAACAAATATGACCATGAACGTCATATAACACATGTGCTGTTGGTCAATAACAAATATGACCGTGAACGTCATATAACACATGTGCTGTTGGTCAATAACAAATGTGACCATGAACATCATATAACACATGTGCTGTTGGTCAATAACAAATGTGACCATGAACGTCATATAACACATGTGCTGTTGGTCAATAACAAATGTGACCATGAACGTCATATAACACATGTGCTGTTGGTCAATAACAAATGTGACCATGAACATCATATAACACATGTGCTATAAGGGGTGATGGGAGCTTTCCTTTACTTATTGACCTATGTCTCATGTACTGGGTCGAAGAAGTGGCTTTGCTATAAGCAGCGACACGACTCCATGATATGAGGACTTAAGAGATTAGGTAAGGAGCAGCTTTACTATCAAATCAGAGTTACGTACGTCAGAAACGTTTCCTCGTCTTGGGGTTGTAGCATCAAATCAAAGTTACATTCATCACCAATAGTTGACACGTCTTGGGGTTTTAGCATCAAATCAAAGTTACATTCATCAACAATAGTTGACGCGTCTTGGGGTGGTAGCATCAAATCAAAGTTACATTCATCAACAATAGTTGACGCGTCTTGGGGTGGTAGCATCAAATCATAGTTACATTCATCACCAATAGTTGACACGTCTTGGGGTTGTAGCATCAAATCGAAGTTACATTCATCAACAATAGTTGACACGTCTTGGGGTTGTAGCGTCAAATCGAAGTTACATTCATCACCAATAGTTGACACGTCTTGGGGTGGTAGCACCCTTACAAACTTCCCACAATAAGCAACAACAAAAAGGAAAAACAGAAAGCTACAAAATAATGAAATACACAAATGAATGTTTATGAAGCAAATTGCACAGATTTACTGACAACATCATTTTTTTCTCGAAGATAGGGGCACTAAGAAAAAAAACAAAGCAGACAAATATAACAGGATAAAGAATCAAGTGTACTCAAGAAAAATTAGGAATATTGTTTATACAAGATATACAAAAATAAACTATTAAGGATGTAAAAAAAAAATAGAGCAGACATATAATAAGGAATAAAGTGCACTCTAGATATAGACAGAATCAAGATTATATGATATACACAAAAAAGCAAACGTTGCATACAAGTAACAAATGGAGTCAAATGTCAACAAGTAAAGAAAAAATGACTATTTAATGCCTACATATCTGAACGAGAAAAACAATTCCCTCCGAAAGAAACATAGGAAATGCATCGTTCACAAACGCAGAAGGATTCGCTTATAACGTGTTGACATCATCATCAAGTACCGGGCCTGCTGGCGTAGGTGATCATGTCTCTCCACAACTTTCGACAAAGACAGTTTTTTATCATTTTCATGCTGATCTTCTGCCAAGCCATTCTCTTAAGCTGTCTGGTATCTTTTCTCTTTTCTTCCCTCTTTCACTTCGTCCCTCAATTTCCCCAGTTGGTACACTATATTCCAGCTGTCTCCTTTTCATTATATGGCCAAAAATGATAATTGTTTCTTTATAATATTGGACATTAGCTCTCTTCTTGCTTTGGCCTCTTTAAGAACGTTTCCATTACACTTCTTAGCTTTCCATGATATTCTCAACATTCTTCTGTAAAACCACATCTCTACAGTCTCCAGTAATGTTCGTGTCTGTTGTCCTATTGTCCATGATTCGCATCCATATGCTAAGTCTGGCTGTACATAACATTTAAGACTCTTTTTCTTGTTTCTATTGCCAAAAATGGATTACATTGTATCTTCCTCATTTTTTGGAAAGCTTCTTTTGCCTGATCCATTCTACATCTCACCTCTGTTGTACATCTTTCGTCTGAGGTTAACAAAGTTCCCAAATATTTAAATTCATTTATATGTTTTAATATTGTTCCACTTGTCTTTATTTTGCATTGAGGTGATGTATTTTTCTTTGTTCTTACCATTACTTCTGTCCTCTATTTTTGCTTTCTTTCACTATAATGTCTAACATTTCTTGTAACTCATTTTCACTCTTGTATGTGATGAAATACTGAATTTTAAAAAAGTGTTGACAAGATACAGAATAAGATAACGTCCTCATAAGATACTAAAGAGGTAACGCGTTCGGAATAAGAGAATAACCATCACGTTCTTAAAATACAAAAAATAGTATGCGTTCACAAACATGAAATAACTAATTTACTAGATGTAGAATAATTAACACTTGCATATGATACAGAGACGTTAAATTGTCAATAAAAATGCAGAATTAAAAAAAAAAAATAAGCGTTCGTACGATATATTTTATATTAAAAAAGACATGAAAATTAAACAAATTATGCATTAATGTAATAGTAAACATTTTAAAATAATTATAATTATGACTAAATTTTTACACAAACATCAGATGAAATAATCCAACAAAAATCTTGCTAAAAGTTATACAAGGAAGGTTGCAGAATAAAACCAATATTGAATTAGAAGAAAAACAATTTAGATTTAGGAAATACAGTGGGACAAAAAATGCCATATTCTGCCTGAATACGTTAATAGAAAAGTACACAAAAGTAAACAAATCAAAATAGACCTGTTTCATAGACTACACCAAAGCTTTTGATAGAATACACCACAAACAACTTATAGAATGCCTAAAAGATATACATCCAGATGACACAGACATCCGACTAATATGTAATGTATACTGGAAGCAAACAGCAATAATAAAATAAAAATATAGATAATTCTACACCAGTTGATATAAAATGAGGTGTAAGACAGGGATGCATCCTATCATCAATCAATAATAATAATGATATAATCCTACTCAACGTGCACATTGTAATGAAAGACTATCATTCAATATGTTCGCTGTGTTAGTCATAGACGGCAAGCTATTTTTTAAAACGTTAGAATATGTTTATCCACAGTGTTAAAGTCGGATGTATTGGGCCGAATAGCGCATATACAAAGACCTATTGTAAACCATGACACAACGACCTGCGGTAAACCATAACTCAACGACCTGCTGTAAAACATGACACAACGACCTTCAGTAAACCATGACACAACGATCTGCTGTAAACCATAACACAACGACCTGCTGTAAACCATAACACAACGACCTGCTGTAAACCATGACACAACGACCTGCGGTAAACCATGACACAGCGACCTGCGGTAAACCATGACACAACGACCTGCTGTAAACCATGACACAACGACCTTCAGTAAACCATAACACAACGATCTGCTGTAAACCATAACACAACGACCTGCTGTAAACCATGACACAACGACCTGCGGTAAACCATGACACAACGACCTGCGGTAAACCATGACACAACGACCTGCTGTAAACCATGACACAACGACCTGCTGTAAACCATGACACAACGACCTGCGGTAAACCATAACTCAACGACCTGCTGTAAAACATGACACAACGACCTTCAGTAAACCATAACACAACGATCTGCTGTAAACCATAACACAACGACCTGCTGTAAACCATAACTCAACGACCTGCTGTAAACCATGACACAACGATCTGCTGTAAACCATAACTCAGCGACCTGCTGTAAACCATAACTCAGCGACCTGCTGTAAACCATAACTCAGCGACCTGCTGTAAACCATAACACAACGACCTGCTGTAAACCATAACTCAGCGACCTGCTGTAAACCATAACTCAGCGACCTGCTGTAAACCATAACTCAACGACCTGCTGTAAACCATAACTCAACGACCTGCTGTAAACCATAACACAACGACCTGCTGTAAACCATGACACAACGACCTGCTGTAAACCATAACACAACGACCTGCTGTAAACCATAACTCAACGACCTGCTGTAAACGATGACACAACGACCTGCTGTAAACCATAACTCAACGACCTGCTGTAAACGATGACACAACGACCTGCTGTAAACCATGACACAACGACCTACTGTAAACCATGACACAGCGACCTGCTGTAAACCATACGACTTGAGAGATATATGTTGCAATATTCAAGCACATCACCAATGCTTAAATTAGTTTAGCGAACACAAGTCTACTACAATTGTGGTTCCCGTCCATCTTCCCTTTGGGAAATACTTCATGTTTATTTTTAGACGTGATTCAGCACTCTATGTGGATTTTTTATTCTGCTGTATGTTTATGAATGTATGTCTTTGTGGTCATATGCAGTCACTCCATCATCCCATCAGTCTAGCTGTCTGACTGTATATCCGTCTGTATTGTTTGTTTATATTTCTCTTCATTTAACCATCCATCTATCCGGTCATGTCTGTTCGTACTGTCTGTTTGCTCTCCGCTTGTTATTTCCGTCAATCCACAACCAACTAATTTTACTAAAACCCACAGGCTAAAACGGATCACCCAAATCGTGTGACGTTTTTTTGCTTTACCAGCAACCGCCCCGGCTGAGGATAAAATTATGGCAGCCGTCAATAGCTCACATAGCTGAAGACGTCACACGCTTTTGGTGACTTCGGGGAAACCCTCTCAGGCAGCAGACCTTAATTAAATTATAGTTGGCTATTCAACAGCTTGTCTGTTTGTTTGTCCTGCTACTTGTCTGCCTAAAATGCCTATCCATTTGTCTTATCGTCTGTCTGTGCATTTGTCTGTTCGTATTACCCGTCTGTCTGTCCATTCTGCTCGTCTGTATGGCCATCAATCTCTACATCCTGTCTTTTATCTCTCGGTCCTGTATTTGTTCCAGTTTTCTATCCGTTCATTCAATTGTCCGGCCGTCTCTTCCGGTTGTCGGCTCCTCTGACCTTCCATTATGTCTGTTTGTCTGTACTGTCCATTTGTCTGTGTGTTCAACTCGTTCGTTTATCTGCTCATCGGTCAGTCCTTTAGTTAATTTATTCATTCGCTTATCCTTTTATCCCTTTGTCTGTTTCCTTCCGCATATCTATCTATTCATTCGTCATTCCATATATTTTTGCGTCCATTCATCTGTCCTGCCGTCTGCCTTTCCAGTGCTGGAGCGGAGATCCAAGGAGATAGATCATCGAATTTAGTTCAGGGGAAGAGGTATATTTAGATTTGTTGTCAAGGCCCGTAACAAAACAGATTAAAGTTTGGCAAACCTGTGGTACAATATTCAATTTGTATTCACACACGTTTTTTTTATTTTTTATATTTGAAGGTACACATCTCCTAATTACTTTGAAGGTTAACTTCTCCTAATTACTTCGAACGTACGCTTCTCCTAATTACTTTGAAGAAGCACTTCTCTTAATTACTTTGATAGTACACTTCTCCTAATTACTTTGATAGTACACTTCTCCTAATTACTTTGAAGTACACTTCCTCTAGTTACTTTGATGGTACACATCTCCTAATTACTTTGAAGGTTAACTTCTCCTAATTACTTCGAACGTACGCTTCTCCTAATTACTTTGAAGAAGCACTTCTCTTAATTACTTTGATAGTACACTTCTCCTAATTACTTTGATAGTACACTTCTCCTAATTACTTTGAAGTACACTTCCTCTAGTTACTTTGATGGTACACTTCTCCTAATTACTTTGAAGTACACTTCCTCTAGTTACTTTGATGGTACACTTCTCCTAATTACTTTGAAGTACACTTCCTCTCGTTACTTTGATGGTACACTTCTCCTAATTACTTTGAAGTACACTTCCTCTAGTTACTTTGATGGTACACTTCTCCTAATTACTTTGAAGTACACTTCCTCTAGTTACTTTGATGGTACACTTCTTCTAATTACTTTGAAGTACACTTTCTCTAGTTACTTTGATGGTACACTTCTCCTAATTACTTTGAAGTACACTTCCTCTAGTTACTTTGATGGTACACTTCTCCTAATTACTTTGAAGTACACTTCCTCTAGTTACTTTGATGGTACACTTCTCCTAATTACTTTGAAGTACACTTTCTCTAGTTACTTTGATGGTACACTTCTCCTAATTACTTTGAAGTACACTTTCTCTAGTTACTTTGATGGTACACTTCTCCTAATTACTTTGAAGTACACTTCCTCTAGTTACTTTGATTGTACACTTCTCCTAATTACTTTGAAGTACACTTCCTCTAGTTACTTTGATGGTACACTTCTCCTAATTACTTTGAAGTACACTTTCTCTAGTTACTTTGATGGTACACTTCTCCTAATTACTTTGAAGTACACTTCCTCTAGTTACTTTGATGGTACACTTCTCCTAATTACTTTGAAGGTACACTTCTCCTAATTACTTTGAAGTACACTTCTAATTACTTTGAAGTACACTTCTTCTAATTACTTTGAAGTATAGTTCTCCTAATTACTTTGAAGATATAATGTAATAAGAACCTATATATTTTATTTGCACAGAAAGACGCACCTGAGGAAATCAACTCAAGTTGTTTTATTTTGTTGTTGTTATGATCATCATCACCACAAAACAGACGATTCTAAGACGTTCCGATATCTGCTCTCCAGAAAATCTCCAGAAATTTCGAGAAGAAACCTCACCGACATGCACAAACTCCGTAGCACGGCCAAGGATTCACGTTGTGGGTGGGTTTTTGCAGAAGATTTGTCCTGGCAAAGGTCACATTTATGGCCTACTCTCTTCGATTTAAACTGCCAAGGGGTCATTAACATGCGCGAGTGCACACGGGACCTCATCTTTATTACCATCATTGGAGAAGGCTAGACACCGGATCTCACTATCACATACATTAGGGAAGGGAATAGTGACGAAGAAAGATTAATTTTTTAAAATTTTTTTTTTAATATAAGTATTAACTAAAGTATTGTTGACAAAGAAATGTGTATGATTCATCTCGCTCATTTCGCTTTGTGTGGCTCCTAATAAAGATAAAGTACGAGACATGAATCGGCGTCTTAGCACGGCAATTTTCACCCATATGTGTTCGGCCGTCTATTCAGAAGTGTTCGGAGACTTCTGGTTAGTGACGTTTCAATCATCGAAACTCACGATGCGAGGTGGCATTCCTCACTATCCCAGAGTACTACCCTGGTACCCACTTCTGCCAGCGGCTGGGTCGACCGTGGGGGTAATTTTTATTTTAACTACGTGCACAATTCATACTACTTCCAGCGAAATCGAACACGGGTTGTCCGACCGTCGGTAGCCTAGTCGGTGGTTTCCCAAATAGACTACTGAGGCCATCTGGCTTCTGATAATTCACTTATCCATCTCTTAGGAGATCTTTTATTTCCTCTCGTTGCATCTGCTTTTTAATCCTTGAAGTATGTTTTTATTGTCGATAACTGTATTACATGTCCAAACCATTTATGGTGTTATCTTTTGATGAAGCTCAGGACTGGTGTTAGTCTTTCTAATCTCATTTCTTATTCTGTCATTTACTGTCACATTAAGTATTCTTCTAAGAGATCTCATTTCTTACTCTGTCATGTATTGCGACATTAAGTATTCTTCTAAGAGATCTCATTTCTTACTCTGTCATGTATTACCACATTAAGTATTCTTCTAAGAGATCTCATTCATTACTCTGTCATGTATTACCACATTAAGTATTCTTCTAAGAGATCTCATTTCTTACTCTGTCATGTATTACCACATTAAGTATTCTTCTAAGAGATCTCATTTCTTACTCTGTCATGTATTACCACATTAAGTATTCTTCTAAGAGATCTCATTTCTTACTCTGTCATGTATTGCCACATTAAGTATTCTTCTTCGGCACTCTTCTCATGATGTGCCTCGAAAAATGTCGATTATTTATATCTGATGGTTTTTAGGATCTCCCTTTTTGTGTTGGCCTCATTGACAATGTCCTCGTTGGTCTGTTTAGCAGTCCAGGGAACTTTCAACATTGAGTTATTGAGTTATTTGAGGGTCATCATCATTGCAATCCTAACATGTCCATAGGTGCTCAGATACCCTCCTCAGCAAGTCCTGCAGTGTCCAGCGATTGACGACTTCAGAACTTTCAACATTCTCCTGAGAAATCGCATTTCTTTGGCCTCTAATCGTCGTATTAGAATTCATTCCTCTGTCAAAAATTATATTTCTGATATGACAGATTATCATATATTTATTAATCCGGTAGCTGAATTAAAGCCGTTTTAGCTAGAATGCAAACCGCAGCGTCATAATCACGCAGGAAGTCATGTCAAGCATTTAACATTTGAAGTCATAGTCACTGATATGTTCTGAACGTTTGTGCCTTCTGAGGAAAACATAAAGCGGTCTTGTAAAAACGATGTATTGTTAATTTTGCCGAAATAAATTCTCGTAGCTTTTAAACTTTGCCTACTCCGTCATGAGATTTTTTTTTTATTTGGCTACACTATCCTTGTGGTTTATTTATTTGTTTATTTTCTTAGTTTTGCTAATGTATACTTGTGTTTTTTTTAAATAAATGTGGCTAATTCTATCTTGTAGTATTTGAAATTTGAAAATACTTTATTCTTATATCATTTGAAGTTTGATTAATCTATTCTTATCACTTTATAATTTTGGCTAATTTATCCTTATCACTTTTGATATTTGGTTAATTATCCTTGTCGCTTTTAAAGTTTGGCTATTTCATTTGTTGAAGTTCTGTCCTTTTGTTGCTGCATCTATTAATGTAATGTCTTCAGCGAATAAAAAAACAACAACTCGGTTCAACAAAAGAAAATAAAGTCACTTGAAGCATGCTAGTATATGTTTCATGCAACCAGCAAAATAAAATGAGAGAAGATGTAAATAGATGGCGAGACCAGATGAAACTGCTCATCAAGAAAAATGAAAGACATCAAAGCACTGTAAACTATAGCATGACTAATTACATTATAATATTTTGCACGCGATAAAGAAGAAACTAACTTGTGTGCAAATTTTGTAATTGACAGAACAATTTGCACATAAATAATGCTACATTGAATAGTCTACCGAGAACTGCGTGATCTAGAGTAGTGACGTTGGCCTTTGGACAGGAAGTTCGCAGGCTGAGGAAATGTGTCAGATTTCTTCATGGCTTTATCGTTCTCTGGTCTCTGGGCAGTGAGATCTCATGTCTAGCTCTCTCAGGTAACGACGAAAAACAGGTCTAGGTCTAGTGTGCACTTGCACACGTTAAAAACACTTGGCTATTAAAAGACGAAAAGCGGGGACAGAATGGTCGTTTCCATGTGTAAAGGTTCTTCTTCTACTTCTATCTTCCCTACATTGCCGTTGGTGTCGAGGGGAGATATAATCTGCGATTCTTTGCTCTTCTGTTGGCCTTCTCTGGTGTTATTCCTCCTAGTGACTTTAGTATTCCCTTTATCCATCTCTTTCACGGTCTTCCTCTTAATATGACATTTTCGTAGCGTTTGTTTATGGCAGTGCAAAGATTCGTAAGCAAAATCTATTTAAGCTGAAGACTTATATGTTGAGCCTATAGGTTTCAAAATAACTGCTTTACCGTAAACTAGCGACTTCCACGCCCATTTGATATGTGGTAGTTGTTGTTGACATAATGCCACGAGTTGATGCGGGCAGGGTACACTGTTACTCATTGATGTCGCGTGTCGTACTGGCTTTCTTGACATTCCCGGCTTTTACTGGAGACGGTGGGGTTCGTCTATCCCAGGCTGTGCAGGGAAACTACCTGGCCAGCCCAGAGGTACTGCATTACTAGGTGTTCTATATCAGTAACATACACCACTATAGAGAACACGGCAACCCTAACTTCTGTTAACCAGAAAATGTAACATGAACAATTTAATACAATTCTATCATTTTTTTTCTTTTAATTTAAATTCCGCTAAATGAAATTTTTAGGAAAACCTCCGTCGTAATTTTTTCCTCTTCTAAAACTCAATGTCAATGTCAAATGTTGGAAATCTTCGACGAGTTTAAAGTAAAAACATCTAACCCTTCACTGTCAACCTTGAAGACAATCAGGAACGTCCAGGCAAATAAACAGAAAAAAAAGTAAAATAAATAGAAACAGATAAATAAACAAAAAAGACAAATAAACAGAACAAGACAAATAAAACAAATAAGTCAAATAAACAGGAAAAGACAATTAAAAAATACAACTTACAAAACAAAGACATAGACAAATTAAATGAAAGCAAATAAACAGTGAGTAAAACGCACCAAAAGGCAAACATATTGACAGAAGATCACCACATTTTTTCAGTTATAAAACCAGTAAATGTAAAGTGCCCCGTCACGCAAACTGGCGTACAGGGAATATGGTCTTAGTGACCAGAATTTGTACAGACCTTCGGCATATTATTTTTGGGGTAATCTGGTCGATATTACGCCCGTGCCGCTTTACTTTCCTAGAAAAAAATCTGGTACCCAGTTAATGCTGGGTGAACCCGAAAGCCATCTGTAGTTCACTAACAACCGAGCTATCGCAGCTCCCCTTTATAAAGAAAGTCATCAGCATGTGCCATACCGGTTGGCGTTGGCGTTGGCGATCATGTCCTTCCACAATCTTCTATCTACAGTGCATCGTATCAGTTCTGTTGTTGACTGTTTTCCATGCCATGACACCAAGTTGTCTAGTATTTTCTCTCCTTGTTGTCCGCAACCTCTCTTTCCTTGTATTTTAACTGTTGTGACCAAGTATTCCAACTTTCCACTTCTCACGTTGTTGCCCGAAAAATGTTGATTGTTTCTTTCTGATGTTTTTTAGGAGCTGCCTTTTATAAAGCCAGTACTTGTGGGAAAAAAAGTTTTTTAAAAATGTAATTTAAAATTGTTTAGCAAGAAAGTTTTCTTCCTCTTAAGTTTACATTAAAAGAAAGAATAATTGTATGTGGAGACTTTAACAGCCATTCACAGAGCTGGGGCTATGAAGATATGGACAAGAGAGGTGAAGAACTTGAAAATTGGCAGGATGACAATGGGCTTATACTATTAAACCAGGCAACAGATCCACCAACATTCTATTCCAGATCATGGCATACCACATCTACACCAGACCTTGCTTTCCATTCACCAGACCTGGATTGGAATATCACACTTATTGTTGGGAAACAACTTGGAGGCAGCGACCACCGACCTGTCTTTTTAGTGGTGCAAAATGAGGCCGTCAGGGAGAGCAGCACTCTCTCCAGATGGAATTACAAAAAGGCAGACTGGAAAATGTATCAACATTACACCAGTGTACTGACTAAAGATCTAAATACAGACAGAGACATCAACAAAATAGTTGATGAATTCAGTAGACTAATAATACAAGCTGCCAGTGAAACAATACCCAGAGGGGCACGGAAACACTACAAACCATACTGGAATAGTGAACTAGAGCAACTGCACAATGACATGGAAACATCTCGAAAACAAGCAGAAAATAACCCCTGCCAGGAACACCACAATAACTATCAGCATGCTAAAGCCAAATTTCAATGGGCTAAACTACAAGCCAGACGGAGAAGTTGGAAAGAGAAAACAGAGTACATGAATCTAGAACGAGACACAAGAAAAGTGTGGAAGCTTGTAAAACAGCTGAATGATGAGGGTACAGAAGGGAACACAAAAATTACACTGAAGAAGGATGGAAACATTCTAACAGGTAAACATGCAGCAAATCACTTTGCAGACTCCTTTGCAAATGACAACAATATTGAAATTAGCCTAGAGAAACGTCAAGAGACCCGTCTAAAACAACAAAATGCAAGACAAGAAGAGACTGCACATGAAGTCATGGAAATACCCATTACACAAAGAGAGCTAGAGCTGGCAATATCCAAATTAAAAATGAAAAAGTCACCAGGTAGTGATGGAGTGTCTAATGAAATGATTAAGAACTTGGGAACTGCAGCTAAAGCAAAACTACTGCAGATCTACAACATTTGCTGGATCACAGGTAAAGTGCCACAGGCATGGAGAGAAGCAATTATGATACCATTACTAAAGCCAGGAAAAGATGGTTCAATGACATCCAGCTATAGACCAATCAGCCTTACAAGCTGTTTGTGTAAAACAATGGAACGTATAATCAATCTCAGACTGCAGTGGTACCTGGAAAGTGAAAATCTCCTTGTCCCACAACAAGCAGGCTTTAGACAGTGTTACTCTACCGAAGATCAGGCAACCTATCTTTCCCAGGAAATTGAGGATGCGTTTCAAGAAAAGAAACTGGTACTAGCAGCATGGATAGACCTAAAGAAAGCATTTGATAAGGTATGGAAGGAAGGGCTTTTGAAGAAACTGAGAAATTATGGAGTAAATGGCAGGATGTACAAATGGGTCAAAGCATACCTGCATAACAGGAGAGCCAGAGTGCAACTGGATGGTCTTAAGAGTAAGAAGGTCTTACTGCGCCAGGGCGTTCCACAGGGAGGGGTACTATCTCCAACACTTTTTCTGATCTACATCAATGACCTAGTTACTGAACTACCACATGGTATCAAAGTGGCAATGTATGCAGATGACTTGGTAATGTGGTGCACAGAGGAGTATGCAACAGTGGCCTCCAAATTGTTACAAAGAGCTATGAATGCACTGAATTCATGGACAAATAGATGGTGTATCAGCATCAATACAGACAAATGCAGTACTACACTTTTCACTCTTTCCCCAAAACAAAAAGCAGGAGCCATCTATATAAACAATGAGCCGTGAAAGAAGACATACAGGCTACGTATCTCGGAGTTACATTTGATAACAAACTATCTTGGAAACAGCAGATAAATAAGGCAACCCAAAAAGCAAGGAGAAAATTGGCTATTCTAAGAAAGCTGTGTGGAACTACGTGGGGTGCGAGTGGGAAAATACTCAGTAAAGTTTACCAACAGAGTATACGCCCACATTTAGAATATGGATCATCTGCATGGTGTTCAGCATCAAACACCACACTTCAAGAACTGGATAAAGTACAAAACCAGGCACTTAGGGTCATCACAGGAGCAATGAAATCAACACCAATATTAGAGATGGAGAAATTGTGGAGGATACCAGCACTGAGAGAACGGAGGGACACAAAGGTGCTGATACAGGCAGAAAAATTTGCTTGCATGCCGAGACATCCAATGAAGGACCGATTCCAAAATCTTGCATTGGGACGACTTAAGAGAAGCAGTTTTATCCACCAAGCCAAGCGTATTAGTAGACAAACACCAGACATGCCAAGAGCTGTTAACCCCCTACTGCCCATACCAGAACAGACTCCCTGGACAGAGGAATCTGGATTATCAGTTCAAATACGGACAGAAGTGAAAGGAATAGTTGATAAAGAGGAACAGAATAGTCTACAGCGAAAAACAATAACTCTCAGTTTCCTGGATGAAGAATACCCACAAGACCTATGGATTCGTGTGTATACAGATGGATCAGCACAGAATGCAGTAAAAAATGGGGGAGCAGGTGCATATATAGAATACCCAAATAACACTAGGGATATGAATAAAATAGCAACAGGGAAATATTGTCACAATTATGATGCAGAAATACAAGCAATAAAGTTAGCAATAGAAAAACTGCTGAACATTAATCTTAGCCCGCAGCCTGTAGTGTTTTTGACAGATGCAAGATCAGTACTCCAGGCACTACAATCCAGAAAATTACCACATCTGCAGACCTTATTGACTGAACTCTGCAAGCACCACAGGGTTGCCCTGCAGTGGATCCCATCTCACTGTGGAATACCAGGAAATGAGAAAGCAGATCAGTTGGCAAAGGAAGGTTCAACAGGCACACAACTAGATACACCTGTTACATACCATCATAAGAAACAGATAATCAAATCAATCAGAGGACCACAAGCCCCAAATCAGGATGCCTTTTATAATATGAATAGATATGAACAAGTTATCATTATACGTCTCAGAACAGGACACAATCGACTCCATAGTCACATGTATACAAAATTCAAGATCGGCACCTCAACTACTTGTACATGTGGACAGGCGCCCCAGACTGCTGAACACATACTTCAAGACTGCACTGAATATAGTAGACTGAGGAAAATCCATTGGCCCATAGATACAACACTACAGACAAAACTATATGGGCCACTGCAAGAATTACAAAAGACAGTAACATTTATACAGGAAACGACATTGCAGATATAGACAATGCTTCAGGCGAACGAAAGATAGATAGATAGATTCCTCTTAAGTGGGGAAATTATGAACAGAATCCTCATAAGATGGACATGAAATGTCAATTTGAGTAAAAGACGGTAAAATAAATAGGAAGAGATGGATAATTTCGTTGGTAAATTCTTCACTCTCCATTTTTTTTGTTCATCCAGTTTTTCCAACGAAAGGCATTTTTACTTTTGATGTGTATAACGTTTATAATGTCTGTTATGTTTAACATCAAATGTAACTTATTTTACATCAAAGAATAATAAGAAAAATAACTTCTACAGAGATAAAATGTGTTAGACGAATGACAGGAAACATTCTGAGAGATAATATCAGAAATGAAGAACTGAGATAAAAGCTAGGAATAGCCCCCGTCATAGCATATATAAGGAAATAACAGATAAAATGGTTTGGCCACGTGACAAGGCAGAGAGATCAAAACACAGCACAACGAGCCTTCAACAAACGTTGTGAGAACACCAGACCCAAGGGTCGACCACGAAAAAGATGGTTCGTTGGAATATTAGAAGTACTAGGAAACATAACAGCAGCAGAGGCGAACAGAAGAGCAAAAGATTGCAAATTATATCTCCCCTCGACGCTGAAAAGCAGAAGAGGAAGAAAAGAAGATGAACTGGAGTCTTTTTGTCTTTAATTTATGTTTATAGTTTTTGTTGTCTTTCTCTTTAGTTACGTAATAAATATTTAAGAAAGATTAATCATTTAGTTCTGTTGGTTATAGTGTACACTGCTATTTTCTAAAATAAAGGACTTAGCCTGAATAACAAAAAGACAGAAGTGAAGGTAGCAAAATAGAAAAAGACACCACCGCAACGCACAATAAAGACACGTGGAACAATATTAAAACAGTTAATTTAATTTAAATATCTAATGTTCACCTCACGTGGTAGATGTACAATAGCGGTGAGATGCAGTATAGCTCAGGCAAAAGTAGATTTCCTAAAAAAAAATTAGGAAGATATTGTGAAAACCATTTTTGATAATAGAAACAAGAAAAAGAGTTCTTAAATGTTATGTAGAGTCCATTTTAACATATGGATGTGAATCATGGACAATAGGACAACAAACAATGAAATCACTGGAGGCTGTAGAAATGCAGTTTTACAGAAGAATGTTGAGAATACCATGGACAGAAAAGAAGAGTAATTAAAACGTTATAGAAGAACCAACGGCATAAGGAGAGCTAATGTCCACTATTAGGAAGAAAAAATCATCATTTTTTGACCATGAAATGAAAATGGAACAGCTGGAATATATTGTGGCAACTGGAAAAATTGAAGGACGAAGAGATAGAAGGAAGCAAAGAGAAAAGATACCAGACAGTTTAGAAGAATGGCCTGACAGTAGGTCAACAACAGATATAAATAATTGTCGTGATCGATAATTATGGAGAGACATGATCACCTACCCCAGCAGGCATGGTACTTGATGATGATGGTATTGATGATTATCTTCTCTTCTCTTCTCTTCTCTTCTCTTCTCTTCTCTTCTCTTCTATTCTATTCTATTCTATTCTATTCTCTTCCATTCCACTCCATTCCATTCCATTCTATTCTATTCTCCTTTCGAGACGAAGTCAGAAGATTCATGTTGTTCTCTATGACCGACAATGTTTGCTATTATAGTCCGTTCAGATTCGTTTGCCTAGACATTAATTTATTTTTTTCAAAAACTTATTGTTCATTTGCATTGATCTTTTGAAGTTAGGTTTAGAATACTAATGTCGCTATAAAAATATTTTTTTATCAAAGAAATGTGATCCAGTTTCAAAGATGCCTTATTTAACCTATATTTTAAAAAATTTAATCGATATTATAAACACCGGCGGGATTATGTAGATGCTTACATCTCACAGCTGATTCTTTAACATATAGGCATGACCTTCACGGCTGAATGCGCACCGTCCTAAAATAGTTATGTTTCCACTATAAATTTTTATAAAGAAATGTTACATATGAAATTTCCCGTTTAGCACAAAATGACATTTTAGCCGAAACCGGAAATTATGTGACGTCAAAATCACGGCCGTAGACTCGAGTTCGAGTCATAACTCAGAGGCAAATCTCAATATTTACAGAAAGGAGGCGGCACTATCCATATTATCTTCTGCAAGTCTATGTGAGAATGAATATAAAGGCAAAATATTTTACTGAGCATAACATTGCTATAAAGATTTATCAATACTTCTGCAGAGAGCGTAAAAAGGGACATCTTTATTGTTCTTTATCAAACCCTGAGAAGAGAACAATGCATATTTTAGGTTTGTGTAAACGTTCATTTGATCGAATAGTTAAAGGAAGCGGATATTTATTGCCAACAAATGCAAGAAAGCAAGGAAGGAAAGAAACGTTAGACAGTTTTGATAAGGACCTAGTAAAAAGAGAAATCTGTCGAATGTTTGATATAAACGAAGAAGTGACACTTAGAAAGTTGAAGCTTTGGCTGAAAACTAACAACGACATTGAAATATCAAAAACTTCATTATGGAAAATATTAAGAAGTGCAGGCTTCACCTTTAGAAAGTATGCTGGTGGAAAAAAAACATTATTTGTGAGAAGCCACATCTAGTAGCTCTTAGAAGCAAGTATTTACGTGAAGTGAAGGAAATGCGCGAAAATGATTATGATATTGTTTATTTAGATGAAACTTGGATCAACGCTCATCATACAAATGAAAAGGAATGGCAGTTAGCACATGGAAGTATTAAAAGATCAGTACCAAGCAGTAAAGGGCAACGTTTGATAGTTGCACATGCAGGTAGCAGACATAATGGGTTGTTGCAGAATGCTCATCTCGTTTTCATTTCAAAATCCATAGACAATAGAGACTACCACTCCGAAATGAATGGGCACATATTTAAAGACTGGATCGAGAAAAGTATCCTTCCAATATTAGATCGACCTTCTTGTCTGATAATGGACAATGCTTCATACCATAACGTAGTTAACGTAGAAGATAGAATCCCAACATCATCAAGTACAAAAGATGCAATCAAAACGTGGCTCATAAAAGAACACATACAAGTTAACGACAGCTACTTGAAACCCGAATTGCTTAGCCTTGTAAAACAGACACAACGTACAAAGATATTTAAAATAGACAAGTTAATTCAAGAACATGGCCATAGATGTTTGAGACTACCTCCATATCATGCACACTTAAATCCTATAGAACTAGTTTGGGCAAAAGTTAAAGGACACGTAGCATATACAAATAAAACTTTCAAATTATGCGATGTTGAGACACTTACAAATCAGGCTCTATCAAATATAAATAAAGACTACTGGGTAAAATGTGAGGATCATGTGTTACGACAAGAAGAGGAATATTGGAAAAAGGATGGTTTGTTGTTTGTTCAGCCGAAAGCAGTAATCGACCTATTTGACTCGTCTGATTCTGAATGATCATTACTCTGATTAAGTCTACAGATAAATAGTTTGATTTGCAAAATTTCCTAGTTGATTTGTTAAACAGTTTATTGTTCAAGACCACCCAAGCAATCAAAAATATGTTATAAGCAAACCAACAACCATTACTTTGAATGGAAGCCTGCTTGAGTCAGTACAGAAGTTCAGCTATCTTGGATCCACTATTACAGCCACACTTTCCTTAGATGAGGAACTAAATGTACGTATTTGAAAGGCAGCGACAACATTTGGGAAACTCACACCAAGAGCATGGAACTATATCAAATTGACTCTACGAACAAAAGTTCTATATATAATTTAAAATTTGTATACTTGCCACCAAGTAAAATTTTATGGACACGCCTATGGGTCATCGTTGCACTAGATTACTGTAAAACATTTTGATTAGGGTCAAAATAATATTTCATGGGCAAAGATCAAAGGAATTCGCCGCTTTAAGAAAACCGTTATAGCTAGACATCGAGTAACACATATGTTCTCGTGACATGGACATTTTAACACCGTATGCCAAAAATCATGTGAAATCATCAAGAACTTTTTGAATTATAAATCATAACATCTCGGCAAACGAATCTGAACGGACTATAAGCGTCAGGCTGTGTACAAGATCCTAGTTGTGTCTCTATAATGATCTTCTTTTGGATAAGCCTCTTGACGTTGGACATAGAACTCATTCACACTGTTGTTGCCTCGCGGTCGTTGTTTTCTTAGCGTTTGTTTAGGTTCTTTCCTCTTTCCTAGGTGTTTCCCTTCTGAGGACTTGCTTTGAGAGTCTTCTATTATCTCTTCCCATCACATGGTCAACTCATGTTTATCTTCTTTTATTTGATTATAGACGATATTGTAGGATGTATGGCTATTTCTCCTACTTCTGCACAAGTCTAGGCATTTGTTTTTTTCAAATGCATCTAATTTATTGTCCATTTCTTTCATTGATTTACAGCTCTTCCATGCATAAATAAGGGTGGATAATTCATTTCATTTGTAAATGCAAAGCTTCATGTGTATTCATAGAAATTTTGATTTCCATATTTTATCAATGTTCACAAAAGTCATTGGTGCCTTTTGATGTTGAATATATTTTATTTTTTTTTCTTTGTGTCTTCTACTTGTTATCATCTGACACCTCCCCCCCCTCCCTTTTTCTTCCCCCTCCCCTCCCCGCAGTATGCAGATCGCGGTACTTTACCTTAGATTTCCAGTCATTTTATTTATTTTATTTTTTTTTTTTTAAATTAATGATTTTCCTGTAATATAGTACTTTAATTCTCGATTTGTCTTCTCCTTTCATTTTTCATATCTCCTAGTTTTCGTTACTCTAAAACACGTAGTTTAGTTTATATTCATTTCGTTGTTCAGTTCTGTGTTCGCGTTTTCAGAAGAAGGTCGTATGTAGGCCGACGCGTCATGAATTTTGTTTTGTTCCCTTTTATTAAAGTCACAAAACTGTGTAAGAATGTACGTTCCACCCCGTCACTGGCTTCTTGCTGCCAGTTTAACAGCAGCACCACAACTCTTTGCCTGTTCCCTGTCTCTTACTTGATCTATGTAACTTTCCAGATATACGAAGTGATCAACTACTCAGCACTGCTTTTCCATTCAATGCTTTTTCTTTTTTTTTCTGGTGAACAAATTTGATTTTTCATTCCCTTCGTTTTTCTTGAATGATTTATACTCCTATTTTTTCTAGCCATTGATAACATGGCACTTGCTACTGATTATAACTTTGTCTAAAAATCAAGGTTTTCTAATTGAGATGCAAGTGTCGATCTTTGTTACCGGCACGACGTTTATGCACGATGGCGTCGAAGACAATTCGACGTTACAAGGGAAAGAAAATATATCCAGATGGTAGAAATGGTAATAAAATAACAGCAGTCGAGTAAACAGTCTACAAATTAAAATATGTGTACTAGAGTAAACACATAGGATAGTATACAAACATAGAGTAACAGCGGTATTGTACTAGTACCGGGTCAAGGACAAGAAATGCATTTCACTCCACTGCTATTATTTTATTACCTTTTCCACCATGTTTGGTATTATTACCTTAAGTAAATTATTTTGTTTGAGACATTTCATTATTAGTTAGCTATGTAGGCTCATTTTGTTTACTGACATATTTGTGTGCGTGTTGTTTGTTTCTACTGAAGGCCTATTGAGCCGAAACGTCTTTCAGTGGTGTATTAATTACTTAAAACTTATATTATACCAATTTTTTCCCATTTTTTTTTCATTTCTCCTTTACAATCGGCTTTTAAAACAAATTTCTCCTTACAATCAGCTTTACTACAGCTTCATATATTTATGCATTTATATACATTTCTTTGCCTTGACCTCAAATATATAAATTGCCCCCTCCCCACTTTTAATCTGAGACCATTCACTGAGCCCTACCTCAGTAAGAAATGCACAAGAGAAGTCGTCATTAATAATGTTAATCATTTTTTGTGGTATTCCACATCGTCTAATAATATTCCCCAATGAGTCTCTATGTCTGTTATTGTCTATATCTGATATGATATTTAAAATAAAAACTTCACTGTTATTTAATTACTGATCAAATATAATCTATACTATATCTTCAATGTATCTTCGTCTTCTTACAGTCTATTGAATTAATTACAATTTTACTGTATTTGTGTTTCATATCAATGAATTAGAGCCCTGCAGGTTGGCAGAGGCGAACAAGCTTTTTTTTATTTCTCACTGCCCGACCTACATCTCATTTAGACTACCATCATTTGTTCAACGATATTTAAATAATCCCCCATACACAAGCATAGATATACATATATGTATGTACTAAACTAAACTCTATATAACTTCATTTCCCTTATAACATTTAGAGAACAGAATTTTATTTCCACATAATTGGACATAACCATTACACCGGCTTTATTTAAAATAATAGTTTCCATTATGATATTTTCTTCTTCTTCTACCCTTCAGCACTCTGTGGAGTATAGGTCTTCAACAAATACTTTCCAAGTCGTTCTGTTCCTTGCCAATATTTTAAGATCATTCCATGTCTTCTCCATCATCTTCATCTCTACTTCTATCTGTCTTCTCCAAGAATTCTTTAGTGTTTCTCTTTGTCTTTTCCCCTGGGATTTCAAAAAGGGCCTGTATCTTTATGATTGTCAATTTTGTTGTTCTCCATGTTTCGCAGCCATATAATAGGACTGACTTAACATTGGGGTTGAAAATGTTATTTTTGTATTTAACCTAATTTCTTTGGGATTCCATATGTTTCCCAGCGCAACAAAAGCTCCTCTTGCTTTTAATATCCTTATTTTAATATCATTTTCTGTTCCTCCCTCTTTATCTATATTACTACCCAGATATATGTAAAATTGTACGTCTAGTAAAGGTATATCTCCTAATTTTATTTGGTTATTGCCAACTGCATTAATTCTCATAATGTTGGTCTTATCTCTATAAATTTTCAGTCCTAGCTCTTGTGATCTTTCATCAAGTATACCCATTATGATAATATACCATCTACAAATTTATCTCCAGAAAATCTGCGCGTTAAAGAAGAAAACGTCTTTGTCTTCTCGAATATTCACAGAATAAAAATAACATTGTTGTGAAAAGTGAACATATATAGGGTGTGGGCCAGGTTTTGGGAACTCTGTTATGGTCACGAACTGAGAGAGTGGGCCAGGTTTTGGGAACTCTGTTATTGTCACGGACTGAGAGAGTGGGCCAGGTTTTGGGAACTCTTTTATGGTCACAGACTGCGAGAGTGGGCCAGGTTTTGGGAACTCTTTTATGGTCACAGACTGCGAGAGTGGGCCAGGTTTTGGGAACTATGTTATGGTTACAGACTGAGAGAGTGGGCCAGGTTTTGGGAATTCTGTTATGGTTACAGACTGCGACAGTGGGCCAGGTTTTGGGAACTCTGTTATGGTTACAAACTTAGAGAGTGGACCAGTTTTTGGGAATTCTGTTATGGTTACAGAATGAGAGAGTGGGCGAGATTTTGGGAACTCTGTTATGGTTACAGACTGAGAGAGTGGACCAGGTTTTTGGAATTCTGTTATGGTTACAGACTGAGAGAGTGGGCCAGGTTTTTGGAATTCTGTTATGGTTATAGACTACCAGAGTGGGGTAGGTTTTGGGAATCTCTGTTATGATTACAGACTGAGAGAGTGGGCCAGGTTTTGGGAACTCTGTTATGGTCACGGACTGCGAAATTGGGCCAGGTTTTGGGAACTCTTTTATGGTCACGGACTGTGAGAGACTTGTCCTTCAAAATATCATGGGGTACGTCAAGCATTGACTGTTTAGAGTATATTGGTTTCATGAGATTGCTAAGAAACACTTTCAGAAAGCGAATTTGTGAAACATCTTGTTTATTTCTCCATATCTTGTATGTAGAAGTGATACACTTTGTGTACGCAAAGATGTGAAACTTTCTCTTGAATGTGTGTATGCATACGATGTTTTTATACACCTGCAAGAAAGATAAAATAACAACTGAAAACAAGAAAGAATTTCAGTCTATGCTCAAAGAAAAGAATTTACACCAACATGTCCCACTCACTGTCATAATGTGTTTGACATGTACTTTTTATTTTATTGTAGTTTAACAATTGACATTCTCTTTATATTGAACGGGGGCTATTTTCTCTAGTCATTCCCGCTCTCTTGTTAAGAAACAAAATACGTCCTTGACATTTATTTCTGAATGCACTTCTATAACAAGCTCTATAGTTGTCCTTTTATATTGTCTAAACTGGATCCCTTGAGACAGTCTACATATTTAATTATTTATGAATTTGTCAATAAAAAGTTGTGTTTTCTCAGAGTTTCATAATAGGCTACAAACACGTATTAATGTCGGAGCTGGTTACATCTCCATTCATCTCCCTGCTGATTCCATTTCAAAATGTACGTGCGTTTATCTCTTCATCTTTTGCACCGCACGTCCACAACAATTAGAAATGTGAGTAGCCAATAAAATGTTTCTTCAGAATATGTGTCTTGTTAGATCATTGATAGGGCAATGGATCTCGTCTTTTTGTACATTCTTCATAAAATATATATTTCTTATTACACCACATTTTTATAATTAATATATTTATTGTTAAATACAAGGTAAAAGAGGTAGAGGCGGACCAAGACTAACGTGGACGTAATTAAAAAAAAAAAGTAAAAGAGTCCCGTCACACCAAGTGGCGTATAGGGAATATTGTTTTAGTGACCATACATTTTACAGACCTGCAGCACATGATTTTTGGGGTAATGTGGTCGGTATTACGCCCGTGCCGCTTTACTTTCCCAGAAACAAATCCGGTATCTATTTATGGCTTGGTGAACCCAGAAGCTGTCGGTTGGGATCGAAAACTACCTCTTGTCCTTTCTAGTCCAGTTAACTAACCACTGAGCTATCGCGGCTCCCCTAACGTGAACTATTAACATCAAAAGTAGGACAGGTCAGACTATGACAATCTGCACCATAAAAGCACAAGAGAGAGAAAGCGGGATGACGCTCCGTGATAGCCATCTTTCAATGCGGAGACAGCACTAAATGAATTAATGAATATTTGTTGCTAATTAAAATAATATGTTGCTCCAAAAATATGGTGTATATAATTCTGTAGTTACAAAAATGTGGTGTATATAATTCTACAGCTACAAAAATGTGGTGTATATAATTCTGTAGTTACAAAAATGTGGTGTATATAATTATGTAGTTACAAAAATGTGGTGTATATAATTCTGTAGTTACAAAAATGAGGTACATATATAATTATAAACCTACAAAACTTTGGTGTACATAATATTATAGCAATAAGAATTTGCTGTAGCTACAAAATGTAGGTATAAATAATTATATAACTACACAAATGTGATGTATATAATTCTATAGCTACACAAATGTGGTGTATATAATTCTATAGCTACACAAATGTGATGTATATAATTCTGTAGCTACAAAAATGTGGTGTATATAATTCTATAGCTACACAAATGTGGTGTATATAATTCTATAGCTACAAAAATGTGGTGTATATAATTCTATAGCTACAAAAATGTGGTGTATATAATTCTATAGCTACACAAATGTGGTGTATATAATTCTATAGCTACACAAATGTGGTGTATATAATTCTATAGCTACAAAAATGTGGTGTATATAATTCTATAGCTACAAAAAAGTAGTGTATATAATTCTATAGCTACAAAAATGTGGTGTATATAATTCTATAGCTACAAAAAAGTAGTGTATATAATTCTATAGCAACACTAATGTGGTGTATATAATTCTATAGCTACAAAAATGTAGTGTATATAATTCTATAGCTACAAAAATGTGGTGTATATAATTCTATAGCTACAAAAATGTAGTGTATATAATTCTATAGCAACACTAATGTGGTGTATATAATTCTTTAGCTACAAAAATGTAGTGTATATAATTCTATAGCTACAAAAAAGTAGTGTATATAATTCTATAGCTACAAAAATGTGGTGTATATAATTCTATAGCTACAAAAATGTGGTGTATATAATTCTATAGCAACACAAATGTGGTGTATATAATTATATAGCTACAAAAATGTGGTGTATATAATTCTATAGCTACAAAAAAGTAGTGTATATAATTCTATAGCTACAAAAATGTGGTGTATACAATTCTATAGCTACAAAAATGTGGTGTATATAATTCTATAGCAACACAAATGTGGTGTATATAATTCTATAGCAACACAAATGTGGTGTATATAATTCTATAGCAACACAAATGTGGTGTATATAATTCTATAGCTACAAAAATGTGGTGTATACAATTCTATAGCAACACATATGTGGTGTATATAATTCTATAGCAACACAAATGTGGTGTATATAATTCTATAGCTACAAAAATGTGGTGTATATAATTCTATAGCTACACAAATGTGGTGTATATAATTATATAGCAACACAAATGTGGTATATTTTTGTATGTAGCTTCAAATAAACAGCTTAGATATTGTAATGACCAGTAATGTCGATAAACGCCAGTGAAAATAGTCATTTATATTCGAGCGTCAAAAGACTTGCTAGTCTGCCAAATAGCTTGCTTTTCTCCTCAGTAATTTGCTTGTCTGTCCAATAACTTCCTTCTCTGTCATAATAGACAGTTTGTCTGTCCAATAGATTGTTTGTCTCTGCATTAGATTGTTTGTCTATCCAATAGATTGTTTGTCTCTGCATTAGATTGTTTGTCTATCCAATAGATTGCTTGTCTGCCCAAGAGTTTGGTTGTCTGTCTAATAGACTGTTTGTCTGTCCAATAGACTGTTTGTCTGTCCAATAGATTGTTTGTCTCTGCATTAGACTGTTTGTCTATCCAATAGATTGCTTGTCTGTCCAAGAGGCTGTTTGTCTGTCCAAGAGACTGTTTGTCTGTCCAATAGACTGTTTGTCTGTCCAATAGATTGTTTGTCTCTGTCCAATAGATTGTTTGTCTATTCAATAGAGTGTTTGTCTGTCTGTCTAATAGATCGTTTGTCTGTCAAATAGATTGTTTGTCTCTCCAATAACTTGTTTGTGTGTTCAATAGATTTCTTGTCTGCCAAATAGATTGGCTGTCACTCCAATAACTTGTTTGTTCAATAGATTGTTTGTCTCTCCAATAATAAGGTGGTTGTCTATCCAATGGCATGTTTGTCTGTTCAATAGATTGTTTGTCTGTTCAATAGATTGTTTGTCTGTACAATAGATTGTTTGTCTCTCCAATAACGTGTTTGTCTATCCAATGGCATGTTTGTCTGTTCAATAGATTGTTTGTCTGTAAAATAGATTGTTTGTCTCTCCAATAACGTGTTTGTCTGTCCAATAGATTGTTTGTCTGTCTGTATAATAGACCGTTTGTCTGTCAAATATATTATTTGTCTCTCCAATAACGTGTTTGTCTATCCAATGGCATGTTTGTCTGTCCAATAGCTTTGTTTGTCTGTCAAATAGATTGTTTGTCTGTCCAATAGATTGTTTGTCTGTCAAATAGATTGTTTGTCTCTCCAATAACGTGTTTGTCTGTCCAATAGATTGTTTGTCTGTCTAATAGACCGTTTGTCTGTCAAATATATTGTTTGTCTCTCCAATAACGTGTTTGTCTATCCAATGGCATGTTTGTCTGTCCAATAGCTTTGTTTGTCTGTCACAGCTGACCGTCTGACAAGACATCTATTCTTATCTGGTTAAATAACTCAGTGTGTGCAGGGAATGTTCTGGACTATAAAGATCGTTCAGTTACGAACATTGAGTAATCTGTGTAGCTTTCAATCTGTGTAGCTTTCAATCTGTGTAGCTTTCAATCTGTGTAGCTTTCAATCTGTGTAGCTTTCAATCTGTGTAGCTTTCAATCTGTGTAGCTTTCAATCTGTGTAGCTTTCAATCTGTGTAGCTTTCAATCTGTGCAGGTGAGCACGTAGCTTGAAATGCTCTGGATGGGATCTCGTTATTATCATTTTCGTTATGTGTGTGATTCTATTAAGTTATGCATTCTACTTGACTGCTAAAAATAAGCATTGTTTGTCGTTGCAAATAGTAAAAGTTTGTTCCGTATAATCGGTGCGTTTCTTTTGAATTGAACATTTTCAAACTATATACTTGATTTAGAACATTAGTAGAACAGAAAATAGAAATTCAATTTAGTACAGTGAATTAGTACAAACAGGAAACCTGATTGAGGGCAGGTAAAGGAAAACCTAATTTAGAACAGTGAAAGGGCAGATAAAGTAAATCTAATTTAGAACAGCGGAAGGGCAGATAAAAGAAAAACTAATTTAGAACAGTCAATCGGCAGATAAAGAAAATGTCCTTTAGAACAGTTTAATGGGCAGATAAAAGAAACATAATTTAGAACAGTAGATGGGCAATAACAAACTGCACATTTATGTTATTAAAATATCGTGTGCTCCATTTGTTAAATGATATCAACAGTTTAGACCAGATGTTAGTTATTTCTTTTTGACAAGTATAATTATGTTGAACGATTTTATGTTGAGTGATTTTAGAAGAATAAGTCAATATCACCCAAAAAAAAATCTTGCTAAACGCTACACAATGAAGGATTCATAATAAAATGAATATTGAATTAGAAGAAGTACAATTTGGATTTAGAAAAAAAACAGTGGGACAAAAGAAGCCATATTCTACATGAAGACATTAATCGAAAAGTACACAGAAGTAAACAAACCAATATATGCCTGCTTCATTGTCTACACCAAAGCTTTTGATAGAATACACTATAAACAACTTATAGAAATAAAAGATAAGCCTAAAAGATATACATCTAGATGACACAGATATACGACTAATATGTAATTTATATTGGGAGCAAACAGCAATAATCAAATAAAACAAAGAGAACTCTAAACCTATTGATATATATAAGAGGAGTAGGAAAGGGATGCATCCTATCACCAAGCTTGTTCTATCTATACACTGAGCAAATCTTTAAAAACATCATAGAGATGCCAGGTCTAAACATTAATGGAAAGATAATCAACAACCTAAGATATGCTGATTGTACGGTGTTACTAGCAGAAAATCCTAAAGATCTACAACAATTACTGAATGAAATAAACATGACAAAAAAAAAATATGGATTAGATATGAATATCAAAAAGACTGAAACAAGGATAATAAACAAAGATAACACTCAAAACCTACATGTGGATATCAAAGTTAAATGAATAAACCTGAAGACTGTTCAGAGCTACAAGTACATTGGACATACTATAACCAGTGATGGAAAATGTAAAATTGTAATTATTTTTTTTAAAATAAATGGCAAAAAGTAATGTTAATGCCATGAAAATATACTAATATAAAAACAAATAACACCAGCTTATATTTTCTCAATATCTTCTGGGTGATTTTGTAACAGAAATAATAACAAAAATTTTGAATGAAATCTACAACAGAGGACATATACCAGACGACCTGCTCAAATCAATATTTATAGCTCTACACAAAAATTTGGTGGGATTGAATGCGATGATCATCGCACAATAATCCTTATGAGTCACATGACTAAGATATTACTAAGAATCGTCATGCGAAGAGTGCGAAACAAAATCAGTGCAGAAATTAGCGATGAACAGTATAGTTTTGTTGGAGGTAAATGTTCGAACAATGTTATAAACATCATACGATCTTTAGTAGAAAGAGCCATAGAGGTGAAAACAAATCTATACCTTTATTTCATCGATTATACCAAAGCATTTGACAAAGTAAAGCACCAAGAATTAATACAAATTTTAGAAGGCATAACACTTGACAGCAAAGATCTAAGAATAATAAAGACCATGTATTGGCAACATGTGCCATAAGAACTGAAAATCAGTTGAGAATGTTTCAACAAATAAAACAGGAACAATGTTGTGTGCTGTCACCAGATTTATTTAATATGTATAGTAAGATTAATTTAATATCCATACGGGGTATGCCTGGAATAACAATTGGAGGTAATAATATAAAAAATCGAAGGTATGCTGATGATACAGTCTTAATCGCTAAGAACAAAAATGAGTTACAAGATAAGTTAGACTTTATAGCGAAGTAAAGCAAAAATAAAGGACTCAGCCTTGATAGCAAAAAGACAAAAGTAATGGTAGCAAGAAAGAAAACGACATCACCACAATGCAAAACGGAGAAGGGTGAAACAATATTAAACCAGGAAAATGAATTTAAGTACTGGTAACAATGTTAACCTGATATGGTAGATGTACAACAAAGGTGAGGTGCGGAATGGCTCAGGCAAAAGCAGCTTCCTAAAAAACGAGGAAGATACTGTGCAATAAATTATGGAGAAGAGAAACAAGAAAAAAAGTTACTACATGTTATGTCGAGCCAGTCTTAACATATGGATGTGAATCATGGACATTGGGATAACTTACAAGAAAATCACTGGACGCTGTAAAAATTCGATTTTACGGAAGAATGTTGAGAATACCATGGACAGCTAAGAAAAGTAATGAAAACGTTCTGAAAGAGGCCAAAGTAAATAGAGAGCTAATTTCCAATATTAGGAAGAAACAATCATCATTTTTTGGTCATGTAATGAGAATGGAACAGCTGGAATATAATGTAACAACTGGGAAAATTGATGGACGAAAAGAAAGATGGAAGCAAAGAGAGAAAAGATACCAGTCAGCTAAAGACAATGGCTTGGCAGAAGGTCAAGAACAGAAATGATAAAAATAAATGTCGAGAAAAGATGTGTGGAGAGACATGATCACCTACGCCAGCAGACATGGTACTTGATGATGATAGTGATGATGATAATGATGATGATGATGATGATGATCATGGTGCACTCCTTTATTGACTGCCGTGCTGGTTTCGTTATTGTAAATATATCCTCTCGACATTCCTGTATGGTGCAGAAACATGGACACTAGACAAGAAAACAGAAAAGAAAATTGAAGTCTTTGAAATGTGAATATATAGAAGAATGGGAAGATTTGGATGAAAAAAGAAAAGAAACGATGAAGCTTTAAAACAACAACAACAAAATAAATAAAAAAGAGAACTACCAAACACAGTTTAAACAAGACAAATGATATTTTTGGGTCATGTTAAAAGACACAGCAGCCTACTAAAAGTAATCTTGGAAGGAAAAATACAACTTAAAAGAAGCAGAGGCAGACAAAAACTAAGATGGACGAGTAACATCAAAAGAAGAACATGTCAGCATATGACAACCTGCACCATCAAAGCAAGAGAAAGCGCGGAATGGCAGTCAAACTTTCGACGCGGAGACGGCACTCAATGATGATGATATGTATGTATTTTTGCATGTATGTGTGCATTCGAGTATGTGTGTATGTTTATATATAATTGTATGTGTGTCTGGCAGGAGAATGAAACGTTCGACCATGTTCCCCCTTAAAAAATCAGCAATTTCAGATATCTTTTTATTTATTTATTTTTATCGTAAGGATGGATGCAAATAAATCATAACTTCAAACGTATAAATCACAAACTTCCTGCAAGTATGAAACCTTCTTTTTTGTGAATTTCATGTTGAACTTTTTACCAGAGACTGACTCAAAATGTCTCGAACACTGACAACATTGACAACACTGACAACACTGACAACACTGACAACACTGACAACACTGACAACACTGACAACAACACTGACAACACTGACAACACTGACAACACTGACAACACTGACAACATTGACAACACTGACAACAATGACAACAATGACAACAACACTGACAACACTGACAACATTGATAACACTGACAACACTGACAACAATGACAACAACACTGACAACACTGACAACAATGACAACACTGACAACAACACTGACAACACTGACAACACTGACAACACTGACAACACTGACAACAATGACAACAACACTGACAACACTGACAACACTGACAACATTGACAACACTGACAACACTGACAACACTGACAACACTGACAACATTGACAACACTGACAACATTGACAACACTGACAACACTGACAACACTGACAACAATGACAACACTGACAACACTGACAACAATGACAACACTGACAACATTGACAACACTGACAACAATGACAACAATGACAACAATGACAACAACACTGACAACACTGACAACACTGACAACACTGACAACATTGACAACACTGACAACATTGACAACATTGACAACACTGACAATATTGACACCACTCACAACAATGACAACAATGACAACATTGACAACATTGACAACATTGACAACATTGACAACACTGACAACATTGACAACATTGACAACATTGACAACATTGACAACACTGACAACATTGACAACATTGACAACATTGACAACATTGACAACACTGACAACACTGACAATATTGACACCACTCACAACAATGACAACACTGACAACAATGACAACAATGACAACACTGACAACATTGACAACATTGACAACACTGACAACACTGACAACATTGACAACACTGACAACACTGACAATATTGACACCACTCACAACAATGACAACACTGACAACATTGACAACACTGACAACAATGACAACACTGACAACCCTTTGCTTTACCTTACCACTCTACTAGACAAGGGGGAATTGAATGGGAGGAAAAGAAGACAAACAGCGAAATTTGGATACAGCTGTCGAAAGAAAATGTTAACATAAGAATTACCTAACACAATTCGAAAAAGGCAACTAAAAGAAACATGTAAAGAGACACAATACCCTACAAAAAGCCATTTTTTAGTGGAAAGGGCAACGTAACTGTGGTAGGGACAGACCAAGACTAAAGTGGACTGATAATATCAAAAGGTGTACATGTGAACCTCTGACAGCGTGCACTGTCAAGGCAAGAGACAGTAAAATGACTTCATGTTAGCCAACCTTCCATACGGAGACGGTAATCAATGCCTATACTAGGGAACGAAAGTGTTTATGGGATGATTATTTAGCTTACAGGCGCTATTTTGCGACAGGCGCTAAAATGAAAATCACCAGAATGCGTATCAAGCGATGTATGTGAAAGGGTTCAGAACACCAATGGGTTTGCCTGGGGTGCAGTGATGTTTATTATTCATCACAGTTGATAAGTTCGTCTAATTCCTGTTTGATAAATTTCAGAATTATCTCCACTTTCTATAATATGAATTTATTTTAGTTACCAAATACACGCGTTAATTTTCCTGAATTATTTTCGTTCGTACCAAAAATTCGAAATAAAAAAACAACAAAGTATGTTGCTTATTTACATTCCTTACTTTGCAACTTTAGAAAATCACCTGATATTATCTCATTTTTAAATCAAATTAATTTTCCTAAAATTGTATGCAGCCAGGTATGCAGGTAGACAAAATAAAAATGATGGACGCAGGAATGAATGTGTAGTAAATATATACGAAAATGCATTTTTTTTTAAAAACAAAGATACAGTAATATTTTTGTAAATAAATACTTCAAAATATATATTTTTAATACCAATGTTTCAATATTTAACTTCGAACCATGCATCAGTAATATCAAATTAAAATGCGAATACATTAAAATAAAGAATATACATACCAGTGTAGTATCAGATAAGCAAACATCGGAACACGATAACCGGTTACCACAACTTGTAATCCATTAGAATGTTGAAATAAAATAAACATCGACATGCATGTTTTACTCTCCTACATGTACATAAACACAACACACCAACATTTGTATATAGGAAACATACTGTATTTTCCGCATCTGAAAGATATTTGTGGAATCTCGTCTCACGCTGCAACTTCTTGTCTATTCAGAAATGCAAAAGAGGAAAGACAAATCTTGCAATTTCTCGTATTTAATCACATTTTCCTTCGTCGGAGAGAGAACTGGCGATCAATCTTCTTGCTTACCTCCCCTGTATAGAGATCTTCATTTGGACAATGTTTGCACCATCCATTCTCAAACATGGATATTGTCCCTTGTCTAAAGTCTGTATAATTATAGGTCGAGCAATTGCATGATGTAATGCGGCTATATTTTTTTTTAGTACAAAATTAGAAATGGCAAAATGAATTTACTCTAATTAAAGTATCCATCAATAGCAAGGAAACGCTTAAATCGTTCAATATACATATTTATCAATAACCCTTTAAGAGCAGGAATGTGTATTATTTGGGATGATGTTTGTATGTTCATTTAACCAATGTTCAGTATGTCCTTTTACGTCCACATAATCAATATGTATCTTATGTCTATTAAAACGTCCGACCATTCACTTATATAAGTAAAAAGTACCCCCCGTCACGCCAAGTGGCGTATAGGGAAATATGGTGTTAGTGACCCTATATTTTACAGACCTTCAGCACATGATTTTTTGGGGTAATGTGGTCGGTATTACGCCCGTGCTGCTTTTACTTTCCCAGAAAAAATCCGGTACCCATTTAAGGCTGGGTGAACCCGGAGCCGTCGGTTGGGATCGAACCCTACCCCTTGTCCGTAGTAGTCCAGTTCACTAACCACTGAGCTATCGCGGCTCCTACTAATTTTTAGGGAATTAGTAAAACCCATTCACTTATATATATACACACATATCCTCTCATCCATTCATTTGTTCTTTATTCATTCATTACCATATCTTTAGCAACAGAAATGAGACTTTTGCAAAATACAGACAGACCTTTGAAACTTAGTTTTTACGCATATGAAATGGACGGGATAAGAAATGGACAGCATAAGAAATGGACAGGATAAGAAATGGACAGGATAAGAAATGGACGGGATAAGAAATAGACAGGATAAGAAATTGGCGGGATAAGAAATGGACGGGAAAAGCAATAGACAGGATAAGAAATGGACGGGATAAGAAATGGACAGGATAAGAAATGGACGTGATAAGAAATAGACAGGATAAGAAATTGATGGGATAAGAAATGGACGGGATAAGAAACAGACAGGATAAGAAATGGACGGGATAAGAAATGGACGGGATAAGAAATAGACAGGATAAGAAATGGACGGGATATGAAATGGACGGAATAAGAAATAGACAGGATAAGACATAGACAGCATAAGAAATGGACGGGATAAGAAATGAGGGTGATAGGAAATGGACGGGACAAGAAATAGACAGGATAAGAATTGGACGGGCCAGTTTCAACTGCAAGGTTGATGGGAGCATCATCACTGCACACCTCTGGTGCTCCGATATCCTGTTGGACAATCTGGAGAAAATCCGAGGAGAACCCTGACCAGCGTGCACGAACTCCGTTGCACGGCCTGGGATCAACGTAAACAGCAAGGCTATTCAACTGTTGTCACTTTGTCTGGAGAAGTTCATTATTTATGTTTCATGTTGTTAGTTTTCATGCCAGTTTTCAGTCTGTATTGTTTAATTTGCTCAGGTGTTCTTGCATGTTTTCTTTACTATCGTGGCTTAGTCCTATGCGATAAGCATTTGTTTCTTATTTATTGCATTATTAATGCTGCAAGGGAGGTGGACACAATATGTGATATCGTGCACGGCCGTTGAAAAGTTGGATGAAGCAAAGAAATAGAAATAAACAAGACATTTCATGTGACATATTTACTAAATAAAAAAGCTGTCAAACAATTTCATTTTCATTTTGTTATTTGCCTTGAGCATACAAAAAATAACTTACACGCGGGAAGGTTAGAAGAAGTAAACGTATATAAATAAAATCAAGTCACTGAACGTATTTTTACACATAATCCCATGTCATTTTTAGGTGATCAAAGCAACCTTCAAGGCCAACGAGACAATGCAGCAATCTTCATGGACAACGAAACAATGCAGTAATTGTCGTGGACAAAGAAGGCAGTGCCTACAGTCATTAGAAAGTGCGCGAGAAAAGAAGAAACAACAGGCCTTACTTCGAAGGTGAAGTCGAAAACATGACTTTGAGAACTCTACTACAAATTCAAAACGCATATTTTATTCTTCATATATAATTATAGGGTTAACGGGGTAGAGTTATCTGTTGTGGTTTGTATCTCGAGAGCTCCAAATGTCGAGTTCTAATATGTGGACACTCCTTGTTTTTGACGAATTACTCTCACCGTGGCCGCTCGCTCTCTTCTTCAATGACTGCTCAGTCGTTGCTATAGACTGTCAAATTTGCGTACTTCGTGTTGTGTCAGATTCGTTGGTTGGGTTGAAATACAGCACACGGTCTACATGAAATGGTTTGCACACGCAAGTCTCTCGTATAAAAGAATAGTCAGACTTTATTGGCATAGTCCAACAAACATAAATGCATCAATATAAAAAAAAAAGCCCAGCGGCCTGGCATCACCGCTCGGGTATGGTTGTGTTCGCCCGATGACTAAAGTATTCTAGAGTATCGTGGTAGACTAGAATATTCCTCTTCATCATCCGCCCTTACAAGGACGTCGTGGACGTGTCTGCGTTGTGTTGTGGTTTGCAGTATAACTGTTATATTTGCGCCTTTCGGCCCAACACATCCGACTTCAGCACGACATTTTTGAATACCGGGTTATCTTCCCTCTTCGATCCCTGCACGCTTGGCCAGACTAGAAAGGTTTGTCTGTTACTGGAGGCACCACGGAGAGGTGGAGCGGGGTCTAGATGGTTTTGATTCACCGATCCTGGCGCAAGCCATCAGCTGTGGGTCGCTGACAACTTCCATCTCTGGTGCTGGGAGGCGTGCCTTCGCCTCCTCTCACCTAACACTTCCCTTAAGTCTATTCACTCCTCCGTGCTTCTTACCAGTCCCCATAATCACTAGACTTTCCCCATCTCTACTCATCCAAACAAACAGTTCACCATCATCCCGTTTATGTCACAGTCATCCTCACATACGATATTTCTCTCAATTCTCCTTACACTGGGGAGCCGCGATAGCTCAGTGGTTAGTGAACTGGACTACAAAGGACAAGAAGTAGGGTTCGATCCCAACCGACGGCTCCGGTTCACCCAGCCTTAATGGGTACCGGATTTTTTTCTGGGAAAGTAAAGCGGCACGGGTGTAATACCGACTACATTACCTCAAAAATCATGTGCCGAGGGTATGTAAAATGTATGGTCACTAAGACCATATTTCCTATACGCCACTTGGCGTGATGGGGGTATTATACTTTTTTTTTTTATCCTTACCCTGTCCCTAACTTCAATATTTCCCTACATCCTTACATTGCCGGCTACATATCCAGTACCAAAGGGAGAGTAAGATGTCTCCCTTTCTTCGCTAGTCTTCGGGACACAACTTTGGGAAAGTTGAAACTCCCGTCTAGACCCTATGTCAGGGTTCATTGAAGACAATGGAGCAGCTGGTGGATGGAGTTGTGAGGACAGCCGACAAGCACTGCCGGTTATGGTTCCCACTCCTTGATGGCAGTGGCAGGCGGAGGGTCTCAGTTGTAAAGACAATGGCTGCAATCTTCGACTAGTACAGTTACTGCCAAGAAAGAAAGGAATGTCAAACTACCTCCTTATATTGCGAAGTAAAATTTTGCCAAACAATTCTGACCTATGGAAGCGAATCATGAATAGTAGACAAGAAACGAAAATACGATTAGAGGCAACAGAAATGGGATTTCTCAAAAGAATGTTGAAAGATTTTCTGGACAGCTAAAAAGACCAATGAGGAAATTCTCCAAGAGGCCAACACGAAAAAAGGGAGCTCATGAAAAACATAAGAACGAAACGGTCAACATTTTTCGAGCACATCATGAGAAGAGGAAAGTTGGAATACTTTGTTACAAGTGGAAAGATACAGGGAAAGAGAGATCGCGGACAACAAAGAGAGAAGATACTAGATAGCTTGGTATCATGTCATGGTAAACAGTCAACAACCGAATTGATACGATGCACGGTGGATAAAAGATTGTGTAAGGACATGGTTGCCTACGCCAACCTGTATGCCATGCCACGTGATGATGGTGATATAATTTCTCATAGCAGTCATCACTTTATGCTAAACATAATTTCATTTCTCGTAAATTCTCAACGTAGGTAAATTTTATGAAGAACAATAAAGGGAACATCCAAATAAATTAGTTATTCCTCCTATATGATTATATTATAATGAAGACAAAAATTAGATCTGTTGAATGTATGGGGCAACATTACCATCGGGCACGGGAGATAATTATCTCGTAGTTTATATTTCAGGCGCTTTGTTGTAAGACACAATAAGAACACCTCGAAATACAATCAAATACAAACAAGTTTACAGCAAGCGTGCTTAACTGTTTAATCCAAAGATAGAACACGTATTTATTTTTCCTTATTGAATTTAAATTATGAAATAGAAACAATCGTTCAAAACGACGCATGCAGAGAAGAAAGAAAGAAAGAAAGAAAGAAAGAAAGAAAGAAAGAAAGAAAGAAAGAAAGAAATTTGCATCCTGAACCAACAATTTTAGAACTGTAGAATCGTTACGCCATTTCTTTCACCTAGAAGACATTGATTCTGATTCAATACAAATTGCTACCGACACCTTGTATAAGATGCACACCTCTCTTTTTGTATAATTTTCAACTGCACAACGAAGACTGACCTATTTTGTTATTGTCCGTCTCTTACTGCATTTAAATATTTCTCCCTATTTGTAATTATCAAATTATCTCAAATAATTTTAAGAATTTACCAAAAACAAGTATGTATTTTTTTTTATATATTATTTTACCTTGCAGTCAAGAAATGGACCCTAGATGCAAGAACAATAAGAAAAAATAACCTCTACAGAGATGAAATGTGTTAGACGAATGACAGGAAACAGTCTGAGAGATAAGATCAGAAATGAAGAACTGAGAAAAAAACTAGGAATAGACCCCGCCATAGAATATATAAGGAAACAGTAGATAAAATGGTTTGGCCACGTGGCAAGGCAGAAAGATTAAAACACAACTCAGCAAGCCTTCAGTAAACGTTGTGAGAATACCAGACCCAAAGGTCGACCACGAAAAAGATGGATGGATGGAATATTAGAAACACTAGGAAACATAACAACAGCAGAGGCGATCAGAAGATCAAACGACCGCAAATTATATCTCCCCTCGACGCTGAAAGGCAGATGAGGAAGGAAAGAAGAAGTAGAAGAAGAGTCAAGAAATATGCCTCTAGATCCCTGGCTACATCATTGCTAACATCGGAACAGTCTAGGAGATCTTGTTCTCCAAATCCAAACTAATCCAACAATGTACTTCTTCTTCTACCTTTCAGCTCCCGCTGGAGCATAGGTCTTCAACAAACACTTTCCAGGCCACTCTGTTTCTTGCCATTATTTTAAGATCCTTAAATGTCTTCCCCATCATTTTCATATTTGCTACCATCTGTCTTCTCCAAGAATATTCCATGTATTTCTCTTTGTCTGTTTAAATACTACTGGCTCATGTTTAAAACGGCACTGGCGTAATACCGACCACATTACCCCAAAAAGCATGTGCCGAAGATCTATAAAAACTATGATCAATAACGTCATAATCCCTATATGCCACTTTGTGCGACGGGGCCCTTTACTTTTTTTTCCTTTTTACTGGCACGTGTTGAAACCATTCGACATTATTTTTATAAAAATGTGTGAACCATTCTCGTTAGATCAATACTAATTTTATTGAGATAACAGTGGGCACTTTGACAATGTTCCTGAGACCACGCGTCTGAGTGAGACAATGAAACTGTAAGAGTCCCTTAATGGTTGCCTGATATATTTCATCCACATATTAGTTTTTTTAGTTTTAGTTTTTTCTTGAAACTTTAGAAATGCTTGCAGGCTGAGATATCACGGCTTGGTCAATATTTTACTTGAATACTTCCATGAGACTCTCTACAAACGTGTGCGTTACATTTAACTTTACTTAAATACTTCCATGAGACTCTCTACAATCGTGTGCGTTACATTTAACTTTACTTAAATACTTCCATGAGACTCTCTACAATCGTGTGCGTTACATTCAACTTTACTTAAATACTTTAATGAGACTCTCTACAAAAGTGTGCGCTTCATTCAACTTTACTTAAATACTTCCATGAGACTCTCTACAATAGTGTGTGCGATACATTCAACTTTACATGAATGTTTCCACGAGACTCTCTACAACAGTGTGTGCTACATTCAACTTTACTTAAATACTTCCATGAGACTCTCTACAATAGTGTGTGCTACATTCAACTTTACTTGAACACTTCCAAGACACTCTATACAGAAGTATGTGCTTATTGAACTAGCAAAAGATGCAGTGGCTGAGGTTTTAATACTCTGACAGATCACTAAAAGCTCGAGTTCAAATCCCACATGTAGTTAACACCCCCCCCCCTTTTTTTTCAACTCCCATTGTAAAAGACTTTACGGTGCACCTGGTCTCTGGAAACGGGCACCTGAGATTTTCTTCAGATAAAGTGTGACTACCTGGTGTGGTACTGGCAACATTGCACCAAAAATGTGTTGTTGGTCATTGACAAATGCGTACACTGGTACTATATTTAATTATTTGGTTATGGAAGGCCCCGGTATCACTGCAAACAAATTAAAATCCATAATTGCTCAACCGCCCGTGCCAGCGTAATCATCCGAAATATTATATCTCATCTCCCAAACAAAGAAAGGTAACTGTAGTCCCCATCGTAGCAGTCTCAGCACACGCCAAAAGACTTAAGGCGAAACCGCGCAGAAAGTGAACACAGCCAACTATTCCCTGTCATACAATATCATCATTAATCGTAAACAAATGGAATATCGAAACATGATCAAAACGGATGAGACACACAGCTCACCGTGTACACAGAGCACTTAACTCAGTAGTTCCTGCAACAAGCCGGACTTGGAATATGAGGAAACTGCAACAAGGAACACTTTTCATGCATAGCTTTCAATTGTTCCCGCTGCCTATCCACAATATACCGGAAGTTCACGTCCTCTTGAAAATGATGATCGTCGTATTTTTTTTAATGTATGGCGCTTGATGATGTTAGGCTATCGTTGTTGACTCCAAATCCGAACATTTAGACACACAGTTAGTCGTCAGATTTTCCGCGTCGCACATCAAACAACAGACCGTTACATTATCGTACGGCCGGTCTAGGGATGTACGATGAGCTATTACAATGACGTAGCACACAAAAATGTCGTAGACACAATTTCGCTCCCTTTAGATTCCTAACTATCCTAGTGAAAGCAGCCTACGACGAACAAAACACGGTGTAAATTTCTTAAAGAGATAAAACTGTTGCTGATGAAGTACTTTACATTAATAAGTAACACGGAAATAACTTGCGTCAATGAATTCCAACAACGGTCATGAACAGCACCAATGTGACTTAAAGCGCAGATCAAGTCTAAACGTTGGAAGGTCGCATTCACAACACCTGATTTGCCAAAAAGGGACTGTTGCCGGCGTACAACTTCGCTTTAGCCGCACAGATGTAATAAGTTGATCATCATTTATACTTTAACGCAGAAAAGTACAATGGAGAACCGAAATTAATCAGATTCCGAATGCACTTTCTGCAGCAATCGAGAGAACGCGACCTAGATCCACCATCTTTGTAACGGAAGTCCAAAGTACTATATATCCTGATATACCTTAAAGCGTAGAATGAACTCTTCCCTACTTTTCAACAAATTAACTAATAGAGTTAAGGCATCGGCAGTAACATGATTTATGGCATCTTCTGATGAAGAAATTGCTTAACCCGTTAAGACAGATTTATATTTTCTAAAAACTGCTATCTTTGCGCGGGAGCCGCGATAGCTCAGTCGTTAGTGAACTGAACTAATAAGGACAGAGGTTGGATTCGATCCTGAGCGGCGGCTTCTGTGTTCACTCAACCTTAAATTGGTACCGAATTTTTTCTGAAAAAGTAAAGCGGCACGGGCGTAATACTGACCACATTACCGCAAAATTCATGTTCTGAAGGTCCGTAAAAATGATGGTCACTAACACCATATTCCATATACGTCACGTCACGTGACGGGGTTCTGTATTTTTTTTTTTTACTATCATTACAGACTTTCCCATTTCTGGGATCTGGGCCACAGAATAAATATCGCTTAATCAGTGCGGTCCCCAAGCAGTGTTCGAGTCTGAGTTTTAATTTCACCCCGGATTGAAAAAAAAAGGAACCGTTGATCCTACTGGGATTTCAATCTGAGTTCTCCTTGTTCGGAGTACTATAATTTAGTAGTTCGACCAACCGTGTGATCCAGCACTGTCATCGGATAATGGGGCGTTTGTTTACAGATCGCTATATCAGATTCTTCAAATGCTTATCCTCCAGGAGTCTCAAGAAACATTCTTGCGGCATTCATTAAGAACACTCATGTCCGAGCTATCTACACAGAACACTTTCAACACTGACAATCTAACAGGATAACAATCTAGTCATTTTTGTACAGAGAAACTCAATTCAAAGCTTCATTTCCTGTCTCCTGAATTCCAATCGGCACACAATCTACGTTTGTTGGAAAAAAATTACTTTATTAAATTAATAACAACCACTTCCTGTCCAAAAGAAACATGAGTAATAAATACAATATATATTTATTAACTAAACAATGATTACTCTCTCTTCGCTAGCTCTAGTATCGTTTACAAAACAAGGAAATCGATCTCGACACCGACAAACAGCTGTCTCTGGTAACAGTGAATCCCCATTCTCTGGGTCATTCGGAAGTGTGTCATGGAGACATCATTTCCGGGACGCTGGTCCGCCATGAAAAGGGTTAATACAATATTCTATGATGTGGCCACCTGGGTTCTGTTTCTGATTTAACCTGGCCATTGTGTGTGTGTCCTGTTACATTTTCACATAATTCTAATACAAGTGGCTTTTTCTAGTCCATATTTTATCACAATGTTTGACATTACGAAATCTGATTGATTTTCCCACTGGAAGAATTTGGGGAAATTCTATTTCGTTAAGAAAGGAACACAAACAAGACGGAGAAAGAAAACTCGACGATAAACAACATCCTTAATTTTGTCTTGTGACGTTTACAATAAATTACTTTTACGACAATCTTTCTTTCTTTTCAACATTTCACTACTTGAGATGCTCAAGTCCTTTTATCCAATATGATATCCAATGCAACATTTTCCCGCCAGACTTCCTCTGTTTTTAATTTTACTTGATCTTCCGATGTGTTTATTCAGATCTTATCTCCAGTGTCCATGCAACCGAACATTTTCCTTACATTTTTTATTGTTTTAAACTGCAACTGTAAAAAAAAAACAACAAAAAAAAAAAAAACTAAAGACCCCCGTCACGCCAAGTGGTGTATAGGGTATATAGTGTTAGAGACCATAATTTTTACAGATCTTCAGCACATGATTTTTAGGGTAATGTGGTCAGTATTACGCCCGTGCCACTTTACTTTCCCAGAAAAAATTGTGTACCCATTTAAGGCTGGGTGAACCCGGAATCCATCGATCAGGATCGAACCCGACCTCTTGTCCCTTGTAGTCCAGTTCACTAACCACTGAGCTATCTCGGATTCCAAATTGCAACTATTCCTTAACCCTAATTTCCATCAATTGCTCAATTTAGTATTATTTGCAGTTGTGTATTACGAGTGTATCAAGCTCTCTTCTCCAATCTATCATCATTTGATTATTTAATCATCTAAATTATGAACTGTCTACAGAAACCAGACAATAAATTACCTAACCAAAGAGAATATCTTCTAATTACACACCCACACACATACACTGCATAAAATAAGAACAGAATGGCACATTCAGACCTAGAGTAAGTTAAAATAACATCAATGATATTTCTTATGTCATCAAAAGAAAACATTGAGGCATCCTGAGTCGGGAGCTAGAACTTTTTGTTGCCAGAAAGAAAGTAAGAGAATGTGAAGAAGAATTATTTTATGTTATTTTTAGTATTATTTAACAACTACACAACAACTGGTATATTTGATGTATTAAACAAAAAAGTCTTTTAAAATGTCTATTATATATTAATTAATTGCAGTGGTCGGTAATGAATGAAATTTGGTTTCAACCACACGTATAAAAAAAAAAAAAAGAAGTAAAGAGCCCCCGTCACGCCAAGTGGCGTATAGAGAATATGGTGTTGGTGACCATAAATTTTACAGACCTTCAGCACATGATTTTTAGGGTAATGTGGTCGGTATTACGCCCGTGCTACTTTACTTTCCCAGAAAAAAATCCGGTACCCATTTAAGGCTGGGTGAACCTGGAAGCCGTCGGTTGGGATCGAACCCTACCTCTTGTCCTTTGTAGTCCAGTTCACTAACCACTGAGCTATCGCGGCTCCCTTACCACACGTATAGACCATTACTAATATACAAATATACCATTCTGTGTATGAAATATTTTTCGTGCTTTTATTTGAACAATGACACAGTAGCCCCTACTAACCAAAAGCTGTGACGGGTGTCAATTACATTATCGTGTAAGTAATCTTAAGGCTTCTCTATGATTTGTTTTTATTACTGTGTAATAGTATATAGATTGGAAATAGAAGAAATAGCAGTTACGGAAGTGTAAACAGTGAGCGGTAAACAATTACAGATTCAGAACATTAACATTAGTCGATGGAAAACTTCCCAGTTGTTGTTGAAGAAAGGTGCTGGGATAATTGTAACATCATGACTTGAACCGTCAACATGTCCAGAAAGTCAACATGTCCAGAAAGTCAACATGTCCAGAAAGTCAACATGTCCAGAAAGTCAACCTGTCCAGGAAATAGGTTGACAAATAACTTCAGGGACAGGCCAATTTAATGAGATAAATATCATTATTAAGAGTTCATAATAGCGTTATTTTAAAACTTAGAGGTTAAAGAAAGATGTCGTCTTGTTTGTTTTTTTTTATTTTAACAAAGTTCATATGTAATTCAACATCGCGCCAAATGATTGGCTGCGTATGGCCTGCGCAAAGAGTAAGACAAAAAGCTTATGCAAAAAAGACGGGGGTATTTAGCCTAATACACAAGAATTTTTTACAGTTAATTTAGGAAAAGAGGAGTGGGGAGAAGCAGGCCAGAGTTAGTTAGTAAAGGAAGAGCAGAAGTTAGGAGCAGTTAATTGAGAAGAAGTAGAACAAAACCAGAACAAGTAGAATTAGAAATATAGAGAACAATAATAATAATATAGTTTATTAAAAGTTTATTAGAGAAATCAAATAGTTTATTTGTGACGTGTTCCAGGTTATATGCAGTGTGCTCCAGAGGACAAATTGTAAGTTGGCTAACTAAAATCGGAGTGTAACGTAAGACAATTGTGAATGTTAGAGAGAATTATATATATAAAGGAAAGTACCCTCGTCTCGCCAAGAGGCGTATAGGGAATATGGTGTTAGTGACCATATATATATATATATATATATTTATATATCACAGAAAATAAATACTAGGGTATAAACTTAATAAATAACGGCGTTAGCCTCCAAGTTCGTCTCAAATAAAGAACATGATTGACAATTTAAGTACTATCACTAATCATCACGTGCCAAGAGAATGATTCAATAATCTTGAATGAACAGGTTGTGCATAGTCTGTGATTGTTGAATACGTCAAGACTTTGTTAAAACGTTGTGCTGTTTTATTTGTGTGATCTGTGTCTGATCAAAACAGTCATATGTAGTAAAATGAGAAACTATAAATAAGAAGCTTATTCCACCCTGGCACAGCTGTCCTAATTTATTTATTGATAACTATAATAGGAACGAGTAAAGAAAGTCGCGTAAAACAGAACGTTGGTGGGGGTGTTGTATATCATCATCATCATTGAGTGCCGTCTCCGCAACGAAGGTTGGCTACCATGGAGCGCCATTTTGCTCTATCTCTTGCTTTGATGGTGCAGGTTGTCATCGGTTGATTTGTCCATCTTTTGATGTTACTCGTCCATGTTAATCTTGGTCTGCCTCTGCCTCTTTTACCTTGTATTTTCCCCTCCAGGATCACTTTCAGTAGGCTGTTGTGTCTTTTAACATGGCCTAAGAATCGCATTTGTCTTGTTTTAATTGTGTTCAGAAGTTCTCTTTTCATTTTTAGTTGTTTTAAGACTTTGTCATTTGTTTTCTTTTCCTTCCATCCAATTCTAACTATTCTTCTATATATCCACATTTCAAAGGCTTCAAATCTCTGTTCTGTTTTCTTGTCTAATGTCCATGTTTCAGCACCATATAGGAATATTGAGAAGATGTAACATTTTGCTATTCTTAGTTTTAGCTCTGGTGTTATTTGTTTTGATGTTAGTATGTCCTTCATGACATTAAAATTACTTTTTGCCATTCCTATTCTTTTGTTTATTTCAGTTGTACATTTTCCATCACTGGTTATAGTATGTCCAAGGTAGTTATAGTTCTGAACTGTCTCAAGGTCTATTCCTTCAATTTTGATATCCACTTGTGGGTTTTGAGTATTTTCTTTGTTTATGATCATAGTTTTAGTCTTTTTGATATTCATATCTAGTCCATATTTTTTGCTTGTCGTGTTTATTTCATTAAGTAATTGTTGTAGGTCTTTAGGATTTTCTGCTAGTAGTACAGTATCGTCAGCATATCTTAGGTTATTGATTATCTTTCCATTAATTTGTAGGCCTGGCATCTCTATGATGTTTTTAAAGATTTGCTCAGTGTATAGATTGAACAAGCTTGGTGATAGGATGCATCCTTGTCTTACTCCTCTTTTTATATCAATGGGTGTAGAGAACTCTTTGTTATATTTTATTATTGCTGTTTGCTCCCAGTATAGATTGCATATTAGTCGTATATCCATGTCATCTAGATGTATCTCTTTTAGGCATTCTATAAGTTGTTTGTGGTGTACTCTATCAAAAGCTTTGGTGTAGTCTATGTTGTATAAGTGCACAGAATTAGTCCACAGAATGTAGAGTTGACCTCAATAGCGCACCAGTGCGCTTCCAGTAGCCCTTGATCTCAATGAGTTAATCATTTGACATTGAAATAAACGGTTTGCTTGTTCATGAAGCTCGCTTTCTATGGTGACGTTTTTTTCGAAATCATGTCCACTTCATCACATTAGATTAATCTACAGGAACCAGGAATTTCAATTAAAAATTGTCAAATATAAACTTCAGCTATTACCAATTAAGTGGACATGAATGTTTTGTGTGGCTGGTTTATAGCCGGGCTCGATATCTGCAGCTTTCGGCCCGAGATGTCCGTCCTCGCCATGGGCAGATTTCCTGAACTATTTCTTCCCCGAGCAGCCTCCATTTTGGCCTCCAATTTTCCTTAACTTTTTGGTCCAATGGCGCTAGCTACAGCGGGCGGCAGAAATTAAACTAAAGCCGGGGTGGTCTAGAGGCAAGTCATCAACCTTCGGACAAGAAGATCTAGGGTTCGTACCCCTCTGAGGTGGCAATATTTCTTTTCGAATCGCTTTCTTCGCAGCTTTACCCTCCACTAGTCTCTTGGTAGTGAGATCCGAAGTGTAACCCTCAAGGATAACGGTAAAAGCAAGATGTCATGTATGAACTCTGCGCACGTTAAAGAACTATTGGCAGTTAAAAATCGAAAAGTGTTGGCCAGAATGGACGCTGTTCGGAGAAAAATAGTTCAGCTAAACAGCCTATGCTGAAGGCGGACTTGTCGAGCCGAAAGTTGCAGATATCGCGACCGGCTATATAAACCAGTCACACAAACCATTCATGTCCACTTAATGGGTGATAGCTGTAGTTTATATATGAGAACTCTTAATTGAAATTCCTGTAGATGAAGCTAACGTGATGAAGCGTATATGATTTCAATATTCCGGTGGTAAAATGAGAATATTTAGTTTTGGAGGAGTAGGAATAGTGTGGTGGGGTGTAACGTAAACTCCTACAAGATATTGTGACAGCTTTAGGAAAAAGGAACACACAAAAATACTGACGTTTCAGCCTTCTGCAGAAAACGAGAACAACACAAACGGATAACGAAAAAAAAGATAAATTCTACTACATCTAGAATGAGCGAAAAAGGTAAAATCGATGAGAAATAATAAGAGGGATAAGAGATGAAATGATGAAGCGAAAGGCATATATCCTACATATCGAATGATAAAAATTGATAATATATAAAAATGAGTAAGCTAACAAAATATATAAAATTAAACTGAGACTTAATTGAGGCAAGATCCAAAAGCTTCCAGCGAGTAGATGGCTGCGAGTCAAATGGGGTGAGACGTGAGAGTAGGAGGTGGAAAAATTCAGTCACGTGATTAGAGGAGAAGACGGATGTGATTGGATAGTAACAGAATGTGGTGTGAAAGACAATTAAGAATGACACAAATAACATCACAGCTACCGGCTTTACAGCATCATTGCAATTATGTGCCTGTTCCCTATCTAAGGTGTGTCGTGTTCTAGGCGCCTATCCATTTATATTTCAAAACTATTACCGATATTTTCTTGGACAACGTTTGGCACCCATTCACTACTCTTATCTAAATTCTGTTAGCATCAAATTTACTAATCAATATCTGGCACTAGGAGTTGGTCATCTCCCTCGTCCACATCGTTCAACAGATATGGAAAAACAAACAGTCGTGGAAATGACGTAACCAACTTTTCATTTCCGGCTCGTTAACGTTTGTTGCGACTTGTAGCAGCAATCAATTTAAGGCTTTGAGCTTTGATATAATTCATCAGTGTGTTCTGCTTGTATGTCTTACCCGTTAAAGATCATTATGGATCGGACTATTGGTCTGCTTATCCCGTCATTACATCGAAAATCTATCACATTACGCAAATTTTTGTGTCTGCATCCAAATCCCAAGCAATAAAAGGAGAATCTCCCGTAATATAAATTAAACTCGCAAGGGAGTGAAGTATTAAACTTAGCATTTTCAGTATGAGGGGACCAGTGTTTTTCCTCATTGATATTTCCACAGCTCATTAAAATAAATACCAATCCTTACTTTTTTCATAGGGGTCTACTGAAGAACGTTAAGATGGAGATTAACCCCACTTGATCGTCATGCTAACGCGATAACTGCTTTGCCACCGACATCTCTGTAGTATAGGACTAATGCAATATAATGTCATTAAACCTACAGACAATGTTAGACAAAGAAAATATACATTATATCACCTGTGGAAAATTAATTACAGTTACCCCCCTTTGCAAGATGCACGACCAGACATTTGAAGTATTTTTATTGTTGAAATCTTTCTGTTTTCATATAATCATCGGAGTTCGATCTATTTTGAGAACTATTTTGGGATTGTTTACAGTCAAGTATGTGTGTGTACGTCACAGCTGTTTGATTTAATCGCAAAGTTACATTTTAGTTCTAATCTTAGAAATTCTGCAGCGTTTATAGATGAAGATGTCGTGAATCTAGTGCATTCTGTTTATTCTTAAGATTGATATCTGATGCAAGGGGTTTAAATTTGTGACGCCGCACATAAAAAGTAAGATGTTCAGCTAAAGTAAACAATTATGCGTGGATGGTATTTTAGTAATTAATGCTCGTAAAAATAAATCAAAGAATTTATTTTGGTTATAGAAGGCCCCGGTATCACTGCAAACGAATTAAATCCATAATTGCTCAACCGCTCGTGTCAGCGTAATCATCCAAATAATATCTCAACTCCCAAACAAAGAAAGGTAACTGTAGTTCCCATCGTAGCAGTCTCAGCACACGTCAAAAGACATAAGGTGAAACCGCGCAGAAAGTGAACACAGCCAACTGTTCCCTGTCATACGATATCATCATTCATCGTAAACAATTGGAATATCGAAACATGATCAAAACGGATGAGACACACAGCTCACGGTGAGCACAGAGCACTTAACTCAGTAGCTCCTGCAATAATGTAAAATTACAACAAGAATGTAATATCTGAGAGTTTGGGCGGGTGCAATATTCATTTTTTAACCACGAAAGCTTTTCTTTTAAACTTTAAGATGCAGCTTCTTCCAATCACTTTGAATGTGTACCTACGGAAGGATGTATATGGTGAGGAGTAACAGCATCATGATGCGTAGAGATGCAGAGCTGCTGTGAAACTAATGCTAATAATGACAATTTAAAAAGGAAAATGAAAAGGTGCTATGGTAAGAGCTTTGCGTAGGTGAGACACAAAACAAAAGTCGACCGACGTTTCGGCCATATCGGCCATCAGCTGGAACAATAAACAACAAAATATATGTATAGACATATAGATATCGTCATCATCATCAAGTACCAGGCTTGCTGTATATATAAATGATATACACAGAAACCTAACTACATGGCAATATTGTGCTAGATACTCCAGAAAGGAAAAAAAAGTCACTTCCATGCGGTCAAGAGCTTGGTCAGCCACTGACTGAGCTAAAATTGTTTATATGTTATCGTCTATGTATGTTTATATGTTTGTTATATGTTACCTTACTGGAAAGACACACGTGAGTGTGTAAATATGCGATCGTGTAAGCGCTGACATGCGTGTGTTTGTCTAGTCTATCACACGGAAATATCGTGTCCAAGAAGTAACAGTTTCTTAATGTTATCAGTTCATGTTCTAGGGAAGCGTCCCCATATATTTGTATGCTGAAATATCTCACTAAATAGTGAGATACGAAATAATATGTAAATTTCTTCACTTGTTTAATAAAGGAGAAAAATGCAACACTGTTAAAAAGAATTGACTGCTGCTGTTATGTCTACATTGAAACCATGATAAATAAACATAAAACATGAGTTAAAAAGGAGACCTGAAAGAAAACACTTCCGTGTGACAAAAAAACGAGACAATGAAATGGCAAAAATTGGACAGTGAGATGGCAAAAACGGGACAATGAAATGGCAAAAACGGGACAATGAGATGGCAACAACGGGACAATGAAATGGCAAAAACGGGACAATGAGATGGCAGAAACGGGACAATTAAATGACAAAAACGGGACAATGAAATGGCAAAAAACGGGACAGTGAGATGGCAAAAACGGGACAGTGAGATGGCAAAAACGGAACAATGAAATGGCAAAAACTGTACAATGAAATGGCAAAAACGGGACAATGAGATGGCAGAAACGGGACAATTAAATGACAAAAACGGGACAATGAAATGGCAAAAACGGGACAGTGAGATGGCAAAAACGGGACAGTGAGATGGCAAAAACGGAACAATGAAATGGCAAAAACGGTACAATGAAATGGCAAAAACAGGGGCAATGAGATGGCAGAAACGAGACAATGAGATGGCAAAAAGGGGACAATGGGATGGCAAAAAGGGGACAATGAAATGGCAAAAACCGGACGGCAAAAACTGGACTGACTCTGTCATGCTGAGAAATCTAAGCAGCACCATTCAGCGAAAGACTATTGAAAAAACGAAGCAGAAAAAGTTGACGGTCTCATTTCAAACAGTAATACAGTAAATGACCGCTAACTTCTCAAGATCTTAAATACAGTACCTACACTTTCAGTTTCGTATTTATAATGGTTTAACTTTGTTTTTTTTGTTATCCGGTATTTTCCATTTCCCATTCTTTCTGGATAATCGAGAGTCTACGGTATATGTATATATGATGTGAACTGCACGTTACTAAAATAGAACGTCAAAAATTGATATTTTAAAAATTAAAATTAGGAGAAAAATAACATTTCTATGGAAACAACAAAATTGTCGGTTTATATAAGAAAAAATGCTATTGTCCAGTTCAAAATGGTAAGGGCGGTCTAAGGAAGGGCGGTCTAAGTAAGGGCGGTCTAAGTAAGGGCGGTCTAAGTAAGGGCGGTCTAAGTAAGGACGATCTAAGTAAGGACGATCTAAGTAAGGGCGGTCTAAATAAGGGCGGTCTAAGTAAGGGCGATCTAAGTAAGGGCGGTCTAAGTAAGGGCGGTCTAAGTAAGGACGATCTAAGTAAGGGCGGTCTAAGTAAGGGCGGTCTAAGTAAGGACGATCTAAGTAAGGGCGGTCTAAGTAAGGACGGTCTAAGTAAGGGCGGTCTAAGTAAGGGCGGTCTAAGTAAGGGCGGTCTAAGTAAGGACGATCTAAGTAAGGGCGGTCTTAGTAAGGGCGATCTAAGTAAGGGCGGTCTAAGTAAGGGCGGTCTAAGTAAGGACGATCTAAGTAAGGGCGGTCTAAGTAGGGGCGGTCTAAGTAAGGACGATCTAAGTAAGGGCGGTCTAAGTAAGGACGGTCTAAGGAAGGGCGGTCTAAGTAAGGACGATCTAAGTAAGGGCGGTCTAAGTAAGGGCGGTCTAAGTAAGGGCGGTCTAAGTAAGGACGGTCTAAGTAAGGGCGGTCTAAGGAAGGGCGGTCTAAATAAGGGCGATCTAAGTAAGGGCGGTCTAAGTAAGGGCGGTCTAAGTAAGGGCGATCTAAGTAAGGGCGGACTAAGTAAGGGCGGTCTAAGGAAGGGCGGTCTAAATAAGGGCGGTCTAAATAAGGGCGGTCTAAGTAAGGGCGGTCTAAGTAAGGGCGGTCTAAGTAAGGGCGATCTAAGTAAGTGCGGTCTAAGTAAGGGCGGTATAAGGAAGGGCGGTCTAAGGAAGGGCGGTCTAAGTAAGGGCGGTCTAAGTAAGGGCGATCTAAGTAAGTGCGGTCTAAGTAAGGGCGGTCTAAGTAAGGGCGGACTAAGTAAGGGCGGTCTAAGGAAGGGCGGTCTAAATAAGGGCGGTCTAAGTAAGGGCGGACTAAGTAAGGGCGGTCTAAGTAAGGGCGGTCTAAGTAAGGGCGGTCTAAGTAAGGGCGGTCTGAGTAAAGGCAGTCTGAGTAAGGGCAGTCTGAGTAAGGGCAGTCTGAGTAAGGGCGGTCTAAGTAAGTGCGGTCTAAGTAAGGGCGGTCTAAGTAAGGGCGGTCTAAGTAAGGGCGGTCTAAGTAAGTGCGGTCTAAGTAAGGGCGGTCTAAGTAAGTGCGGTCTAAGTAAGGGCGGTCTAAGTAAGTGCGGTCTAAGTAAGTGCGGTCTAAGTAAGTGCGGTCTAAGTAAGGGCGGTCTAAGTAAGTGCGGTCTAAGTAAGGGCGGTCTAAGTAAGTGCGGTCTAAGTAAGGGCGGTCTAAGTAAGGGCGGTCTAAGTAAGTGCGGTCTAAGTAAGGGCGGTCTAAGTAAGTGCGGTCTAAGTAAGGGCGGTCTAAGTAAGGGCGGTCTAAGTAAGGGCGGTCTAAGTAAGTGCGGTCTAAGTAAGGGCGGTCTAAGTAAGGGCGGTCTAAGTAAGTGCGGTCTAAGTAAGGGCGGTCTAAGTAAGGGCGGTCTAAGTAAGGGCGGTCTAAGTAAGTGCGGTCTAAGTAAGGGCGGTCTAAGTAAGGGCGGTCTAAGTAAGGGCGGTCTAAGTAAGGGCGGTCTAAGTAAGGGCGGTCTAAGTAAGGGCGGTCTAAGTAAGGGCGGTCTAAATAAGGGCGGTCTAAGTAAGGGCGGTCTAAGTAAGGGCGGTCTAAGTAAGGGCGGTCTAAGTAAGGGCGGTCTAAGTAAGGGCGGTCTAAGTAAGGGCGGTCTAAGTAAGTGCGGTCTAAGTAAGGGCGGTCTAAGTAAGGGCGGTCTAAGTAAGGGCGGTCTAAGTAAGGGCGGTCTAAGTAAGGGCGGTCTAAGTAAGGGCGGTCTAAGTAAGTGCGGTCTAAGTAAGGGCGGTCTAAGTAAGGGCGGTCTAAGTAAGGGCGGTCTAAGTAAGTGCGGTCTAAGTAAGTGCGGTCTAAGTAAGGGCGGTCTAAGTAAGGGCGGTCTAAGTAAGGGCGGTCTAAGTAAGTGCGGTCTAAGTAAGGGCGGTCTAAGTAAGTGCGGTCTAAGTAAGGGCAGTCTGAGTAAGGGCGGTCTAAGTAAGGGCGGTCTAAGTAAGGGCGGTCTAAGTAAGGGCGGTCTAAGTAAGTGCGGTCTGAGTATGGGCGGTCTAAGTAAGGGCAGTCTGAGTAAGGGCAAGTAAGGGCGGTCTAAGTAAGGGCGGTCTAAGTAAGGGCGGTCTAAGTAAAGGCGATCTAAGTAAAGGCGGTCTAAGTAAGGGCGGTCTAAGTAAGGGCGGTCTAAGTAAGGGCGGTCTAAGTAAGGCCGTCTAAGTAAAGGCGGTCTAAGTAAGGGCGATCTAAGTAAGGGCGGTCTAAGTAAGGGCGGTCTAAGTAAGGGCGATCTAAGTAAGGGCGGTCTAAGTAAGGCCGTCTAAGTAAAGGCGGTCTAAGTAAGGGCGATCTAAGTAAGGGCGGTCTAAGTAAGGGCGATCTAAGTAAGGGCGGTCTAAGTAAGGGCGGTCTAAGTAAAGGCGGTCTAAGTAAGGGCGATCTAAGTAAGGGCGGTCTAAGTAAGGGCGGTCTAAGTAAGGGCGATCTAAGTAAGGGCGGTCTAAGTAAGGGCGGTCTAAGTAAGGGCGATCTAAGTAAGGGCGGTCTAAGTAAGGGCGATCTAAGTAAGGGCGGTCTAAGTAAGGGCGGTCTAAGTAAGGGCGATCTAAGTAAGGGCGGTCTAAGTAAAGGCCGTCTAAGTAAAGGCGGTCTAAGTAAGGGCGATCTAAGTAAGGGCGGTCTAAGTAAGGGCGGTCTAAGTACGGGCGGTCTAAGTAAGGGCGGTCTAAGTAAAGGCGGTCTAAGTAAGGGCGGTCTAAGTAAGGGCGGTCTAGGTAAGGGCGATCTAAGTAAGGGCGATCTAAGTAAGGGCGGTCTAAGTAAGGGCGGTCTAAGTAAAGGCGGTCTAAGTAAGGGCGGTCTAAGTAAGGGCGGTCTAAGTAAGGGCGGTCTAGGTAAGGGCGGTCTAAGTAAGGGCGGTCTAAAAAAGGGCAGTCTGAGTAAGGGCGGTCTAAGTAAGGGCGGTCTAAGTAAGGGCGGTCTAAGTAAGGGCGGTCTAAGTAAGGGCGGTCTAAGTAAGGGCGGTCTAAGTAAAGGCGATCTAAGTAAAGGCGGTCTAAGTAAGGGCGGTCTAAGTAAGGGCGGTCTAAGTAAGGGCGGTCTAAAAAAGGGCAGTCTGAGTAAGGGCGGTCTAAGTAAAGGCGGTCTAAGTAAGGGCGGTCTAAGTAAAGGCGGTCTAAGTAAGGGCGATCTAAGTAAGGGCGATCTAAGTAAGGGCGATCTAAGTAAAGGCGGTCTAAGTAAGGGCGATCTAAGTAAGGGCGGTCTAAGTAAGGGCGGTCTAAATAAGGGCAGTCTGAGTAAGGGCGGTCTAAGTAACGGTGGTCTAAGTAAGGTCGATCTAAGTAAGGGCGGTCTAAGTAAGGGCGGTCTAAATAAGGGCAGTCTGAGTAAGGGCGGTCTAAGTAAAGGCGGTCTAAGTAAGTGCGGTCTAGGTAAGGGCGGTCGAAGTAAGGGCGCTCTAAGTAAAGGCGGTCTAAGTAAGTGCGGTCTGAGAAAGGGCGGTTTAAGTAAAGGCTGTCTAAGTAAGTGCGGTCTAAGAAAGGGCGGTCTAATAAAGGGCGGTTTAAGTAAAGGCTGTCCAAGTAAATGCGGTCTAAGTAAGTGCGGTCTAAGAAACAGCGGTTTTAGTAAAAGCTGTCTAAGTAAGTGCGGTCTAAGTAAGTGCGGTCTAAGAAAGGGCGGTCTAATAAAGGGCGGTTTAAGTAAAGGCTGTCCAAGTAAATGCGGTCTAAGTAAGTGCGGTCTAAGAAACAGCGGTTTTAGTAAAAGCTGTCTAAGTAAGTGCGGTCTAAGTAAGTGCGGTCTAAGAAAGGGCGGTCTAATAAAGGGCGGTTTAAGTAAAGGCTGTCCAAGTAAATGCGGTCTAAGTAAGTGCGGTCTAAGAAACAGCGGTTTTAGTAAAAGCTGTCTAAGTAAGTGCGGTCTAAGTAAGTGCGGTCTAAGTAAGTGCGGTCTAAGAAAGAGCGGTTTTAGTAAAAGCTGTCTAAGTAAGTGCGGTCTAATTAAAGGCGGTCTAAGTAAGTGCGGTCTAAGTAAGTGCGGTCTATTTAAGGGCGGTCCAAATAAGGGCGGTCCAAGTAAGTGCGGTCTAAGTAAGTGTGGTCTAAGTAAGTGCGGTCTAATTAAGGGTAGTCTAATTAAGGGCGATCCAAGTAAGTGCGGTCTAAGTAAGGGCGTTCTAAGTTTAAAGAGGAAATCGTTATTGGAAAAATTGATATCAGAGATTGAATAGAAAGAAACCAAATCTATTTAAACTCTTCAATGTCAATAATATAAAAAAATTGTCATTTTAAAACGATCGATGAAAAAGCTTCTTCAGAATCGTTGTTTATTTGTTATCAAGTGGCCTCCGAGAAGAAATTGACTTGTTTTTACCCAATGAAGTGCATTCTGTTGCAACCGAGACCGTGGATTAATTGCCTACTTAAGGTTTTTTCTCCACTTTCAAAGAGAGGAATTCTTCACAATTCAAATGTGCCAATGTTTGTCTTTAATCTTAAATGTGGTCGTGTCCAGGGCTCCATTTTGGAAGTATTTTATTTCAGTTGTTTCAGTTCTCGCTAAATGTAACTATTGGCTCACTAGAAAAGGTAGCAGATTTAGACAAGAATAAACGTACAAGCTGTAGAGAAGAGGAGCTTGAACATCATTGCTTATGATATTCAGCTCTGAACATGTCCATAGGTGCTCAGATCCCCTCCTCAGCAAGTCTCGCAGTGTCCAGCGACTGACGGCTCCAAATTCAGACCATGTCACCAACAAATAATATTCATACCAGAATTCCGGGACAATTAGACAGATTGACGATAAACTCAATAATGTGTAGAAACAAAGATATAAGTAGTACTTGTTCCGCTCATCGCGACATGCTTAAACAATAGAGTAGAACTGTGGTGTGAGAGGGTGAAGGATAACGAGGAAAGTGACAGGAAGAAGTGTCACGGTAATAGAAAACTAGCAGGTTTTGGTTGCATCCATTTTTAAGCAACAGCCAAAGACAGAGAGCGAGTTCAAAGCTCAGTGGTTAGTGAACTGGACTACAAGGACAAGAAGTCGAGTTCGATCCCGACCGACGGCTTTTGGGTTCACCCAGCCTTAAATGGGTACCGGATTTTGTTTTCTGGGGAAGAAAAGCGTGACGGACGGGCGTAATACTGACCCCATTACGTAAATAAATCGTGTTCTGAAGGTCTGCAAAAAGTATGGTCACTAACATCATATTATCCCTATACCTCATTTGGCGTGACGGGGCTCTTTACTTTTTTTATTTTTAAGACAGAGAGAGTTTGAGAGAGAGAGAGAGAGAGAGAGAGAGAGAGAGAGAGAGAGAGAGAGAGAGAATATGGAAGAAAGAGATGGGCGAGGAGAAAAGGGCACATGTGGTGAGGGAAAAGTGAAGGTTGGTTGTTGTAGACACGTGTCTTAAAACCAAGAAAACTTGATGAGGTGGAAGAAGCCGGATAGTATTTTTTTTAAAATAGTCTATTGTTCTTTAAATATGTTTATATATAAAGAGGACCCCTTTGCACACGGCTGCCAAGGAAATATGGATTAACACGCAAAATTCAGTTCCTAGTCTCTAGGGAGTTCGTTAGAGGTAAAGGCTGGCGAACGAAGAAAAAATATATATATATGTTTGTTGGCCTTTTTTTTGGTATTATTCATAGAGGTGTATGTCAAAACAAAATTGTTCTTTTACTTCTGGCAGCGTTTGAACACGTTATTCACATCCATTACCTCCCCTCTTAGATCTTTCGCCGTTAACTCACCATATGAACCCAAATACCTATTTTCTTTCTTTCATTCTGTGTTTCAACTATATATATATAGTTATATATCTGTCTATCTTTTTCTCTCTCTCTCTCTCTCTTTCTCTCTCACACATACACATTCTGTCATATTATTTCTATTTTGTTTAATTCTTCTGTCTCTCATTCTATTGATCTTACCAATGGTCATACTGACTGCCCGACAGTGTGTTTAGTTTCTCCTGACGTTCATTTTATCCACATTTCCTTGTACCTTCCACCTTTCCGTCTGTTGTTCTGTTTTCTGGTGTGTCCAATAAACCTTTATCTTCTGCTTATTGGATAGTAAAGGCGGCCTGTCCGACAACACCAACAATATTTTTCTCTGTAAATATCGTTGGTAATTGAAAAATATAAGAATTAACCTGTGTAATATGTACATGAAAGAGGTGGAAAGGAATCCTTACGTATCTTCTGTTATCTTTATTTGCTTCTTTCCATTATATACATTCCCAACCCCCAACCTCCATTCAGAGAAATGTAAATAAAAAAAAATTGTAATGGTAAATTGTTTCAACATGGCCTTCGATTGAGTGAAACAGACGCCTTGGCCTAGAAGGAAATACAAAAGAGATGATGGGATTGGGAGAGAGGGGTGTCTTGGAATGGCGGCATTGCGGGAAATGTGGACACAAATGGTATGTCAGGGAGGAGGGAGGCTCCATCTTAGCGGCAGACGTGGTGAGTTGGAGTGGGAATTTGGAGAGATGCTGTGGACACGACGGAAAAGAGGTAAAAGTGGATTGGATAAAGGGAGGCGGTGGAGGGATTATTCCAGATTAGAACAAAAAAAAAGATAAACAAGAAACATCACTGTCCGGAAAGATGGAGTTCCGTCTGGAGTGGAGGAATGATTGATAGAGAATAAGTGAAAGAGAGAAAGTAGCGTTATTTAAAGAAGGATCAATATGGTACATCACTGACGTAATAATTAATGAATCTATGAGGGATTACCAGAGTAGTAAACTAGCAATCATGAAAGATTAATGGGTTTTAGTGGTCTAAATAGGAAAAAATTCAACAACTAAGAGAAAGTGTGCCGGTTTTATAGTCATAAACTTTATTTTGTCACATCTGTTGTCTGTTGACATGTTCAAGAAATAGATAAAAGGAAAGTAAGAAGGAAAACAGAAAAAAAAGAAAGACGATAAAAAAAGAAAGAAAGTAAAAAAGAAGGAAGGAAGGAAGGAAGCATTAACAATGGAGTGATCGATATTGGGAGGAAAGAAAAAGCTGAAGTTTTCAAACAGACGTAAGTTTGTATAGAATAAAAGTGGTGATGATGTTGCAGATTAAGCTAGCTGGGTGGAGGTGAAGTAAAACATGTAGGTGGTGAGTGAGTGAGTGAGTGAGTGAGTGAGTGAGTGAGTGAGTGAGTGAGTGAGTGAGTGAGTGAGTGAGTTCAGTATCTGATTGGGTGTAAGATAAGGAACGGTTTAGTACGTGTGGGAGTGAGCGAGTGTATGAATACAAGAGTGAGTGAATTGAATTAGTGATTTTGTGTGCAAGTGAGTGAATTAATCAATGTGTTGTGTGAGAGTTTGAATTAGTTCTGGAATGAGAGAGTGCGCAAGTAAAAGTCAAAGTTTTTGAGTGGAATAAGTGGGTGAGTGAGTGAATGAGTGAGTGAGTGAGTGAGTGAGTGAGTGAGTGAGTGAGTGAGTGAGTGAGTGAGTGAGTGAGTGAGTGAGTGAGTGAGTGAGTGAGTGAGTGAGTACGACGTGAAAAGGTGAATTAGACCTACTCTTGCAATGCACTGAGTTGAAGGAGAGGTGTGAGTTATGTAAAGTATGGAGCTCCAAATGGAGAGAGAGAGATGGCGACAGAAAGAGAGAGTAAGAGAGTGAGAAAATAAGGAAACATCAATTCAATTAAGTTATTTTAGGACAAAGTATTTGATATGCGATAATGAGAGAGAAATAAATAAAAACAGCAGCCGAGAAAGCCACTAGGAGATACAGAAACAGACATAAAGATAGAGAGACAGCAAGAGACAAAAATACACAGAAAGAGAGAACGGGATAGCGGATGAGGATAAACGCGTTATAGGCATTCGATTATGGGCGGTACGCCAGACAAATGGTCAGATATATTATGAGTCCCCTTGCTTCATCTGAAACACGTGCTGCAAGGCAGGGATGATAATAGTGGATAAAATCTCGTTGGTCTATGTGTTGTACTGAGCTGATGTCATACAAGTTGATTTATGTGTTTGTACTGAGCTGATCTCATACTGGTTGGTTTGTTTGTTGTACTGAACTGATCAAATACAAGTTGGTTTATTTGTTGTACTGAACTGATCACAAACAAGTTGGTTTATTTGTTGTACTGAACTGATCACATACAAGTTGGTTTATTTGTTGTACTGAGCTGACAACATACAAGTTGGTTTATTTGTTGTACTGAGCTGACAACATACAAGTTGGTTTATTTGTTGTACTGAGCTGACAACATACAAGTTGGTTTATTTGTTGTACTGAGCTGACAACATACAAGTTGGTTTATTTGTTGTACTGAACTGATCACAAACAAGTTGGTTTATTTGTTGTACTGAACTGATCACATACAAGTTGGTTTATTTGTTGTACTGAACTGATCACATACAAGTTGGTTTATTTGTTGTACTGAACTGATCACATACAAGTTGGTTTATGTGTTGTACTGAGCTGATCGTTACACATTGGTTTATGTGTTGTACTGAGCTGATTGTTACACATTGGTTTATGTGTTGTACTGAGCTGATTGTTACACATTGGCTTATGTGTTGTACTGAGCTTATGGCACATATAGTAATTTTTTGCTGTCACCAGACTTTCAACTGATGACAGCAGTTCTGGTTGTATTTATTAATATACCTTCTGTTTTTTTTTTTAAACTTTGCTGTTCAGTCTGCTAACATTATTTATTATTAGTATTTTATTGCGCCAATTTCAGATCAGTGCTCTGCCGTCTACGTTTGTTGTAATGTGCCGAAACGTGGTAATTTGTCTTGTCATTCTATTAATTTAGCTCTTCGTACCGTTTTATCTTTATTCAACATCTTTACTAAAGATATTAGGAGACGGTTTTAGGCTGCTCACTTTTTTACTACAGAAAACTTTCAGCTCTAAGGCGGAGAGTTATCGAACCTGACCTTCATATAGCTGGAACAGAGAAGTTGTTAACTGAGATTGTGGTCCCTGTATTTACGCCATTGTTATATCTGACATATAGCCCTCTACTGTTATACTCTACGCTCGTTTAGCGCTTTACTGCGTTAGCTACTTTCTTGCCTTACAGGAAGAACTTAACAGAAAATGGCGTTTATTCTTCCGTTCTGTCTTGACAGTTATCACACAAGACGCTAGTACCATCACTAAAGACCAGTCCCTGAGGAACACAAGTCGCTGTTAAAAGCTTCTTAAATAAGGGTACTCTTCTATTATGAAGGAGGTTTTCTCTACTCTTACACTCTCCTTTGAGATTTGTCATGCAGCACGTTTTTGTTTTTTTTTAAACCGTTGCTTTTCGTTTCTTATTTTTAAAATATTTGTTCTTAGACCAACATTCTTTCTTACGTGTCAATCTCTGCTAGAAAAAGGTTTTGACTTTGGCTCGCTGTATAGTGCATCATACTTTGTTCTTGGCTCGTGCTAATTTCTTGTCAGTACTTAATCATTTATTTGTCTTTAAATGTAGTAAATTATTGAAAGATAAATAGAACAGTCAGTGGTGATGGTAGTAGGGACACGTCGCTGCATGGAAGTAGATCGGTGACTAAAAATACTCTGGAAACATTACAAAGAACTGAAACGCATTAACAGAAAATTAAGGAAAATTAAAGGAAACAAATTGAAAACATAACTGAAAGCGTCTCAGAAAAATAAAACAGCAGCATACATAATTCTTTTTTAAAATATTTACTTTTTAAAAGCTTTTCTGAAGACAAGGTAAAGTCTGCACATTTCTCTTTCTAACTTTCTCTCACATTTTCGGTTTAAACTTTCAATCTTTCTTTCTCTTTCTTGTCCTCTGTGTGCGTGTGTGTATATGTATGTGTGTGTATGTGTTCTCTCCCTTCACTGGTCTATTCTATCATGATAAAAGCTGTTTTACCCCAAACCTAAATGACTAACACAAGTCTTCGATTGTTTTCCCATACTGTTGTTGTTTTGTTCATAATCTCTCCCGTCTTCTCCCTTTCTTAAAATGCGCCAATCAAGTTAATTCTTCAATGATCTGTAACTACTCACGAGGAAACATATAACCAGACATGCTGCACTGTGTCTTCTATCTCTCTGTTTGTCTATCCCTTTGTTTGTCTCTTCGTTCGTATGTTTCTGTGTTCATCACTCTGTGATTGTCTCTGTTTATCTCTCTCTGACTGCCTATCTTACTGTTTGTCTCTCTGTGATTGTCTCTATATCTCACTCTAACTGTCTTTCTCTCTCTCTCTCTCTTTATCTCTCTCTCTCTCTCTCTCTCTCTTTCGCTTTCTCTCTCTGTCTGACTGTTTGTAAAACTTCATATCTACCTACTTTGCGACGGACTATCCCAATACATTTGTTCTCATTTTTATGTTTATCGCTTAATCCACCTATTTTGGGGAGACCTAGGTGTGCAGAAATTCAAAGACCCCATCTCATCAATACAATATAGAAACATGAGCGGCAAAACCCACATTTTTCTGATATACAAATACACACAACACGGATACGATCACGCAATTAGCAAGCAGCAATGAGATCATGCCGTAAATGACCCAGTCTTGTGGAGCTTTGGGCATCCGATATGGTTTGTAAAAACGTGTCAACTTCTAAAGCAGATCAGAAAAAAGTCCCCTCGTCACGCCAAGTGGCGTATAGGGAATATGGTGTTAGTGACCACAAATTTTACAAACCTTCGACACATGATTTTTGGGGTAATGTGGTCGGTATTACGCCCGTGCCGCTTTACTTTCCCAGAAATATAATCCGGTACCTATTAAAGGCTGGGTAAATCGGAAGCCGTCGGTTGGGATCGAAACCTACCTCTTGTCCTTTGTAGTCCAGTTCACTAACCACTGAGCTATCGCGACTCCCCAAAGCAGATCAGAAAGTGAAAGATAATGACTGCCTCAATAATCGCCAAACTTTGTAAAGCTGTCACCATACTTTGGAGTATATATCATAACCTCACTACTGGCTCCAATCGCCAAACTTTGTAAAGCTGTCACCATACCTTGGTATATATATCATAACCTCACTACTGGCTCAATAACCGTCAAACTTTGTAAAGCTGTCACCATACCTTGGAGTATATAGCATAACCTCACTACTGGCTCCAATCGCCAAACTTTGTAAAGCTGTCACCATACCTTGGTATATATATCATAACCTCACTACTGGCTCCAAAGTAGTAGTGATGGTGGCTGTGAACTCAACAGAAAAGTGGAATAACATGCACCGAAATACAATAGATTTGGCACCGACTTTGCACCGACTTTGCACCAAAACGGTGCCAAAAAAAAAAAATTATTTTTTCGAATTCGCGATTTTTTCGAACTTCATAATTTTTTTGGGGGGAAAAATTTTGGGAAAAATTTTTTGGTGTTCGTCAGTTTGTCGAATCACTGAGAGCTTAACTCAGGTAAATTCAAAAGATCGTGTGCTAATCCGGTGATCGCGCTCCGGTGATCGCCTCTCGCTGTGTGTTATTTGTGAAAGAGTATATTTGTGTCGCCTCGCTCGTGTTAGATGAAAATGAAAGAGTATTTTAAAAGAGTATGTGAAAGTAAACAGAATTATTTAAAAAATATGTATTTGTGAAAGTAAACTCAGAATTATTAAAAATAAAAAAATAAAAAAAACAGTCTCCCTTCAGGATTCGAACACGGGTCTACTACGTGACAGGGCAACATGTAAAAAAATGCTGACAAGCAATAACATTGAAAGGTTAGTTTTGTCGAACGGTCTCCTGTGTTTCTGAGAGCTTAACCGCAGGTAAATTCAATAGAGACTCGGTGCTAATCCGGTGATCGCCGCTCGCTGTGTGTTATTGTGAAAGAGTATTTTAAAAGAGTATGTGATAAATAAAAAATACGAAATGTTTCAAAACGTTAAGAAATATAGTTAAATGTGATAAAATTGATTTTTAAAAAGGCGAAATAATAAAAACTATGAAAAAAATAAGTTAACATACTGACGGAAAACTAGTCAAGAAACTGGAATGACATTTTTGTTGACTGGGCTAGTGGTACTTGAGGAATGCTATTGTTAGGGTCGCTTACAAGGAATCGTGGTCATTGTTAGGAGCTGCATTGTTAGGCTCCGTGTTTAGAGTTAGGTAGAGGCATGTCGGGGACAGCGGTTCTAAAAGGGGGTATCTCGCGGGTCGGATGGCGGGTCGTCGTGCGGGTGGGGAAAGGTGCCTTTATTGGTTATCATCATGTGTGGGGCAACAGGAGGCGACATGTAAAAAAAAATGCTGACAAGCAATTATTAGTATCGTTAGCATCATGTATTCTGACCTTCCCTCCTTGTTTTCTAACACAACTTCCTAGATTTCTGACCATGCCCCTCAACATCCCCCTTCCTACTATCATCATGTGCCTCAACACTATCACCATGTCCCTCAACACTATCATGTGCCACCCTCAACATCCCCCTTCCTACTATCAGCATGTGCCTCAACACTATCATCATCATGTGCCTCAACATCCCCCTTCCTACTATCAGCATGTGCCTCAACACTATCATCATCATGTGCCACCCTCAACACTATCATCATCATCATCAAGCCACACAAAGTATCAATCATCTCTCTCACACATTCATGGTAAACCAAAACAAAACTCGTTCTATATTTTCACAACTTTATTAATACATCAAATATACGACACATATATATTACTGTCCGGTTGTTGATAATTTTAAGCGTCTGGTTTCCTCCCTCCTGTTTTGGTGGTACTGTTTGTTAAATGTCTATCAAACACGGGTGCATAGGAAGTGTCATTAGCCTTCAAAACACAACCGCCCTCCATTTTGACAAAACCTTGATCAAAGCTGGAATAGGTAATCGGTGACTCTGCTGAAACACCCGCGGCATTCATATTGGGTGCCGGATCTGTCGTCTGATTAACAAGAGCGAGGTTCCCTTGATTAACAAAGGGGGGCGTGTAGTCGATGAGATTCGTGTTAACAAGAGATGGTATGTAGTTTTGGTGGTTAACGACAGGCGGCGTGTAGTTGATCTGATTAACGAGAGGTGGCGTGTAGCTGATCTGGTTAACAACAGGTGGCGTGTAGCTGATCTGGTTAACGAGAGGTGGCGTGTAGCTGAGGTTAGCATAAGCGGTTAAAATTTCCTCTCGCATCTCGACTAACGTGATAAATTCCTCTCTCGATAGTGTTATCCCAGTTCTGGTAGGAAACTTAAAAAACTATCACCGCTATATGTCCTTATATTTATCAATGGTCTGTTACGAAAAACACAAACCGAGACTGCCTTAACGCCATCTTTAGACAATGGAACTACAGTCTCATTTCCACGTGACATAAATATGCGCTGATCACTGAGATCAAACGAAATTGGCGTATTCAAGCTACACGACTCCATATTCAAAGAAAAAACAAACCACCTGGCAACAGACGTTGGTTATGTGTGTGCGTGTACACTGCTCGACTGGGGGTTTTTATACCCGTTTATCGGGTCGAGGACCGTCTATTTATAGCAGCTAACGCAATACGTTATCAGGCGTGGTAATCAGTCGTGTTGCGACATGTTCAGTGACCTCTGGAACTGACCCAATAGGGGGGTGATGTGTGGGGAAATATGATGCGTGTAACAATTCGGTCTCAGGTAACGCGGCTTGAGACTAGGAAACTCCTCCTCCCCCTGTCGTGTTTATATAGGTTGTGGATTTTAAAAATAGGTGTTAGTTGAAGAGGGGGAAACCTCGCGCGCTGACCTAAAATCACTCGTTGTTATTTCGTCGGGGGCGTAATCACTAAAGTTAGTAGCACTTGCGAGGATGGATCCCGATGGAATCATCCCTTCACAGCTCTGATAGCCGGTCCTACCGGGTGTGGGAAAACGGTATTTGTGCAAAAGTTTATACAGAACCTTCACGAGCTAGCTGTCCCCGTACCGGAGGAAGTTATATGGTGTTATGGGAATGGCAGCCGATATACGAGACTATGGGGTCAGTGAGATTTATCGAGGGTCTACCAGACGTCGATAAATTGTAAGGTGGTAAGAAGAGAAGACTGATCGTCATCGATGACTTGATGTCTGAGACGGACGAGCGGGTAACAAAATTATTCACCAAAGGTAGTCATCACAGAGATATTAGTGTGATGTACATTGTTCAAAATCTATTCGGAAAAAATAAAGAACATCGAACCATAAGTCTCAATACGCACTATTTAGTCCTTTTCAAGAACCCGAGAGACGGGAGTCAAATTATGAATCTGGGTAAACAAATGTACCCGGGTCGGGTGGGGTACCTCCAAGATAGTTTTAAGGACGCGACAGCGACTCCTCACGGTTATTTGTTGGTCGATCTTCGTCAGGACACACCTGATAATCTTAGGTTGAGAACAAAAATATTCCCAGGGGAGAGACAAATCGTCTACGTGCCAAAGTAGAGAATCATGTGTGATCAAGCACTTAGACGGCACGGTGAAATGTTGAAATGTATGCGCGCCGCCTCGCCGACCGGTTTAAGAGCCATATTAAAAACAGCCTCTCCCAAACTCATTAACTTTTTGTGCGAGTGTTGTCATAACATATTAAAAGGTAATGTTAGACTCACTCAGCGACAGAAGTGCGAGCTACGTCGACACAAGAACAAGTTGAGACTTCTCACTAAAAAGAAACCGAGTCTTAAGCGGCGGAAAGAGATTCTACAAACCGGTGGGTTCATAGGTGCTTTGCTCCGTCCTATATTAAGTATTCTCGGTGGAGTACTAGGTGCGTAACAATGGCCAAAAAATGATTTTGGTGGATCCTCGATTCCTCGAGGGTCTTAAACAGACTACTACCACGTCCTATAGCCCACCCGAGGCGATCGGTGACAACTTGAGAGATTTAGATGATGAAATGCAACGCAGTATCGAAATGTCAATGGTCTGAGGGAGTTTAACGAAAAAGTGGCCTGGGTTATTATCCTTAAAAAGTTCCATAGATGCGTTGCTGGGCAGGGTGACATAAAAACTCATTTTTTTTTTTTTACTCGTTTCACCGTCGCCTCTCCAAGTTTGGATTCGGTAGCATGTAACCCAAACAGCTGCTCAGTAGGGCTATCCACAGTTTTCCCTCCTTCGCGTCTGGCTTTTCGGTGGTCAGATTGAACAGCGAGACCGCTACAACTGTATATATAACTACCACTTGACAAATAAAGACAAGTTCTAAGTAGGGGGATAGTTTCCCAAACATCGACCCCACCAGCTTCTGGGACATTGATGGTGTGATTCTTGTTGATGTAATAACAAGAGGTGAGACAATCAACTCGACAGCTTACATCAATACACTGACAAAACTCAAAAATCGGTTCCACAGAGTTCGGCCTAATGTCCCAGTGTGAATGCCACTGACGCAAGAGCTGACGAGTGGTAATTTCCAGACTATGGAGTTCTTCTCCCTTAAATAAAGCCAAACACCGAAAAAAACACAGATTGTCGTTATAAGTAATAGACCTCATCGATGCTTTCTGTAGGGTGTAAATGTACCTGTTGTTACTAATATGAGGTGGTAGTTGCTCCACCACACATCCAATTGGGAAGTCCTGAATGTGGAATAAATAAAAAATAGTGGCGGGAATGCTCTCCACCACCCACTTTGTATCAGGTCGTATGATTAGCCCTATAGATACGGGCTCGTGGTCTCTTAAAGAGTCTACAAACCGAGTGAAATCTCCAAGATTATTGATTAACTTCGGGAACTCGAGGACAGCTGAATTATTGAAGGATGCGTGGAAGAAGCGTAAATCTCCGTCTTCTCTGTGACGGAGGATAAAATGGTGACCATAATTAATTTTAAAACGAGTTGTCTGACTATCAAACACATCTCTTAAAAGAATAGACCAGTCTGTGATGAAAGGACGATCAGGTGAGTGGAAGAAAGTGTATGTGGAAACTGTATTATTGATACTAGCGTGAGTGTTTATGACTGACCAATTTTGTTGATATACATCCCGCACATCAGCTGGTAGTGTTGCTAATGGGTCATCGGGCTTGTGCTTTTTACCCTCTGTGGAGAGTTCCTCCTCCTCCTCCTCTGACTCTCTATTATTCGCGGCTGAAGGTGCAGCCGGCGGGTTTGTCGTAGTAGCTGGCTGTGGTGAAGTTGGAGCTGAGGACGGCAGCAGTGATGAAGGTGCTGTTGTAGAACCCTTATGTTTCACTCTCATATGTCTGGTTAGAGAACCACGGGTCGTATACGAACGGTAACAAATGTCACACGGATATCGCATTAGTTGATGCACAGCGCGATAATGTTTCCTTAAATTATGGAGCCACTTAAACTTCAGGGGACATAACGGACACTGAAATTCACCAGAAGTTGATTCGTTCAGGTTCAAATTGGCTATGTTTGGCGAGTTGCCTGATGTGTCCCCGGAGTCATGACCACTAATTATAACTGGCGCCTCATTTCTTACATGAGTGGAAGACTGTGGATCAGTCGGTGTTGATATTTGTGATGGGTCCCAATTTGTATATCTCACTATTCGTTCGGAAATATTTTCGGCAGCCAGGTAGACCACATCATCCTCTCCATCTCAGAGTGTAATATAGAATTTATTTGTAAACGCAAGCGCTCCTCAAAGTCTAGCTGACATGAATGAGGTAAAGAGCCGTCACCACGACATCCTAGACAATGATCATGTCGCTGATACTGAAGAATGTTTAGTACTCTATCGAAAAGTAGATACTCCCTATCAGATGCCATTGTATACCAGGCTGTAACAATGAAAAATAACATATTATAAATAGCATAAAATCTATATATATAACTAATATTTTAATAGCACCAACCTCTTCTTCCACCGTTCATGTTCTTCTCGGAGCGGTGTCGTTATCACCATCCCACTGTGGTGAGGGTGGTGGAGATGGTTGGACCGCGTCACGCTTCTTCGCCGTGACGAGTTCAAGTGCCCTCTCTTCGATGAGTGTGGCCAGCTCTGCTCTTGGGGTATCATAGTAAAGGATACCCCATATTTGACGCCGAAAGCGCTCATCTTCGTTGAGGTGGCAGGAGTGCCAGTTTATGTTTTGGGATATATCCCGACACCCCTCGCAGTGTCTATTGGGGCTCTCCCTCAGTTTTTGTAGAATTCTAGTAATAATTTCGCCCTCCATTTAGATCTGAAATGTTTAATTGTTGTGTGTGTGATTGTATATATATATATTTAGAAATTGTGTTAAGTAACCTATTTAATCAGGATAAAACTAATTGAAAATCATTTTAGTGGCGTTGTAACTTCAAGAATTTCGTAGTATGGCCCAGCTACTTTTTAGTGTAAGTTCAAGCTCAGAAGATGTGGAAAGTTCTGAAGAGTCTGAGTGGTCATTGGAAGAGCAAGCTTTCCCATCTTGGACACCACCTAACGCTTATTTTAATAATGGGTTAACTTTAGATTCCATCTTCAAGAAGATCCCCGATAGTGTGGTAAACAGAAATGAGACCTCTGATCACGCGAGGATTCAGCTACTATTAAATTCGAGTTCAGAATCTGAGGAGAGTGATGAAAGTTCCGAGATTAGAGGTGTAGAGAATTCTGCTCCCGAGTTAGATTATGAGGAAGTTAACGCTCGCTGGAATGCAATTTACCCTACTATCACCAACAACACTTCCACTCAGCCACACGATCCGACAAAAAATATAATTAACAGGGTATGTATTTGTTTGTCTGTTACGTTAGTATATCAGACTATAACAGAGATTTCTATAAGTCCATTTTTTCTAAACACAGACATTCAGGTTAGTTATAGCTACCAAACATCACATCTTCTAAGACAAATGTAGATTTTGTATTCTTAAAACTTAAGTATCAATAATGTACCGAGATTAACTAGCCTAACGAACGTTTCATTAGACCTTATACTATCCTAATGAGCGTTGTATTAAAACCCTTATAGTTCGACTTGTCCTTAGGTTTGTTTTGCCGCGGCGCCTGATATCATTTCATTTGTTGCTCTGGAAGATGGAGACGTCATTCCTCATTGGCACCAGTTTGCACTTGATCGTGAAAGATTTGAAAGCCGTATTCTGGAGTATAGTAAAATCATCTCACCTGTTCTGGAGTCTGGTCACAGAACAATTATTTTAGCAACTAGACTGAATCTGTGACAACGTATTGTAACCCTTATTTTCATCACTCGTACACCAACAAGTTTACATGTGCCAACACGACTGATGATTCACCGGGTTAATTACTAAAAATACACATGAGCCATAAATACACATGGTCCGAAATCTTTAAAACCGTCATTGTACATTTATAAGTGTGAAGAATAAAATATATAGTAACTAACACATTTGTTTGTTTTATTTGTCTTCCGATACTTATTTTTGTCCGCTCCTATATGCTCTTCTTCTACGAATTAATAAAATATTTACCATATTTTTAGTTCATAACTATACAGCTAAGGAAATAATTACCTGCTATAACATCGATGGCATTAAGAAAAGAATTCTACTTACGATTAGTTGATCGATTAGTACTTGTAAGAGTCGTCTGCTTTGGAGGTTACTGTATTGAATGTGGGCTGGTATCACTTGGAATATATATTCACGGGGGGCGACTTGACATGTGACAGGTTAGTACTACACATGTGACCTGGTCATGCGGCACGGTCACCTTAAAACGTCATCGATCATGTGAGCGGTCATGTTCCGGTCTTGTGACCGGAAGTCGACATTCAACTAGCCTTCAATAACCTTCAATGTCATTGCTTGTCGCCTCCTGTCACGCAGTCCCAATTACCAGTATTTTAAATAACAACAATACCACCCCTAGTCACATGCCTCTACCTAACTCTAAACACGGAGCCTAACAATGACCGTCAGCATATTTTCCTAACAATGACCACGATCTAAACACGGAGCCTAACAATGACCGTCAGCATATTTTCCTAACAATGACCACGATTCCTTGTAAGCGATTCTAACAATAGCATTCCTCAAGTACCACTAGCCCAGTCAACAAAAATGTCATTCCAGTTTACAGTTTTCCGTCAGTATTTACAGCTTATTTTTTTCATAGTTTTTATTATTTCGCCTTTTTTAAAAATCAGTTTTATCACATTTAACTATATTTCTTAACGTTTTTAATAATTCTGAATTTTTATTTATCACATACTCTTTTAAAATACTCTTTCACAAATAACACACAGCGAGGCGATCACCGGACACGGATTAGAGTCTCTATTGAATTTACCTGCGGCTAACCTTTCAATGTTATTGCTTGTCAGCATTTTTTTACATGTTGCCCTGTCACGTAGTAGACCGTGTTCGAATCCTGAAGGGAGACTGTTTTTTTTTTATTTTTTTATTTTTAATAATTCTGAGTTTACTTTCACAAATACATATTTTTAAATAATTCTGTTTACTTTCACATACTCTTTTAAAATACTCTTTCATTTTCATCTAACACGAGCGAGGCGACACAAATATACTCTTTCACAAATAACACACAGCGAGAGGCGATCACCGGAGCGCGATCACCGGATTAGCACACGATCTTTTGAATTTACCTGAGTTAAGCTCTCAGTGATTCGACAAACTGACGAACACCAAAAAATTTTTCCCAAAATTTTTCCCCCCAAAAAAAATTATGAAGTTCGAAAAAATCGCGAATTCGAAAAAATAATTTTTTTTTTTTGGCACCGTTTTGGTGCAAAGTCGGTGCAAAGTCGGTGCCAAATCTATTGTATTTCGGTGCATGTTATTCCACTTTTCTGTTGAGTTCACAGCCACCATCACTACTCTCCAATCGCCAAACTTTGTAAAGCTGTCACCATACCTTGGAGTATATATCATAACCTCACAACTGGCTCCAATCGCCAAACTCAGTTTGGTTTGAGGAATTAAATGAGTACTTTAATTTCCTCTTATTCTAGTCTACGTGGTCTGTACAAAATTTGAACATTTCATTATTAATGGGTGCCATCTCCACATTGAAGGTTAGCTAACGTAGTGCCCTATTTTACTCTGTCTCTTGCCTAGATAGTGCACGGTATCGTTAGTTCACCTGTTCATCTCTTCATGTTATCAGTCCACTTTAGTCTGTCTGCCTCGTCTACCTTATACTTTCCCCTCTAAGATAATCTTCAGGAGGTTTGTTTCTCTTCATAGGTCCCACAGATTTATAGTTGTCTCTTTCGACAAGTATAGATGTGTGAAGTAGTTCTTTTTTCATTCACAGTTTCTTCACAACTCATTGTTCGTCTTTTATCCCTTCACCATTCTCGCTATTTCGTATAAATTTGTATTTCAATGGCTTGGACTTTTTGCTCTGTTTTAGTATTTAGTGCTCATGTTTCTGCACCATTCAGGAATGTTGAATAGATATAACATTTTACTATTAGTAGTTTTAGTTCTGATATTATCTGATATTTTATGAGTAAAAATGTTATGTTATAATTGGTTTTTGCCATTGGGTTTTTGGTTTACTTCTGTAATACATTTTCCATCATTTATTATAACATGTCAAGGAGAGCTATAATTTAGAACTATTTCTAGGTTCTTTTCATATACTTCGATATCAACTTGTATATTTTGTATGTTTTCTCTGCATACATATTCCATTAGATTGCTGCAAACAAGATTGTTGCTAATAGTGTAATATCTCAAGATGGAGAAACAAGACTGTTGCTAATAGTGTAATAGCTCAAGATGGAGAAACAAGATTGTTGCTAATAGTGTAATATCTAAAGATGGAGAAACAAGACTGTTGCTAATAGTGTAATATCTCAAGATGGGGAAACAGGACTGTTGCTAATAGTAATAGCTAATAGCTCAAGATGGAGAAACAAGACTGTTGCTAATAGTGTAATATCTAAAGATGGAGAAACAAGACTGTTGCTAATAGTGTAATAGCTCAAGATGGAGAAACAAGACTGTTGCTAATAGTGTAATATCTCAAGATGGAGAAACAAGACTGTTGCTAATAGTGTAATAGCTCAAGATGGGAAAACAAGACTGTTGCTAATAGTGTAATATCTCAAGATGGAGAAACAAGACTGTTGCTAATAGTGTAATATCTCAAGATGGAGAAACAAGACTGTTGCTAATAGTGTAATAGCTCAAGATGGAGAAACAAGACTGTTGCTAATAGTGTAATATCTCAAGATGGAGAAACAAGACTGTTGCTAATAGTGTAATAGCTCAAGATGGAGAAACAAAAGTAATATCTCAAGATGGAGAAATAAGACTGTTGCGAATAGTGTAATATCTCAAGATGGAGAAACAAGACTGTTGTTAATAGTGTAATAGCTCAACAAGATTGTTGTTAATAGTTTAATAACTCAAGATGGTGAAATAAGATTGTTGAGGGCAGGATAATCGAGAAGGAAAAAGAGAAGCAAATAAATAACGGTAAGTTGAAGCGGTCACTTCGCAAGTCAGACTTCAACATATCCTTTTCGGACACTGAGCTCAACAATATCCTCTTTGTAGTAGACACTTCGGGCCTCGTATTGACTTTATCAATAATATCCTCTTTGTAGTAGACACTTCAGGCCTCGTATTGACTTTATCAATAATTTCCTCTTTGTAGTAGACACTTCAGGCCTCGTATTGACTTTATCAATAATATCCTCTTTGTAGTAGACACTTCAGGCCTCGTATTGACTTTATCAACAATATCCTCTTTGTAGTAGACACTTCAGGCCTCGTATTGACTTTATCAATAATATCCTCTTTGTAGTAGACACTTCGGGCCTCGTATTGACTTTATAAATAATATCCTCATTGTAGCGGACACTTCAGGCCTCGTATTGACTTTATCAATAATATCCTCTTTGTAGTAGACACTTCAGGCCTCGTATTGGGTTCACCAACAATATCATCTTTATAGCGGACACTTCAGGCCTCGTATTGGCTTCATCAACAATATCCTCTTTATAGTAGATACTTCAGACCTGGTATTGACTTTATCAACAATATCCTCATTATAGCGGACACTTCAGGCCTCGTATTGGGTTTATCAACAATATCCTCATTATAGCGGACACTTCAGGCCTCGTATTGGCTTCATCAACAATATCCTCTTTATAGTAGATACTTCAGACCTGGTATTGACTTTATCAACAATATCCTCATTATAGCGGACACTTCAGGCCTCGTATTGGGTTTATCAACAATATCCTCATTATAGCGGACACTTCAGGCCTCGTATTGGCTTCATCAACAATATTCTCTTTATAGCTGACACTTCAAACCTCGTACTGCCTTCATCAACAGTTTCCACATTCACCCGAACTGACTAACTACGGTTAACGAAAACAAAAGCATATTAATTGTTGCAATAATATTTATTTTTTACTTTTGTATTTTCAATTCATTATTTTTCTTCTTTAAATAGCAACACAACTTGACGCACTCCATAAATAGTCATTGTTTATATTGTTTACAATTAGTTCTCGTTCTCTAATTGTAATGGAACTCGGCAGCTGTTTTCGTCGCTCAGAGCTTTCGCAAGTTTCCCTAGTTTATGACAATGTTTGCCTAGATTAAGGCTCTCTGTTTTGTCTACCCAGCTCTGTCTTGCTGATATCATGACCTCACGTCTGTATTTGGCCGAGACTGCTTTGTAGGCAATGTTGCTCTCTGTGCTGTGTGATGCCTCAGCTAGTTCTCTGGCAGAGTCCAGTTCCTCTTCTAGTCTTTGTATTTCCTTGCTCCAGTATGGCTCTCACTCTCTCTCTTTCTAATGTCTTTATCAACCCCAACAAATAATAGTTAATAAATAGGGGGTATTCAATCTACTTTTAGACCTTTATATTTGTTATCTTTCTCAACACTAAGATAGATCAAACAATTAATGTGAAAAACAGAGAGAGAGAGAAACAAATATACACGCTCTCGTGGTGCGTGCACACACACACACACACACGAGCAAACACACACACAAAAACAACAGCAAGTGAAATAGTTCAGATATTTGGGGAGAATTAAACCAGACCAAACAATATAGAAAGCTGTCTGCCTCAAAACAACATCAGGACAGAAGGCAAGAGGAATATCTAGAAAGAGATGGAACGGAATAACAGAAATTTCCAAGAACCAAAACATTTCTACTCCAACAGGGTCCAGATACAGCCAAGAACGATACTACATCTAAAATGGAAGTGACTAAACGAACAAGCTCTACACCAAGAACGACACTACATCTAAAATGGAAGTGACTAAACGAACAAGCTTTACACCAAGAACGACACTACATCTAAAATGGAAATGACTAAACGAACAAGCTCTACACCAAGAACGACACTACATCTAAAATGGAAGTGACTAAACGAACAAGACACCAACGACACTACATCTGACTAAACGAACAAGCTCTACACCAAGAACGACACTACATCTAAAATGGAAGTGACTAAACGAACAAGCTCTAAACGAACAAGCTCTACACCAAGAACGACACTACATCTAAAATGGAAGTGACTAAACGAACAAGAACAACGCTCTAGAACGACACTACATCTAAAATGGAAGTGACTAAACGAACAAGCTCTACACAAAGAACGACACTACATCTAAAATGGAAGTGACTAAACGAACAAGCTCTACACCAAGAACGACACTACATCTAAAATGGAAGTGACTAAACGAACAAGCTCTACACCAAGAACGACACTACATCTAAAATGGAAGTGACTAAACGAACAAGCTCTACACCAAGAACGACTACATCTAAAATGGAAGTGACTAAACGAACAAGCTCTACACCAAGAACGACACTACATCTAAAATGGAAGTGACTAAACGAACAAGCTCTACACCAAGAACGACACTACATCTAAAATGGAAGTGACTAAACGAACAAGCTCTACACCAAGAACGACACTACATCTAAAATGGAAGTGACTAAACGAACAAGCTCTACTACATCAAGAACGACACTACATCTAAAATGGAAGTGACTAAACGAACAAGCTCTACACCAAGAACGACACTACATCTAAAATGGAAGTGACTAAACGAACAAGCTCTACACTATCTACAGACCAGATTATTTAACCCTCCTTTCCCCTGCGACGCTTCATGCCAACAGAAGATGGATAAAAGACATACATAATGAAAGCATTAACCTTTTAACATTCTCAACTGCCTCCTTGCCAATTCTTTAATGCCACCAAAGATGCTCGATGTATGTGTTCTCCTACTGCTGTTTAGCATTTAGATGAAAAAGATCACCTCGAATGATGTTAAAATTATGACACAAAGGCCAAACAATATTTGGAGACACAAATGATATATTGATTATAACAATAAGTAAAAGAAAAACTTACAAACAGATTGATAATGACTCTGCTCACATGTCAAATAACAAGACAAGCAGATGCACGAAATAAGCTATGAATCGCGATAGCTCAGTGGTTAGTGAACTGGACTACAAAGGACAAGAGGTAGGGTTCGAACACAACCGACGGCTTCCGGGTTCACCTAGCCTTAAATGGGTACCGGATTTTTTTCTGGGAAAGTAAAGCGGCACGGGCGTAATACCGACCACATTACCCCAAAAATCATGTGCTGAAGGTCTGTAAAATGTATGGTCACTAAGACCATATTCCCTACACGCCACTTGGCGTGACGGGGGATCTTTACTTACTTTTTATTATACTCTCTCTCTCTCTCTCTCTCTCTCTCTCTACGATCAAGACTCAATCAGAGTAGGATTCCAGACTCTCTCATGAAGTCAGATGTCTGTTTAAGCGAATCGATTGCCCCATATAGTTTTTCTTCCAGGGAGGTGGACGTGGATCACATTGCGTTTCTCGGATCTATGTACTGGGGGCAATCCTGTAGAACATGTTTTGTAGTCATATTGTCCAGTGTACAGTGGCATAGGCTAGTTGTACCTATTTTTAATTTGGTGAACATGTGATTTCTCATTCTATTGTGGCCAGTGCGTAGACGAAGTATGATGACTTGATCCCTCCTTGATAGCTGGTGGCCACTCTCGTTATGCTTTGGGTGTTCTCGTTTCCATTTTTCATGGAACTGACCTTTGAGGATGGATTTGTCTTCATCATAATAAGCGGATGGTTCTCTTGTGGTAATCTCCCTCCCTCTTTAGCTAATTTGTCTGCGCGTTCGTTCCCGTGTATATTACAGTGTGATGGTATCCACTGAATGACTACTCACTGGAAGTTATTGCATAGTTGGTCCAGAGTTGTTCTTAAGTCATCTAGTTCATTGTTCTTGGGGATTTTCAGTGCTGACAGTGCATCAGTCAGAATCACCAATTTTTTTTTGTATGTTATTTTTGTGTTAAGTAGCCAGTGTTGCGGCATCTCTGATGGCCTCAGTTTCTGCTTTAAAGTTGTTTGAGAATTTTCCAGTAGCTATTGACTTGGTGATCTCGTCCTGATTATTCAGCGTCAAGAACACACCTCCCCCTCTATTTCTGGTGGCATTTGTAGCAGAGCCATCTGTGTATATGTGGGACCAAGAGTCATGTGAGTAGGTATCGTGTATGTGTTTTTCTGCTACATGTTTTCTTTCTGTGTCTGATTGGGTGCCTTTTTTCATGATTCCTGTTATATTTTCCTTAAGTTCTGGTATTTTATGTTTCCCACGAGGAGACATATCAGATGGGCCCAAGGGTTTCGATATTGTTTGGGAAAGTACTGGGTCTCCAGTAGTTAGTTCATTGGCAATTGCAGCGAAGTTGCTCCTCTTTAGTCGTACAGTTCCGGAACCAGTTATTTTTTTATGCATGGGGTGGCTAAGGAGCCTTCTATATTTCTTCGCTTGTTGCAATACTTTAGTGATCCGTTTGTCATCTAAGGGTTGTAAACCTGTTACTGTTTCTAGAGTCTTCAAAGGTGTAGATTTCATAGCATCAGTGATGATACGGGCAGCTTGGTTCTGTGTTCTGTTAATTTTGCTAGGGTGTGATTTGGAAGCCATAGCCCAGGCTGTGACTCCATACTCTAGAACTTGTCTGACTCTTCCTACGTATAGTCTTTTCAGAAAATTGCTGTCTGATCCTGGGTCCAGCCACCGACATACTTTCCTCGTGAGTCCATAACGCCAGATCATCTGCGTATATTGCTGAGTGTATTCTGGGTGGAATGTCCTTTACAATGTCATTTATGAAAATTAAAAAGAGTGTTGGGGACAAGACTCCACCTTGTGGGACACCTTGTTCGATAGAGACCTTCTTACTTAGTTGACCTTGAACTTGTACTCTGGCCGTTCTATCCTGAAGGTATTGAGAGACCCAATTGAATAAACGACCCTGGATGTCAAGTCTAAAAAGCTTCTTCTTTAAACCCTCTCGCCAAGCCCTATCAAAAGCCTTCTCCATGTCGACCCACACTGCCAGTGTGTGTTTCTTTTCTTGTAGAGCATCCTCTATTTCCTGTGCGATGTAGGTGACCAGGTCTTCAGTTGATCTGGGCTGACGGAAGCCACTTTGTTGTGGTACGATTTGTTGTTTTTTCTCCAAATGCCACACAAGTCTTCTGTTAACCAGCCTTTCCATGAGTTTACTCAGGCAGCTCAGTAGGCTAATTGGTCTATAGCTACTTGGGTCTACTGGGTCTTTTCCACACTTGAGGATGGGCACCATAATAGCCTCTTTCCAGATTGACGGCACATGACCTCTCTTCCAGCTAGCATTTACTATCCTTAGAAGCTGGCATTTGGCTTTCTGTCCCAGATTTAGGAGCATTTAGTTGGAGATTCCATCTTTACCAGGGGAACTTTTGAGCTTCAATCTTTTAAGGGCAACATCTAATTCAGTTTTGGTAAAGATGGTCGTCTGATGCTCTTCTGGTACTAAAGGCATGTGTTTTGCATAGACCAGTCAAACTTTCAGTGGCACTTGCTCACAAACAGGAGTTGCAAATACCTCTTCCTCGCTGGAACTATAAGAGAGCAGATTGGGCAAAGTTTGCAAGGATCACTAATGCATATACTGCGCCTATCAACACCCACGAAAAGAAGGTCAATAATATGATAGAGTGGCTAACAAATGGAATCCTGAGAGCTGCTAAAGAATCCATTCCTAGAGGAGCAAGAAGAAACTAAAAGCCATACTGGAGCAAGGAAATACAAAGACTAGAAGAGGAACTGGACTCGTTTAGCCAGAGAACTAGCTGAGACATCACACAGCACAGAGAACAACATTGCCTGCAAAGCAGCCTCTGCCAAATACAGACGTGAGGTCATGATATCAGCAAGACAGAGCTGGATAGACAAAACAGAGACCCTTAATCTAGACAAAAATTGTCATAAACTATGGAAACTTGCGAAAACTCTGAGCGACGGAAACAACTGCCGACCTACACCTTCAAAGTATCTGGTAGATTACTATACAGAAAATGATCTCTCTTATCATCATCATTAATTACCGTGCCTGCTGACGCAGGTGATCGTGTCTGTGCACAACTTTCTGAATCTACAGTTTTTTTTCTTCTGATGTTGACTTCTTACCACCCCATTCTCACAACTTCCTGGTGTCGTGTTCGTTCCCACTTGTCTTCTATAAAACCACGTTTCTGTTGCCTCCAACATTTTTCTTGTTTGCTGTTCGACTTTATAGAATTCACCTCCAATGTCAAGACTTGGTCTAGATCAGTGCTTCTGAATCTTTTTTTCAACCAAGGCCCCTTTCCAATCTTATTTTCTTTTCTTGGCTCTCCTGTCCTTTCGTGAAAAATATAAGAGAAAAAGAATAAACGCCTATTTTGTTAATAGATCGTGTTTTCTTTATATATATATATATATATATATATATATATAATACACAATTTAGTTACATATAAATATATTATAACAGTTGTAATGACAATAAACTCAGCTGACAAATTCAGGGATTGCCCCTATTGTTCGTGATTTCCTTATTTGGCTATCAGTTTAGATATCTCGTGAGAAGTTTTAAACCTTTGTCATTCAGATTTGAAGATTTCTCACGAAATAATCTCGCAACGCGCTCAAATGTTTCAATAGTTTATTTTGTTTGTCTTTCAAATGTTTCTGGTAGCACTTACATGGTCGCATACTTTTAATGAAAAGTGTAATATTGCAAATTAAGCACATGAGTTTTGTCTTGTCTTACAGCTACGGAATAAATCCATAGTCAAGATATTTAAATAAGTATTGTCGGTGTTTCTTCTTTGCTGAGATAGCCTTGATACGCAGTATCTTGATATTTTAAGTGCATACTGTCATAAATACATTTTGTAATTCATAATCATAACGTTATTCGAAATGTAAAGGCGGGAACTGTACGTAGGCAATGGGTAGAGTCATTGCAAAAGTCAAAAATACGTACGGTCACCTTTGTCTACGTTCCAGGGCATGCTGGAGTACGGGGAAATGAAAGAGCGAACAGGTTGGCTATCGGCGCTATTGTTGAGGACGGTCAACCAATGGATCCGGCGGACATCATCAGTGCCCTTCGAGATGTTGAAAAGACAAAGGACTTCGATAACCATGAGACCATGTCACTCCTTCGGATGAAAGAGATGGGAGTTTAGATGGGCACAGCCAGAAACGAGAAACTTAATGGGCGTGTGAGAAGACTAATCAACCAACACAGATATGGAGTCGTCAGTCGCTGGACACTTCGTTACTTACTGAGGTGAGGATCTGAACACCTATGGACATGTTCGGAGTGCAATGATGATGACCCGTTAATAACTCAATAACGTTATCAACATATTTTCTATTTACAAAATAAAGAGAAAAAAAATCATAAGGTTTTGAACCTTTTTCTTCCTCTTTCCTTCCTCATCTGCATTTCAGCGTCGAGGGGAGATATAATTTGCGGTCTTTTGCTCTTCTGTTCGCCTCTGCTGCTGTTATGTTTCCTAGTGCTTCTAATATTCCATCGATCCATCTTTTTCGTGGTCGACCATTGGGTCTGGTGTTCTCATAACGTTTGTTGAAGGCTCATTGTGTTGTGTTTTGTTCTTTCTGCCATGTCACGTGGCCAAACTATTTTATCTGTTGTTTCCTTATATATTCTATGGCGGGGGCTATTCCTAGCTATTTTCTCAGTTCTTCATTTCTGATCTTATCTCTCAGGCTGTTTCGTGGCAAAATCAAGGGATCGAAAACAAATTTTGACGATGTTAAACTAAACACGACAACTGTGAAACGACTGACAGAAGCTTCGTTCTTTGATGCTGTGATTAGCAAACTTGTAAAGCAATTCTATAAAAGCTTCGACATTTGTTAACACGCCTTGCATATGGCTAAAGAGAAGTGGACGAGTAGGTTAGGTAATGGATCGGTCGTGAGGTGGGGGGCGGGGGGTATAGAGAGGTGGGAAAGGTAAATAATGTTGTCGAAGACATCAAAGACTATCCGTCCATCAAGGGTGTCCGGTTAGCGCATTCGATAGGCGGTTGGCTTACCACGGCAACAGCCGGGGTTCGTACCCTGGCGAGGACACCTGGGTTTTACTAATTCCCTAAAAATTAGTACCTCTGAAGTCGGAGTAAATCTGCCTGCATGGCGAGGGGCATCCTGTAATGGGACAAAACAGACTTTACACGCAAAATTCAGTCCCACAAAATTGAGTGGGTGGGACTTCGTCAGAGGTCAAAGCTGACGAAAGCGAACGAACGAACGATCCGTCCATCGACGATGGCACCTTTCAAGCTTGCCAAATACTTACGATGGCACCTTTCAAGCTTGCCAAATACTTACGATGGCACCTTTCAAGCTTGCCAAATACTTACGACATGCATTTCTCGTATTCATTGTCCTCTTAAGTCGAAGACAACATAAAAGGAAAAAATCAAATTTCTCCACAATTAACGATATGTGCTAGTTCTTATAGGTCTTGCTTGTTGTACCGAGTGCAAATAAGTGAAACATGGGCGCTGTATTCTACAAACATATACATCTATATCCATGACTTCCTAGTCCCGCATAGTGCTCCCCCGGACTCGTGCTTGGCCCCCAATTATGCCATTTTAACTGTGGCCCCCTTTGAATTTCCTGTGGCCCTCCTGGAGCCATATGACCCCTGGTTTAGTAACACTGGGCTAGATCACAATGAGAAGTTCGTGGTGTGACAGTAGATTCAGGTACATCAGAACAAGTGGATTTATTTGAAGTATTTAAAATAAAAACTATCGGCAGATAATCTTAACATTTATAAATAAATAATGCACAATAGGACAACAGACAAGAATATCATTGGAGGCTGTAGAATTGTGATTCTACAGAACAATGTTGAGAATACTATGGACAGCTAAGAAGAGTGATGAAAACGTTCTGAAAGAGGCCATAGCAAAATAAGATTAATTTACAATTTTAGAAAGAAAAAATCATCATTTTTTTGGCTATGTAATGAGAAAAGAAACCGCTGGAATATATTGTGACAACTGGGAAAATTGAGGGACAAAGAGATATAGGTAAGCAAAGAGAAAAGATACCAGGAAAATTGGAAAAAAATTTATAGAAAAAAAAATAGAAAAAACTGTATGGTTAAAGATTTATGTAACAAGTGGACGACCCAAATTTGAACAACGTTTCGGCTCAATAGGCCTTCAGCAGGAACAGACATACAACATATACACACACACACACACCGATATGTGTTTAAAATAAAAAATATATAATAAACGATAAAATAATAATAATAATAATAATAATAAAATTTAAAACTATATTTTTTTGGAAATTAGAAATAAATATAGAAAATTTGAAATTATATTTATTTCTTCTTATCTATTATATATGTTTTGCTTTAAATACATATATATGTGTCTATGGTGTGTGTTTGTTTCTGCTGAAGGCCTATTGGTGCACAAATGTTGTTCAAATTTGTGCCGCCCACTTATTGCTTAAAGCTTTAAAAATACCGTTCTTTTATATTTTTTCTACATATTTTTTTCATTTCTCCTTATAATTAGCTTTACTGCTACTTCGCTAGTATGTCAACAAAAGAAATGATATACAGCTATCGAGATCGAGGGCTGTGGAGAGGCATGAGCACCTACGCCAGCAGGCATGGTATTCTATGATGATGATCACAAGAGAATTACTGTCAGCTCACCGGAAATGGATTCAACAGATATCATCTTCGTTATCTTTTTTTAACTGGTCACATATTAACAAAGTAAACAGTTACTGGTTACAGCGTTTAGCGTCTTGTATGATATAAGACAACATTTCTTCACTTAGCATGGTCCGTTGCTATATTTCGTTTGGTGTCCATGTCTGGCCCACACTAAACACTGAGCTTTCTCTGCTCCCCTTCACATCGCATAGTGTCCATGTATGACCCACACTAAACACTGAGCTTTCTCTGCTCCCCTTCACATCGCATAGTGTCCATGTATGGCCCACACTAAGCACTGAACTATCGCGGCTCCCCTTCACATCGCATAGTGTCCATGTATGACCCACACTAAACACTGAGCTTTCTCTGCTCCCCTTCACATCGCATAGTGTCCATGTATGACCCACACTAAGCACTGAACTATCGCGGCTCCCCTTCACATCGCATAGTGTCCATGTATGACTCACACTAAGCACTGAGCTATCGCGGCTCCCCTTCACATCGCATGTCCGTTGATATCATTCGCATGGTGTCCATTTCTGACCCACACTAACCTTCAGTGCTATTTCAATAATTTGTCTTTATTTTTAGTGCAGGTGATATTTTTGTTAGCTCCATGTCATGACTCCCACCCTAAAGGTTCGTGGTGCCACCTAGTTGTCTCCTCCTGCCAGCTCCAACATTCCCATCTTGGTAGAAGAGAGACACGTCATGACCTTATGTAACCATAAGATTCAGACAATGAATTCCATTCATCTAAGCCTCACTGCAGTCTCGAGGGAATAATGCAATGTTTGAGTTATTGTTCTGTGCTATCTATCATAAATAAATTACATTGTGTTGTCGATTTCTTTAATCCGTCATTTCTGGGTCCGAATTATTTCCCCTTTTCCATTAACTCTGAGAGTTAGTGTTTTTTTTTAGGGTTACTTTGTGAAGACGATATTGTCAGAAGAAATGTTCCCATGAATCTGAAGAAGATACTGTCAGAAGAAATGCTACCAGGAATCTGAAGAAGATACTGTCAGAAGAAATGTTCCCATGAATCTGAAGAAGATACTGTCAGAAGAAATGTTCCCATGAATCTGAAGAAGATACTGTCAGAAGAAATGTTCCCATGAATCTGAAGAAGATACTGTCAGAAGAAACGCTACAAGGAATCTGAAGAAAATACTGTCAGAAGAAACGCTACAAGGAATCTGAAGAAGATACTGTCAGAAGAAACTGTCTACAAGGAATCTAAAGAAGATACTGTCAGAAGAAATGTTCCCATGAATCTGAAGAAGATACTGTCAGAAGAAATGTTCCCATGAATCTGAAGAAGATACTGTCAGAAGAAATGCTACCAGGAATCTGAAGAAGATACTGTCAGAAGAAATGTTACCAGGAATCTGAAGAAGATACTGTCAGAAGAAATGTTCCCATGAATCTGAAGAAGATACTGTCAGAAGAAATGCTACCAGTAATCTGAAGAAGATACTGTCAGAAGAAATGTTACCAGGAATCTGAAGAAGATACTGTCAGAAGAAATGTTCCCATGAATCTGAAGAAGATACTGTCAGAAGAAATGTTCCCATGAATCTGAAGAAGATACTGTCAGAAGAAATGCTTCCAGGAATCTGAAGAAGATACTGTCAGAAGAAATGCTACCAGGAATCTGAAGAAGATACTATCAGAAGAAATGCTACAAGGAATCTGAAGAAGATACTGTCAGAAGAAATGATACCAGGAATCTGAAGAAGATACTGTCAGAAGACACGATACAGGGAATCTGAATAAGATACTGTCAGAAGAAACTCTACCAGGAATCTGAAGAAGATACTGTCAAAATAAACGCTACCAGGAATCTGAAAAAGATACTGTCAGAAGAAACTCTACCAGGAATCTGCAGAAGATACTGTCAGAATAAATGCTACCAGGAATCTGAAGAAGATACTGTCAGAATAAACGCTACCAGGAATCTGTAGAAGATACTGTCAGAATAAACGCTACCAGGAATCTGAAGAAGATTCTGTCAGAAGAAACGCTACCAGGAATCTGTAGAAGATTCTGTCAGAAGAAATGGTGCAAGGAATCTCAAGCAGATTCTGTCAGAAGAAACGCTACAGGGAAACTGAAGAAGATTCTGTCAGAAGAAACGCTAACAGGAATATGAAGAAGATTCTGTCAGAAGGAATACTACAAGGAATCTGAAGAAGATTCTGTCAGAAGAAACGCTAACAGGAATATGAAGAAGATTCTGTCAGAAGGAACGCTAACAGGAATATGAAGAAGATTCTGTCAGAAGAAACGCTAACAGGAATATGAAGAAGATTCTGTCAGAAGAAACGCTAACAGGAATATGAAGAAGATTCTGTCAGAAGGAACGCTAGCAGGAATAGGAAAAAGATTCTGTCAGAAGAAACGCTACAAGGAATATGAAGAAGATTCTGTCAGAAGAAACGCTAAGAGGAATCTGAAGAAGATACTGTCAGAAGAAACGCTACCAGCAATCTGAAGAAGATTCTGTAAGAAGAAACGCTACCAACAATCTGAAGAAGATTCTGTCAGAAGAAACGCTAAGAGGAATCTGAAGAAGATACTGTCAGAAGAAACGCTACAAGGAATCTGAAGAAGATACTGTCAGAATAAACACTGTCAGGAATCTGAAGAAGATACTGTCAGAAGTAACGCTACCAGGAATCTGAAGAAGATACTGTCAGAAGAAATGTTCCCATGAATCTGAAGAAGATACTGTCAGAAAAAACACTGTCAAGAATCTAAAGAAGATACTGTCAGAAGTAACGCTACCAGGAATCTGAATGAGATTCTGTCAGAAAAAACGCTGCAAGGAATCTCAAGAAGATTCTGTCAGAAGAAACGCTACCATGAATATGAAGAAGATTCTGTCAGAAGAAACGCTACAGGAAACTGAAGAAGATACAGTCAGAAAAAACGGTACCAGGAATGTGAAGAACATTCTGTCAGAAGAAATGCTACCAGCCGTCTGAAGAAGATACTGTCAGAAGAAACGCTACAAGGAATATGAAGAAGATACTGTCAGAATAAACGCTACCAGGAATCTGAAGAAGATTCTGTCAGAAGAAACGCTACCAGGAATCTGAAGAAGATACTGTCAGAAGAAACGCTACCAGGAATCTGAAGAAGATTCTGTCAGAAGAAACGCTACCAGGAATCTGAAGAAGATTCTGTCAGAAGAAACGCTACCAGGAATCTGAAGAAGATTCTGTTAGAAGAAACACTACAAGGAATCTGAAGAATATTCTGTCAGAAGAAATGCTACCAGGACCTTTCTCAAAGTATTTCTAAGTAGCTCCAATATCGTTAGCACTTCCTGAGAAAATCCCTTGCATCGAACGGTCAACTGTGGTGCAGTAACATGGTTAAAAGTACCCGCATCGCAGAGAAACACCGAATCTAGGAAGCAAGAATAAAACGCGCTGCCAAAAAGGATAAAATAACTAACACCCACATGACCAATCCTAGCTGTTTATATCCCAGTCCTTCATGGGATTATATGTTAATCTTCAACTCTACAGACACTTACGCACAAGAAAGGTACCGTTATATAGATCTGATGTTATGATACTGCCTTGCTATAGACAGTTGTTACCATAATATATAGTTGTCTCTCTCTATTTGGAGCTCAATGTTTGTTTTGTACTACATGTATTAGAGTCAATACATTCTTCATTCATCGGGGGAAAAAAAGTCTTTTAAAAAATGTTGGCAATAGACCAACATAAAACGAGAGAAATTAAATAAACAGATAACTGAAGTCAAATGTTGTAAACCTGAAATAATGGATTCTTGATACCTCGAAAAAATAAAAGAGAGTAAGTAACCGTAAAAATATTACATGCAAGAAACTTTAAGTGAGCAAATAAACTGAGATAATTTATCGCGAAAAAAAGAATAACTCTAGACAGCTTACAGGAATAAAAAATAAATGGAGGTAGCTTACTGTAATAAAGATTGAATGAGCACATCTTACCGAGGAAAATAATAATTTGAGGTAAGCTATAGAATCAGGTAAAATAAAGGTATGTAAGCTGTCATGAGATAATATATGAAGATACTTTTTTGTGTGTGTAATAATAATTGAAGGTGAAATATCTGAAACAAACCTAAATAGATTTAAGCTATATTCAAGTGGATTAAATCAACATCAATTACAGAGAAGTTATAGAAATGTTTTATCTTTATTTTGCTTACAGTAGCTTGATAACGATCGGGTATCACCTGTAGCACATGATGTCCACTACCGAACGAGGGTTTTCCATTGGAATCCCCGTTAACGTTGTTGTCGTCATTTCTATTGTGGCGATTCATGATTGTACAAAGAGGTTACGACGGTGGTTTTCTGTTGCCTTCCGTCGGTTTTTAATATAACTAAAGAATAGATTGAAGCCATGTGAGATTTTGGAGTAGAAATAATAACAAAAATATTGAATGATATCTACAACAGCGGATATATAACAGACGACCTACTCAAAACCTCTTATCAGTCACATGACTAAGATTTTTACTTAGAATCATTATGCGAAGAGTGCGAAACAAATCAGTCCAGAAATTAGCGATGAACAGTGTGGTTTTGTTGGAGGTAGGGGAACGAGCAATGCCATATATATCATAAGATCTTTAATAGAAAGTGTCATAGAGGTGAAAACAGATCTATACCTACGTTTCATAGACACCAAAGCATTTGACAAAGTAAAGCACCAAGAAATAATCACAATTTTAGAAAGCATAAACGTAGACAGCAAAGATCTAAGAATAATAAAGAACATGTACTGGCAACAAACAGCGGCCATAAGAACTGGAAACCAATTGGGAATGTTTCAACAAATAAAATAGGGTGTTAGACAAGGTTGTGTGCTGTCACCAGATTTGTTTAATATTTATAGTGAGATTATTTTAAGATCCATAAGGGGCATGCCTGAAATAAAAATTGGAGGTCATAATATTAATAATCTAAGGTATGATGATGATACAGTCGTAATCGCTGAGAGTAAAAATGAGTTACAAGAAATGTTGGACATTATAGTGAAAGAAAGCAAAAATAAAGGACTCAGCATTAATAGCAAAAGTACAGAAGTTATGGTAACAACAAAGAAGAAGACATCACCTCAGTGCAAAATAAAGGCAAGTGGAACAATATTAAAACAGGTAAATGAATTTAAATATTTGGGAACTTTCGTAACCTCAGACGGAAGATGTACAAAAGAGGTGAGATGCAGAATGGCTCAGGCAAAAGCAGCTTTCAAAAAAATGAGGTAACAACTTGAAAAATTGAGGGACGAAGAGATAAAGGGAAGCAAAGAGAAAAAATACCAGACAGCTTAATCAAGAACCGTACCTGCTGCTATAGTTGATCATGTCTCTCCACAACTTTCGATCTCGACAGTTATTTATCATTTCTGTTGTTGACATTCTGCAAAGTAAATCTCTTAATCTGTCTGGTATCTTTCGTCTTTGCTTCTCTGTATCTCTTTGTCCCTCAATTTTCCCAGTAGTCACAATATATTCCAGCTGTTCCTTTCTAATTACATGGTAAAAAAAAATGAAGATTGTGTTTCTTCCTACTATTGGAAATTTCCTCTCTCTTTGCTTTGGCCTCTTTCAGAACATTTACATTACTCTTCTTAGCTGTCCACAGCATTCTCAACATTCTTCTGTAAAACCACATTTCTACAGTATCCAGTGATTTTCTTGCCTGTTGTCCTATTGTTCATGATTCACATCCATATGTTAAGACTGGCTCTACATAACATTTAAGAACTCTTTTTCTTGTTTGTATTGTCAAAAATGGATTGCACAATTTGAACAACATGTGTTGATATGTCTCCATGAAAAAATAAATGCAAACTTGTGATCATGAAACATAGCAGATTGGGAAACGCATGAAGTGAACATATACAGCTGTTGTTCAAATTGAGATGATGCTCATGAAAATACCCATCCTTGCATATCAAGACAGACAAACCTATGGAACCTTAACTTGTGTGTTCATTCTTGTTTAACACTTCTTAACCGCCAACTCGATTTGCGATATTTCGATTTCCAGCTTAATATTACGAACGCATTTCTCTCTAGATCTAGTAAACGAAACAATACACGCTATCTTATACAAATTCCCAGCGATGATATTTTCTTGCTCGTTTTGTGTATTATTCTCATTACTCGCTTCTTTCCATTTTTGTGCCATTTCAAAGAAGACCGCTGCAATCATGTTTGCATCTTGCTGGTGTTTAACGCGTTTCAGACTTCCTTCCTCTTCCCCTCCCACCAATTCGGTGATGATATCATTTGGCGCTTTTCATCCCGCCAGATAAACATTTGTTCTCGGAAATGGACATGTCTTTACTTAGCCAAGGTATCGTATTCTGTACACATCTTTCGTAAATAAACAAAATGTTTGTTCTCGATCCAAACAGGATGAATATCAAACTACTGTCTGGCAATGTTCACTTGAGAGTAATATTTCCAGGAATCCTGTCACTTCCTAACTAATGGAATACTCGTTTCCAAGAAATACTGTACTTTCAGATTCTTTTTTATAAATTTCACAATCCCATACTAAATATTAAAGAAATACATGTAGGCACGACCTGTAACAAAAATAAACACAGCTAGACCATAAACAGATGCATTCGTTGCAAGCATCACTACATTCAAGGTGTACATTATGAATTAAGACATCGGTCGTACAGTTTTGATCCTCCGACATGTTTTAGCGCCGTGGGGTCAACATTAGGTTTTGATCATCTCCTTTGCGAAAAGGTTTTAATAAAAGAAATTATTGTTAATTAACGACTCTCTTGCCTCTCTGTATCATCAATCAATGAAACTGTGAAAGAAGAACAATGAAATTGGTATGGTTGGTTGGTTGGTTGCGTTCGCCCGATGACTAAAGTATTCTAGAGTATCGTGGTAGACTAGAATATTCCTCTTCATCATCCGCCCTTACAAGGATGTAGTAGACGTGTCTGAGTTGTGTTGTGGTTTGCAGTATAACTGTTATATTTGCACCTTTCGGCCCAACACATCCGACTTCAGCACGATATTTTTGAGTACCGGGTTGTCTTCCCTCTTCGATCCCTGCACGCTTGGCCAAACTAGACAGGTTTGTCTGTTACTGGGGGCACCACGGAGAGGTGGAGCAGGGTCTGGATGGTTTTGGTTCACCGATTCTGGCGCAAGCCATCAGCAGTGGGTCGCTGACAACTTCCAGCTCTGGTGCGGGGGACGCGCCTTCGCCTCTGAAATTGGTATGACATTATACAATTTGGGTTCAGGTCAATATGGCGGATAGGTGACAGGGATACGTAAAGCCACTATCTGAAAGGTGTTCCTTGTTGCTGTTTTCTTATATTCCAAGTCAGGTTTGCTGCCGGAGCTACTGAGTAGAGATGTGTGCACACCGTGAGCTGTGTGTTCATTCTGATAGTGTTTCTAAATTCAGATTGCTTACAATGAATGATGATATCGTGTGACTAAAGACAGTTCTGATGCGTTCACTGTCGGTTCTGTAGTACGCCTTATGTCTTTTGAGGTGTCCTGTGTTTGCTACGATGAGGATTGCAACTGCCTTTCTTTGTTTGGATATTCAATGAGATGTTAATTGGATGATTCCACTGGCACGAACGGTTGAGCAATTATGGATCTCCCTTCGTTTGCAACGATACCGGAGCCTTCGAATAATCATAATCATAACCTGATATACAAGCCTTGATAAGACCATTCTATAAGTACAGTATCAGGAGAAATAAATCAAAGCAGACAGTGTAACAGTAAGCTAGTGGAAGCATGGGGACGGGTAACTTAGTTGTTACCCGCTTCTCAATAGACAATAGCAGCAACAAATGGTAGCGACCAGTAGTAATTAGTTTAAAGTTAAGGAATGGAAATTTTCCAGAATAACAAGTTGTAGAAACAAATTTAAGGGTGTAAAGGTTTATAGTGGGTGGTAGACACACAGAGGTGAGGAAGGTAAAGTAGAATTATACAGAGAGTTTGGGTCCATGGAGTTTTCCACGCAGCAGGTTGTGGAAGTATATATATATATATATATATATATATATATATATATAATACGTATATGTATGTTCTTATGTATGTTTGTGTGTCTCTGTTTCAATGGGATAGTCTAAATAAAATAACTAATTTAAATATCTTATGTCTACTTGCTGCTACCAACAAATACAGAGATAAAGATTAGTAAGACTGGCAGCAGTTCCAGAAACATTAATAATGATGATGAAGCGTTCTTGGCAAAACATCAACAATGTTATCACAATGAGGCTATTTATCGCCTGTATTTTCAAATCTCAGCTTCCGCATGTGAAATTTAACATTAGAAGTGGGAAATAACAATATAATAATGTTATCTTTTCACACTGAATGCTGGAGAAGACTAGTAAACTCAAGAATTGTCTTTTTATCACTGCAACGTGTCTACATCCAGTACAATCCAGTCATCAAGTGCAGCACAATACCTTCAGCAAAATGAAATAAAGAAATACTGATATTTATAAAACATTATTATACGGCCATGTCGTCACCACAATCATAATTTTTTTGGCCATGTAATGAAAAGAGAACACTGGAATATATTGTAACAATTGGAAAAATTGAGGGAAGAAAAGAAAGTGGGAAGCTAAGAGAAAAAATACCAGAAGCTTAAGAGAATGGTTTGGCAGGTCAAAAACAGAAATGATAAATAATTGTCGAGATCGAAAGTTGTGGAGAAACATGGCTACCTAGGCCAGGAGGTCCGGTACTTGATGATGATGATGAATAATGGAACTTTGAAAGATAGTGAAGAAAATGGTAAACTTTCTGAAAAAAGATAAAGAAATTCACATACAAGATTATGCACTCAAATCATTAATGACTTATGTCGGAATTAAACGCAATGAGATAGGCACATAACAAGAAATGTAATACATTTTTTAGCCTTTAAGTCTTAGGCGCAACGTCTTCCACTGGCTATACAACAAATCGATTAAGTGTACACATATACATTTCAATTATGAGAGAGAGAAAAAGAGAGAGAGAGAGAGAGAGAGAAAAAGAGAGAGAAAGAGAAAGAGAGAGAGAGAGAGAGAAAGAGAGAGAGAGAAAGAGAAAGAGAGAGAAAGAGAGAGAGAAAGAGTAGAGAGAGAGAAAGAGAGAGAAAGAGGGAGAAAGAGAAAGAGAGAGAAAGAGAGAGAAAGAGAGAGAAAGAAAGAGAGAGAAAGAGAGAGAGAGAGAAAGAGAGGGAGAGAAAGAGAGAGAGAGAAAGAGAGAGAGAGAGAGAGAGAGAGAGAGAGAGAGAGAGATTCCGATTCAGTGAAGAAAGCACGAGTACATTGATGGTAGAAGGAAAAAATAATGATCAATAAAAACAGACAAAAATAAATGTTTCCTGAAGGATTGTAATGTACGGATTATAAAGAAGTTAAACGTGCATGGAAAAGATTAAAAAGAGAAAGAGAATAAAAATGTAGACAGAAAAGGAAAGTAATGTGGATAAGAGGCACAGGAAGATCAATTGGGAATCAAGGAGAAAGATTGATATAGAGAGATATAACAATAAAGAAAAAGAGATTTTGTGTGTGTGAATGTGACTGGGAGAGTGTGAAACAGAGAAAGAGTGATATGTTGGGGGGGGGGGGGGGGGGGAACAAAAGGAGTTGAAAAGAATGACATCTTTCAACATCTTCCCCGTGTTGTATATCTAAACCGAAGCAGTGACGAGAGCAATAAACCAGGATTACCATTAATCTTTTGTTACGTGTGCATACTAACTATAACGAAATCGTTAATTTTTTAACATCCTGAACCGGGTTATCTACCCCTGGCCGGCATGTAACAAAACATATATGGATAAAGAGGTTATAATCAACCCTGATGGCTTGAACTTAGACTATAATACCAATAACATTCTGTTGATACGGGAGCCGCGATAGCTCAGTGGTTAGTGAACTGGACTACAAAGGACAAGAGGTAGGGTTCCATCCAACCGACGGCTTCCGGGTTCACCCAGCCTTAAATGGGTACCGGATTTTTTTCTGGGAAAGTAAAGCGGCACGGGCGTAATACCGACCACATTACCCCAAAAATCATGTGCCGAAGGTCTGTAAAAATTATGGTCACTAACACCATATTCCATATACGCCACTTGGCGTGACGGGGGTACTTTACTTTCACTTGTTTATTCTGTTGATATGAATTGTGACAATTTGAACTATCAGCTGTTAATGACGTTCGACATTTGATTCTAATGGCTCGAAGTGTTTGAATGTATTTATTTATTTGTAAATTCTATTCATATTAAGAAATTAGAGCATTGAAACAAGTACAAAGAACTGATGCCATGGCACAACACATAGCCACGAACATTTTCAACATACAAAAGGTCTTAAGTCCAGTAATTGTCATCCTTAGTGATGCAAGGTCAGTGATACAAGCGATGTCAAGCCTGAAACAGGTCAGACTCATTCAGGGAATAAAGAACAACATATGGTCGCTGTCAGAAAAGGCAGAACTAGTTCCGCATTCCTCAGTCGATATCAGCACGTTGTGGCATCCCTGGAAGCGATAAGGCAGATAATCCGCAACACGCAGGTGGGAACCTTCAACTAACTCCAGAGCTTCAAAGAGATCAAGACAATCCTAAAACAAGCAAGGAAAGCAGAATGGATAGAGTGATATGGAAAATGTGAGCCAGAAAACGACAGCTTCAATAAACTTAGCAGCCATGAGCAGCCGAAGATAGTAGACCCAGAACAGGTCATTGTGGCCTCAAAGCACATCTGCATAAGATAGGTCTCAGTGACCCAGTAGTATGCGACTGGAGAGCATCCAGACAAAGTACGGAATATCCGGACAACCTCCTGAGTATATCCTTCATGACTGTAGCACTCTCAACACCATAAGAACACAAAAATGGCCCACAGAAACTACGCAGCATGCAAAGTAAACAGTTGATGACTACAAACGCAGTCTTATTTGTGAAACGGGTCTTAATGTCTAAACGTATATCACTAGATAACCACAGAAGAAGAAAGAATATGTACAAATATGTAGGAGTTATTATTAAAGAAATTGGAAGTTCAGACCGAAAGAGAAACATGCAGATAGAACGAAAGCAAACTGTCAAATACATAGACAATAGAGACAAGTTTTAGACATTGTAAATTTATGTTACTGTTGTAATGATTTCATAATCATCATTTTATTTTTACAAATCTATGTCAATAGAAATGAGAAAGAGAGTTCATCGGTGCTATATAGAACCAACTCTGACCTATGGATGTGAATCATGGACAGTAGACAAACAAATGAAAAGACGATAGAGGCCACAGAGATGGGATTTCTCATAAGAATGTTGAAAGTTCCCTGGACAGCTAAAAAGACCAATGAGGAAGTTCTCAAAGAGGCAAACACAAAAAGGAAGCTCCAAAAAAACATAGAGAGAAACAATCAACATTTTTCTGGCACATCATGATAAGAAGAAAGTTGGAATACTTGGTTACAACTGCCAATATCAAAGGAAAGAGAGATCGCGGACAACAAAGAGAGAAAATACTGGATAGCTGGGTGTCATGGCATGAAAAACAGTCAACAACAGAACTGATACGATGCAATGTAGATAGAAGATTGCGAAAGGAGATGATCGCCTACGCAACCGGTATGGTACATGATGATGATTTTTTTTTAAAACCATGTAATGAGAAGGAAACAGCTGCAATATATTGTGACAACTGGGAAAGTTGAGAGACGAAGAGATAGAGGGAAGGAAAGAGAATAGATATTAGACAGCTTACGAGAATGGCATGGCAGAAGGTCAACAACGGGAATGATAAATAACTGTCGAGATCGAAAGTTGTGTTGAGACATGATCACCTACGCCAGCAGGCTTGTACTTGATGATGTCAAGATTTCTTTGATTTCTGTGGATCTACCCGAGAAGTAAAAGTGTGTCTGTCGTCGAAATTTCTGCGACACGAGGTCGCTGTTGCGTTGCATCAACAGACCTCCAACTCTGAGGGGATTATGATTAGCGTCACTTATTTAGTTGCTATTATCAAGGAGGCTAACTGGAGCATGAATTGTGGTCGTGACCAGATGTAGGTCACCGACCCTGCTGGTCATTCAGCACGTGCCCCTCAGACAAATGTATGGACAAAAGGACAGTGAGAGAAACCAAGGCCAACAACAACCGTGCACATTTAAAGATCTACACGAGACATACTTTATTTGATATCTGTAATATCATTTATTTGATGTCACACCTACGTTCCTTCTCTTATATTTCTCATCCTTTATTTTGTGTCACACCTAAGACGTTCTTTCTCTTATATTTCTCATCCTTTATTTTGTGTCACACCTAAGACGTTCTTTCTCTTATATTTCTCATCCTTTATTTTGTGTCACACCTAAAACGTTCTTTCTCTTATATTTCTCATCCTTTATTTTGTGTCACATCTGAGACGTTCTTTCTCTTATATTTCTCATCCTTTATTTTGTGTCACACCTAAGACGTTCTTTCTCTTATATTTCTCATCCTTTATTTTGTGTCACACCTAAGACGTTCTTTCTCTTATATTTCTCATCCTTTATTTTGTGTCACACCTAAGACGTTCCTTCTCTTATGCCCGTCATTTACTTTCTGTGTGCCAATCATGAGAACTACTTTCTTTTATCATACATCTCTTTTATACTTCTTTATACTTACTATATTTTTGTGTACACATCTTTGTGGTGTTACATCTATCGACTGCTATCCCAAAGGTTTTTTCCCATAATGTTATTCCCCAACACGTCACGCCGTATGTTGCTTAGATTTTCAACATTAAGGTCTTATCGTGCAGTATCAAATAGCTATTATTATGCAAAACAAAACAAAACCCAGAAATGTGAAGTTGCTGGAATCTTCAAACAAAATCTTACAGCACCACACAGCCATATAATTTTACCTGTCTTCTCAAAAGCGCCATCTGGCCATTATTCAATACAACAATCTCGCGCTCTGTGGCACTATATTTTTTTTTTATCAAAGCGGCATCATCAACTCAATCGTACCGTGCGCCGAGATCTCATGCGATTGGGCGGCCAAAATAACGGGATTCATCCGCCGCTTTCCATAATGAAATTAGAAGCAGAAACAGTTTTATATTGCTCCCTGGATTCTTATCGCCAGGTTCAACGGTCTCTTGGTGAATTTATCAGGTTTATAAACCTTTGCATGGCACACAATTTTGGGGTCATAATGTTTAAATATGTTTGTGTGTACAACGTCATCAACATCAGGTGTATGCCGGTTGGTGTAGACGATCATCTCTCTCCACATCGCACGGTCCTTCATGATTATCGTAATTTCATTCGGTGATCTTGCAATATATCATTTGGATAAGTTGTTCAATAACTTTTCCACTTGATTTTTCTATGCTTCTTTCCGTTCCATCTGCATGTTGTTATAATATTTTATCATGTATCATATTTTATCATATAACATTATCATGCCCAATAAATGTACGTTGTTTTTTCTGATGGTTCTGGTGATATTATTGGCTTCTTTGGCTCTTTTTTAAATACTCTTCATTAACATCCTTTACTATCCATGGATTCAGTAGCATTCTTCATTAACATCCTTTACTATCCATGGATTCAGTAGCATTCTTCTGATAAACCACATCTCAGTTGCCTCTAATGTTTTCTGTGTTATCTTGTTTACCGTCTAAGACTCGCCTCCGTATAGTAGAACAGCTAAGATATAGCACTTTAGCACGCTTTTTCTAATATTATTTAATTGACAATGATTGTTGCAAAAGGCGTTTTTGATTTGATGGAATTCTGTCTTTGCTTGTCATGTTCTGCTTCTAATTTCTCCAGTGTATCTGTATAAGACAATAAAATATGAGCATAAAAATGACAGCACGACTAAAGATAGATATCATTCTCCTACCACTCCTCTGTTATCAGTGCCAGACATGGTCGTTATCTAAGTTCGGATGTAAAAATCATTATACATTATAATTATGTATATGTACAACACAAAACAATATTTAATGTCACTATACAAAGTGGGGAGCCGCGATAGCTCAGTGGTTAGTGAACTGAACTACAAAGGACAAGAGGTTGGGTTCGATCCCAACCGACGGCTTCCGGGTTCACCCGGCCTTTAATGGGTACCTGATTTTTTCAGGCAAAGTGAAGCGGCACGGGCGTAATACCGACCACATTACCCCAAAAATCATGTGCCGAAGGTCTGTAAAATATATGGTCACTAACACCATATTCCCTATACGCCACTTGGCGTGATATATGGTCACTAACACCATATTCCCTATACGCCACTGTGGCGTGACGAAGGTACTTTACATTACTTTTTACACAAAGTCCCAACATTTGAAGATAATGTAAAAGTAAAGTACCCCCGTCACGCCAAGAGGCGTATAGGGAAATATGGTGTTAGTGACCCTATATTTTACAGACCTTCAGCACATTATTTTTGGGGTAATGTGGTCGGTATTACGCCCGTGCTGCTTTACTTTCCCAGAAAAAAATCCGGTACCCATTTAAGGCTGGGTGAACCCGGAAGCCGTCGGTTGGGATCGAACCCTACGCCTTGTCCTTTGTAGTCCAGTTCACTAACCACTGAGCTATCGCGGCTTCCATTTGAAGATAAGAAGAGTAATATTCTACCAAGATGTTAAAGCTTTCACTAACTCGACCAGCCACGAACTCATTCTTTTTTCAGATGAGTCTATTGGGGATTGTCTGTCCGGATTGAGCCATGATCATTTCATCGCTAAACAGGGGCGGAAACCACTGCGTCGCTTTACTAAACAAGGGCGGAAACCACTGCGTCGCTTTACTAAACAAAACAGAAGAAAATAACAAAAATGAGTTACAGTTTTCTTTAACCACAGACCGCCGCTGGGTGTATCAGGTTGAGGGGGTAATTAAACTCGGTAACTACATACCTCATAACGAGTAGGCCGACTGACATGCAAACTGGCAGACAAATGAACAAAAAATAGATCTTTCTTTTCATTTACTGATAAAAAATTCAACACAATCCCCGCCATTAAATTATCGTGATTCCTTGATACAAGAAATGGATATACTTTATTATCTGTTTGCATGAAAATAAAGGCACACTATCCTATCACAGAATATCATATTCCACCCTTGGCAACACGATCGAAATGCCATTAGCCCAGTTACCTTCCAGCAGACATGTCATTCCCAGCACGCGGTCGGATCCGTCTCTGAACATCAATTATCAAGTTCTTCAAACTCAGTCTGTACAACAATAAAACAGGAGAAACCTCGTGTCAGATCTATATCTTCTGGAGAGCAAGTTATTCTTCCTGCTGTTTAATTGTTACATTATTTTGCTACTCGTGAGATAAAGGTCTCTGGGTCAAAGGGTATCAGAGACGAGGGTAATTCTTTACCTGAGATTCAACGACTTGCATTCTCTGGTAAATATACTATACACAAAACTTGATGTTGTGATAGAGAGCGAAAGATGATAGATTGAATTATCGATAACAAACCGCCCTCAAACAGCAGAAGTAGAAAACATAAAAGATATACAACAAATCAATCTAATAACGAAACAGCCTGTAAACTAGTAAATAAATGAATTAACCTATATATGGACCTTACATTTAGGCTGAAAAAATATAAGCAATTCAGCATATAAACAACGTAATTTTAAAAAATCAGTAAAAAAATAGGCAACGAATTATGCAACAAAATAAACAGCAAAGTAAAGATTAAGGCCACGAATTTTTATAAATATGTGCCATAAACAATGAAGTTTTAAAGAAACAATAAATGAAAATTTGATTAACAAACCACACAACAAATGGACATAAATAACAAACCACCGAACAAAATAATAATAAACACATGCAACAAAAAAGTAAACCAATCACAGAAGCAAAAATAAAATCAGTCATCTTCATCGTCTTCTTTTCCATTCAACAATTTCCAAGCAGTTCTATTTTTAGTGTCTCTCTCTTAAGGTCTTTAAAATTCTAATCCATCTTCTTCACCTCTGTTTCCACCAATCTTGTCCAAGTATATTTTTGTCCTCTCTTTTCTATAAAAATTATTCAATTCACCAAAAGGTGAACAAACTAATTAACCAACAAAGCAGCTTACAAATTATTCGACAAATCAAGTAAACTCGAAAACTCGGTTGGAAATTAGACACAACCATTGATGCTCTAACAACGATTGTAGAGACGAAACTCTTGAAGAGAAAACATGATAAACTCACTCAAATTAACAAGTTCACAACTGATGAAGCAGCTGAACAGCAAATAATGTTTATTAGAAACCATTTCAAGCCAATATATGTTCAAAGTAGAAACTAACTGTAGATTCTATCAGACTCATTGTAAAGAAGAAGGTTAATATTATAAATGTCAATAGTAATGTGAGCCTTCAAAATTCAGTGCAGGAGAAGGCGAAGTTTGGGGAGTCAAGACTCAGGCGGGCCCCTCTCTCCTAAAGTATCCGAAGCTAAAGGGCTGCAACATTTGCTCAATGGAGTCCACTTCTGATGATCAGATTACCTCCTGCGGCGAAGCTCTGTATAAAGAGTTTCCTATTTCAACGAATGTTTATAAGAAACCATTTCAAGCCAATATTTGCTAAAAATTGAAATTAATAAAGTGATTTCAAAGAATCAACAAAAAGCAAAGATTGAGAATTATCATTTGTAAAGCTGAATATGTTAAAAAAATGTGCGTGCTTAATAAAGTAATTCTAAGGAATGAAATAAAATTATTAAATAGAAAAACCAATCTTTCATCTTCTCAAAGCATAGTGTACATTAACCGTGTTTTATTTTGGCTTTCTATCTGCGGTCATCTACCTCGCCATATTGGATATTGGCTCACACGACAGCTATTAGCATTTTAAAATTGTGTCTTTTTGTCTGACCTGCACGAGATGTCCAGCGTCTAAGGTAGTCAATCCCAGCTCGTCTGTGATATCTCGCACCCACATTCTTGTAGATCTTCCTTCCCCTCGTTTACCTAAAACCATGTCCTCTATAAATATTTTCTCTAAGCCACAATCTTGTTGTAAAAAAAAAAAAAATTAAAGTACCCCCGTCACGCCAAGTGGCGTATAGGGAATATGGAGTTAGTGACCATAAATTGTACATACCTTCAGCACGTGATTTTTGGGGTAAAATGGTCGGTAAAGCGCTCGTGGCGCTTTACTTTTCCAGAAAAAAATCTGGAACCCATTAAAGGCTGGATGAATTGGAAGCCGTCGGTTGGGATCGTGCCCTACCTCTTGTCCTTCGTAGTCCAGTACACTAACCACTGAGAAGAGATCCTACAAAGAGAAACCCTAAGATCAACACTGACAAGAGAGGCAGAGACAGCGGGCACCGGTTTTTTTGTCGAGATTGAAAGGCTTGCCCAGAACAGAAGCTTGTAGAAAGATACGCTGCGAGTACTGTGCAAGGTCTGGAAGAGAATTCATTTTTTAAAATTGTATTTCATGTCATCTCTATCTTTCACTCTAGAGCAGCCAATAACTAAACTAGGTTCAAGCTGCAATAAATCCGTGGGTGTGTTATTTCTAATTTTGGTCTCGTCCAATGCCATTACCGGCTGTTTCTCACGCCATTTCATTTCGCATCATGTGGTCTTTCTAATTTGCACATTATTTACTTCAGAAAACAGAGAAATAGCAAAAATATAATATTATTTTAGAAATGAGTTTAATGAGAAGGAATATGTATATGGTGAAATGTTTGTGTGAAGAAATGAGTGAATGAATAAATTGTTGTATAGGGAGGCATGAAAAATATGAAGATGTAAAGAAATGAATATATGGAGACAAGAGTACTTAGAGAGATTAATATATAGAGACATGAGTGCTTATAGAAATTAATATATGGAGGTGTGAGGGCCTATAGAAATTAACATAAGAAGAAACGAGCACGCAAAGAAATCATTATATGGAAAAATGAGTGCATAGTGAGATTAATATAATGAGAAGTGAGTACATAGAGAAAATATTATATATAAAAATGAGTGCATAGAGTAATGAATATACAAAGAAAGTGGTACACAGAGAAATGAGTATATGGAGAAAGTGGTGCACAGAGAAACAAGTATTACGAAATGAGTGCATAGATATATAAGTGGATGAAGAAATGAGTGCATAGGTATAAAAGTAGACGAAGAAATGAATGTTGAGAATTTAGGATACGCAAAAATATAAATAAACTGAAATATTTAAAAAATATTTTTTTTTAAATGATCATGAAAGAAAGAAATGAGAGATATATCTTTTAGGATCAGTGAAAGAAGTTTATGTTTATGTGATATATTAAAGAAGAAAAAAAAATAAGTAAAAAAAAAACAGTATAAATATATACAGGCTTTCAACTTACGGTGTAGTCATTATCATTATATAAAGTTGTCGTTGTTTGTAGTGACTTCCTAAACTAGAACAAAGTGTCTCCCTAATAATGACGAAACACACAAGTGACTAAAACAAACAAAGAAATTAGGAGTTTAAGTAAGTAATAAAGTAAAGTACCCCCGTCACGCCAAGTAGCGTATAGGGAATCTGGTGTTAGTGACCATAAATTTTACAGACCTTCGTCACATGATTTTTGGGGTAATGTGGAATATATTACGCCCGTGCAGCTTTACTCTCCCAGAAAAAAAAAATCCGGTACCAATTAAAGGTTGGTTGAACCGGAAGCCGTCGGTTTGGATCGAACCCTACCTCTTATCCTTTGTAGTCCAGTTCACTAACCAGTGAGCTATCGCAACACCCGAGTTGAAGTAAACAAATTGTTTAACTTAGTTTGGTGAGCGAATATCAGTAACTAAATTTAATGAAAATGAAGGCGTAACAAATAAGTATAAGAAGTAGCCAAAGTGTTTGAACAAAATTGAGTAATACAACTAAGGGAATACAAATGTGAATCGTGGAAACAGATGAACAAAAATAAACAGCTTAAATAAATAATAAATGTGAGTAGCTAAAAAAAAAATTAACACAACTGAAACATATAAAATAAGATATATCAAAAATAAAAATGAAAATACAGATTAAAAACATATGTAGATAAAATAAACATGGCTTAACAGAAGCAAGTAACTACACTTATAACAGCAGAAATAAGCCAATTTAAAAAAAAAGAAAGAAAGAACATACATAACTGTGACGTCATAGTTTAAATAAAAATAATATGACAATAACACAAGACTGATATTTCGTAAAAGAAATCAAAGATAACATTCGTAGAACCTAACAATTTATGCAAGAACTCCAAAGACCCACATAAACGTAAATAATGACGTTGTTATACTCGTCATTAGCTCACTGTGCTTGGGTTCACCAGATGATTAATGCAATAGTTGGACTTCAACGCCACCCGCTTAAAATGCACGTTAAGCGTGGATGAGTTGTGTTGTGGTTTGCAGCAGAACTGTGATATGTGCGCCTTTCGGCCCAACACATCCGACTTCAGCACTAACGTTTACAGTACGGAATTATCTTCCCACTCGATCACTACTTGCTTGGCTAAACTAGACTGGCTGGCCTGTTTCTAGGGTCACCGTAAAGAGTTGAAGTAGGGTCTAGATAGTTCTGGTTCATTGATCCTAGTGCGAGCCATCAGCTATGGTTCGCCGACAACTTTCAGTTCTGGCGTTGAACTGGGTCATAGGCAGTCTAGGTCACTATGACAATTATTTCTTAAGTTCCAAAAGTACATCTTACCTGATAAGTTAAAGTCTAACCTCTATCAGCTCATTACATTAGGCGGCGTCTAGTTGAGTGAGTGTTATATCCCAAGTTGTAATTTAAAATATATTAGCCAATTCTTGACTGCTTATTACCAGTTTCAATAATTATAGGTACAGGCAATGCTTATTTAAGAGTGTATGAAGAATTTAGAATATGAACGTATGTATACTAACCACATGAGCCACGAAGTGTCGCGGGGAGTCACAGCTTTCTGTTCTGAACCATATTTGTTGCTCTGTCGGTGGTTAGCTCGAACCGCTGTGATAAAGTCTTTCCTTCCGCCTTTCGATCTTGCTCGTACCTTGAAGCCAGATCGCCGGTTGTTGTACGCGCGCTATGGTAACTCAGGAACTCGATGCTCAGATGTCGAAGACTTAAGATGGCTGGGGCTTGTCCAGCGAATGGAAGAAAAGCGCATTCTCAGGAAAATACTATATGGAGAACTAATACACGGAAAAAGACAAATCGGCAGATCTAAAGTACGATATAGAGATATCTGTAAATCATCTCTGAATGACTTCTACATATGTGAATATGACTGAGAACATCTGGCAAGTGATCGCACATCAAGGAGATCATGTATAAAGAACGGTACAACGTCATTTGAGACTGTGCTAAGGCAAAACTTAGAAGAGAAAAGAGTCATGAAAATGGAAGGAAAACCCTGTGTACCAGTGGGCCTGACTTGTTCATTCTGTGACCGCGTGTGTTTGGACAAACATTGGTAGAATTAGCCACGAGAGAAGCTGTTTGACAAAAACAAAACCTCACAAAAATACACAATAGCCTCCACTAGACCATCTGACGAAAAGGGCGTCATATATTGCTATGGTAACAATTTATGTCTCATTCCCAAGAGGTGTCCGAGCCACTGCCAGTTTATCCATATGTTTGATGCAGACCGTGGTTCCATTATTTTGTTCTGATGACTTCATTTCTCATTTCGTCTTCCCTAAGGATAAAAATGTAAAGGTAAAGGTCAAGTACGAGACTTGAATCGGCGTCTTAGCACGCGAATTTTCACCAATATGTGCTCGGCCGCCTATCAGGAAGTGCTCGGAGACTTCTGGATAGTGTTGCTTCAAGCATCGAAACTCCCGATAACAAAGATGTTTTCTTTTCCAGCTTATCGCCCTCACATATTATGCTCTTTCTTTTTAGCACTATGGATAAGGACAATGTTAGACTCTAATAGCAGTGGGTAGAAAGATATACGTTTTTTATTGTTTGTCGTTTTTTTTTGCCAGGTTTTCGTTTATGTGTTTGTGTTATGGCAGCATTTGATATGCTATTCAGCATTCACACATTTTTGTAAATTTATTTTTACATTTGTTTTTTCTTCCTGGAAGAACAGGTATAACTTGAAATATCACTCCCGGGCGCTCAGTCCATGAACGAATTACAACTCAAATATCTCATGAAAACTGGATTCTGCTAATTCTAAAAGTCAAACATATTTACCGTCTAATATATAACGGGTAGAACTGAAGAAGTACGAAACTAATTAAGGATCATCCATGTAGTAGAATATTAAAATAAACAATAATTTTAATGGATTAATTGCGTCACGAGACTGAAATAACTAACCATAATGCATCTACCTATCGACGAAAGCTAAACATGAACATGCTGATCAGGCGGTCGTTGGAGAATAGTGTCAATTTGATGATCGGAACGTGACAGAAGAGGTCAGTCACAGAGCCAGCGACCGCATGCGCATGTTATCTTCACCATCGATGCTGGAAAGCAAATGAGAAAACAAAGAAGACGAATATGTAATAAAAAGCGCGAAACAAAGCAAAACAAAACAAAATTGTATCAACATTATGTGAGATATATCAAACAAATTGCGACGGCGCCAGCATGCTAATCATATAAAATATATGTTCATTTTATCATGGGACAGAAACCAAGCAGAGATATAATCTTCAGTTTATGGGTCATTAGTGGTAAGTTCATTTTCAATTAGCGAACGCATTTATATCAAACTTAACTGGGCCGAACGGCGTCAGCTCACATGCCGCTGGATCATAACAACAGATGAAACTTAATTTATTACTAAGAATTAATCACAAATTTCATTAACACAAATATTTCTATAAAAAGTACCAAACTGAATGGTTTCAGCCACCAATTTGTTATTGCAAAATATACATTACAATGTAATATGATACATATCATTGATACTTTTATACCCATTATTAGTTAATATTATTTATGAATCTGTTCTGTTCGTCTGCTGTTAGAAAATGTGAAAGTTAGAATGGCAAACAAAATTAAAGAAAGAAACCTTTGTTGTTAACAAATTCTGCTTTCAGAATGGCCCGTCAAACTGCCGAAAGAAATATTTTAAAATCATATATTAATTATATTTCTTCTCTTTACTTCCTGACAACTGATCATTAAAGTGATCAAAAACAATACTTTAATTAGCGTTTTTCATATTCAAAAGAGTTTAAATGTTTTCATTAGTTTCATGAGATTCAAAACATCCTTATCCATTATTCTTATTTTTTTTTCTATTACAAATGCCTAAAATTGCAATATTCTCATTAGGATATAATTACTAATTACTTTAATATTCTCACTTATTTTTTAATATCATGAAATGCCTAATTATTTTTAGGTATTTTTAAAACCATTTATTTGAAGAATACATTTTTTTCGAAATGTTTTGCTTTAAGTTACTAACAACGTTCAAGCTGTGAAGCTTCATTGCTCGGCTTTTGTTTGCTTGTTTACTCCCTTTCACCTTAGCTAACATAACATGTTACGATGAGCGATATATACTTCTGTGTTGTAAAGGTTGCTACGTCGGACATCGCCATATACTGTTTTCGACACTTGCAGACAGATCCTGGAGTAATTGCCAAAAATAGTGCCTCAACGTGTAGGGTTCAAATCAATACTGGCAGCTCACAAATTAGATATTAATCACATCAGATGTATATAAGCCAAATGAACAGCTAAAAAAATAGACCAAAAAATAATATGAAATTTATGAGCAGTAACTATCAATTATCAAACAGACTAAAACAATAGCGGAGACCGAGAAATTGCAACTACCGTATGGGAACCTGTTACTAAACTTCCTACATCTAACGGAACTTCTATATAAGTTACGTTTTTACTACAACACTCACCTAACAGACTTGCTACACCAGTAACTTTTACTGTTACTACAACACTCATTTAACAGACATACAATACCAGAACCTTCCACTGTTACTATAACACTCACAAAACAGACCTGCTATACCGGGACCTTCCATTGTTACTATAACACTCATTTAACAGACATACAATACCAGAACCTTCCACTGTTACTATAACACTCATTTAACAGACATACAATACCAGAACCTTCCACTGTTACTATAACACTCACAAAACAGACCTGCTATACCGGGACCTTCCACTGTTACTATAACACTCATTTAACAGACATACAATACCAGAACCTTCCACTGTTGCTACAACACTCATTTCACAGACATACAATACCAGAACCTTCCACTGTTACTATAACACTCACAAAACAGACCTGCTATACCGGGACCTTCCACTGTTACTATAACACTCATTTAACAGACATACAATACCAGAACCTTCCACTGTTACTATAACACTCATTTCACAGACATACAATACCAGAACCTTCCACTGTTACTATAACACTCATTTCACAGACATACAATACCAGAACCTTCCACTGTTACTATAACACTCATTTCACAGACATACAATACCAGAACCGTCCACTGTTACTATAACACTCACAAAACAGACCTGCTATACCGGGACCTTCCATTGTTACTACAACACTCACAAAATAGTTATGTTATACCAGATTATTCCTGCATCAATCCAGTCCATTTGTCCTGCATCAATCCAGTCCATTTGGAGACTGACCCAGCTAAGGAACACAGGGAAGTGACCATTTTTTTATTTTTCCTCTCTTTAGTATCTAGCATATTATCGCCATGTAGTTAGATTTGTTAATATATCGTTATATATAATTTTTGTGTTTGTTGTTCGTCCAGATGAAGGCCTACTTGGCCGAAACGTCGACTTTTGTTTCATCTATTACCACGTAAAGCTGTCACCATACCACTTTTTTTCTTCCTTTTTTTTAGTATCGCTGTTATACCAGAACCTTCCATTGTTACTACAACACTCCCCTGATAGATCTGCTATACCACAACATTCCATTGCTACTACAGCACTCACAAAACAGTTCTGCTATATCAGAACCTTCCATTGTTACTACAACACTCATCTGATAGACCTGTTATATCGGAACCTTCCATTGTTACTACAACAATCACAAAACAGATCTGCTATATCAGAACATTCTATTGTTACTACAACACTCACTTGATAGATCTGCTATATCAGAACATTCCATTGTTACTACAACACTCACAAAACAGATCTGCTATACCAGAACCTTCCATTGTTACTACAGCACTCACAAAATTGATCTGCTATATCGGAATCTTGCATTATTCATACAACACTCACAATACAGTTCTACTATACCAGAACCTTCCATTGGTATTACAACACTCACAAAAAAGATCTGCTATACTAGATCCTTCCATTATTACTACAGCACTCACAAAACAGATCTGCTATACCAGAACCTTCCATTGTTACTACAACACTCACAAAACAGACCAGCTATACCACAACCTTCCATTGTTATTACACCATTCATCGAACAGACCTGCAGTTCATAGCTGATAAGGATTAAAATAAGCCATATACTGAGATTTGTTACGAAATGTGGACTTTTAACATTTGTTTTAAAAGCTTTGTGCTGATTTTCCAGTATGTCAAAACACTAAAAGAGTCAGTGTTATAAGTGACCCAGATAAAATCATGCTTAACATATGAAAAAAATAGTTTCAGATTAAAAAAATTAAGGGATTCTGACGGGCAAATAGCCAGCTCCACTTCTAAGTACAGCTGACTAAATACACTTATAGTCTAAAGCAGCAAGTACCATCAATATCAACAAAACATATCACATGTATATATTGACTATTAAAAAGTCATTTAACGTTGTTCACATCTAACTTTATGGACGGCTATGACGTTTCCTTTATAATATAGAGCACTATAATTAAGTATAAGATAGACATGTAGAAATGATAGACATAATGGTAAAGGAAAGCAACAAGAATCGTCTCAGTCTGGATAGTAAGAAAATAGAAGTAATGTATATATTGAAGAAGCAATCATCACCATCATGAAGCATAAAAATAAACAGGACAAATCTGAAATAAGTGCAACGCGTCAAATGCATGGACACAATAAGAAGATCAGATGGAATATGCATCACTTAAATAAAATGCGGTATAGCTCAGGCCAAAATAGCATTTTAGAAAATGAAAAACGTCTTACACAAGTAAATGGAAGTGAGAATGAGAGTTTATCTGTGCTATATAGAGCCAGTTCTGACCTATGGACGCGAATCATAGACAATAGGCAAACAAATGAAAAGACGATTAAAAACCACAGAGATAGGATTTCTCAGAAGAATGTTGAAAGTTCCCAGGGCATCTAAAAGACGAATGAAGCAATTCTCAAAGAGGCCAACACAAAAAGGGAACAAGAAAAGATACTAGATGGTTTGGTGTCACGACATGGAAAACAGTCAGCAACAAAATTGATACGATGCACTGTGGATAGAAGATTGTGGAAGGACAGGATCATCTAGGTCAACCGGTATGGCACATGATGATGATGAATTAATGACATAGAACATCTACACCGGAAGAGTCTGAAGTTCAATGCCGGTCAAGTTGGAACTTGGAGTAGTGACTTTATGCCAGTTTGTGAGTACGATCTCGGTCAATGAGGTCTACAGGAGGACGTGGTCAGTGACTTTGTACGATCATGGAGGCACTAACAGTTTCGAGAGAAGAACCAAGTACCAACATTCATTGAGATGATGCTATAGATGTGAACGTGGTTAATGAATCTATCAATAGAGCAAAACGTTCTTTGTTTCCCTGTGAAACTGGTGCTTCTTATGTGGTTCACAGTTTACTGATAAGTACTTCCGACTTCATTAAGGCATATTTTATCGGGTTTACTTTCCCTCTTCGACATCGACTCTCTTTTACAGAATGAGCTTACAGATTTCGCCACTGACATGCTGAGGTGGAGTAGGGTCTTAGTCAGCTTTCGTTCACTGACACTGACGCTATTGGTTGTCTATGAGTCATTAAACTCTATCCGCTCATTCGCTAGGACTTAGTCCCACAACTTTAATATAACCTCTTCACAGATTATTTTATTGTGCTCTCTACAACGTTACAAGAAAAGCGACCAAACAACAAGAGCAAGCTAAAACAAACGAGACTGTTAACATCCAGAGACACATTCGACGTGTCGATGAAGCAACGATAACAAATGTCTTGTTTCCAACATGCTTTAAATATTTACTATCAAAATGTCAATCACGTCGCACTGAAATGTTCAGCAACAACAGACAAGTCAGAAAGGTCGTTTCTGCATTCTTAAACTGCCTATGTTTACAAATACTAGACTGCGACCTCACATTTATCCGACAAGCAGCTCAGTGGCATCTGACATTTATAGGCTTCCAGTCTGTGAACGAATTATTCTACATTAAAAAAAAAAAAAAACAGAACTTCACCGTAGTGAATCTCTCGATTCCAAATAAATATTCAAAATAGTGAAGATAAAGACGAATTGGACCATACATGACTTATGAACTACAGACCAATTTGTGTGTAATATATTCAAATATTTGGGAGCCGCGATAGTAAAGTAAAGTACCTCCGTCACGCCAAGTGGCGTATAGGGAATATGGTGTTAGTGACCATAAATTTTACAGACCCTCGGAACAGGATTTTTGGGGTAATGTGCTCGATATTACGCCCAGGCCGCTTTACTTTCCCAGAAAAAAAATCCGGTAACCATTAAAGGCTGAGTGAACCGGAAGATGTCGGTTGGGATCGAACCCTACCTCTTGTCCTTTGTAGTCCAGTTCACTAACCACTGAGCTATCGCGGCTCCCATTACAAATACGCCACTTGGCGTGACGGGGTTACTTTACTTTTATTTTATTATTCAAACATTAATGTGCCTCCCCGAAAGCTTTTATTCCATGGCGTACATTATTATCTCTTTATTTAATTTAATTTGCCCTTTCTCTCGCTCTCCCTCTTCACTTTATCTTTTACCCCTTTGGGTGTCGAGGGAGACACGACATTCTAGTTCTTGCCATTTTGGCAGCCTAAATCATTGCCAATTCATGTTGTAGCTGCCTTTATCTGATGCTGTCAGTCTATCTTACTCTGTGTCTGTCACAGGATCTTCTGCCATATACTCTTTTAATATATGTACAGGTAAAGTACGAGACTTGAATCGGCGTCTTAGCACGCGAGTTATCTACCCATATGTGCTGGGCCGTCCTTCCAGAAGCGTTAGGAGACTTCTGGACAGTGTCGTTTCAAGCATCGAAACTCACGATGCGAGGCGGCATTCTTCACCTTCCAGTGTACTACTATCCTGGTACTAATTTCTGTCATCGGCTGGGTCGACCGCGGTTTTTTTTTACTACTTACTTACGAGTACAACTCACACTGCTTCCAGCGGGATTTCGAACACGGATTGTCTGAACGTCGGTAGCCCAGTCGGGTGGTTTTCCAAAATAGGCCCCCTTAATATATGTTTTCTATGGTCTATAATAATCTCTTGGCTTTCTCTCCAGAAGAGCAAACTATTTCACTTCTTGTGCCTGTATTTAGTTTAGAATTGATTCAGTCCAATCTCTCACTTCTCCTGTGTGTTACCGGGGCCTCATTATGAGGAAAGTAAAGAATAGTGACACTGTGACCTTCCAGGAGGTTGATCGATGGCTTGACAAGCTGTCATTGTAAAAAGTATTGTTATGGAAACAGCCATAGGTTTTAGAAGCAGTGATCTCTGCAATATGTGCCTTTTTGGCACGCAAGGTTTATGTTTTTGAGATTGTGGTTCTGCCCTATGTGCCGTCTTCGGCTCGAAAGGACAATAGATAGATAGAATCTCCCACGACATTTATAATTCTTTCATTGCTGGTTTCTCCAAGATCTTTACTCAAACATCAATCTCTGTGGTGTCTAGTTTCCTTTTATGTTTATTCATGAGCTACCATGTTTGGCATTTATAGCACAAGATGGGAATTAAACTACTCTGTAATTTATTTCTTCTTTTGGATAGGTTGCGTCTTGTGCTAAAGCATAGGGGTTAGTTGTCCTAATATGTGGCTTGCTTGTTACATCGAATGTCCATTTCATTATCCATTTTATCATCTTTGTAGAATTTCATCTGTGCTCCAACAAAGTTTGCTTACTTGCTTGCGTTCGCCTGATAACTATAGGACAACACCTTTTCATCATCCGCCCTTAAAAGGACGTTAAGCTGGCGTGTCTGCGTTGTGTTGTGGTTTGCAGTATAACTGTGATATTTGCGCCTTTCGGCCCAACACATCCGACTTCAGCACGCAACAAAGTTTGGTTTGGATAAAGATAAATGTATTTTGCCAAGAGGATTTTAACATGCGCAGAGTGCGCACGGGACGAACCTTTTATATCTTTATCCAAGTGGTCTAGGCATCTCTTTAGTCAGATGAAAGGTGTGTGAACAAGTGTTGAAGGAATATAGAATAGGCTTAGAAGTTTGTCAATAAAAGTGTTGAAGAACAAAGCTTTCTTCAGTCCTTTAGTGGTTGGTTTGTTTAATTTCTTAACATTGTAAAAAATTATTGTGATCTCCTGATTTGTGAGTGTATACAAAAGTATATGGTTGTATATTTTGTAAATAGGAAATTTGTTGATGACATAATCATTATACACTTACAAAATGTATTTATAACATTATGCACTAAAATATATAGATAAAAGTACAACATAGCTATCTCGGCAAAGAACAAATATCGATAATACTCAGTCAAATATCTTGGCTGTGGATTTATCCCGTCACTGCAAGACCACACGAAATTCATGTACTAAATTTGCAATATTACACTCGATAGCTCAGTGGTTAGTGAACTGGACTACAAAGGACAAGAGGTAGGGTTCGATCCCAACCGACGGCTTCCGGGTTCACCCAGCCTTAAATGGGTACCAGATTTTTTTCTGGGAAAGTAAAGCAGCACGGGCGTAATACCGACCACATTACCCCAAAAATCATGTGCTGAAGGTCTGTAAAATATAGGGTCACTAACACCATATTTCCCTATACGCCACTTGGCGTGACGGGGGTACTTTACTTTTTATTTACTATTGAAAGTATGCGACCACGTAAGTGCTACCAGGTGATCGTAGAAACGTCTCATAACACAGACAAAAAAGATAAACCCCCTGGAATATCTTGGAGCGTTGCGAGATCATTTGAAGCTAGACTGTGACAAAAATGTTCGTTCAGAAATCTACACATTCAAATGAAAAAGGTTTAATCCCTTCTTTACGAAATATCAAAAGTGATAGCAAAGGAAGGAAATTACGCACAATTGGGACACCTGGAAAGAATGCCCAGTGATGTCATACTATAACAAGCAAGTACAAAAAGATATGGACGCAGAGCTCGAAGCAAGCCCACACAATGTTGGAGTGACAACATCAGAGAAATTCTACAACATCATCAAGTGTCAGAAAAGCAAGCACCAGAATAGTGCTTTTCTCACGACACCGGAAACGGTAAAGAGGGGAAGAAATGGATGAAGAAGATCCAGTCATTTTCATTCATTTGGAACATACATCTATTGTTCTGTATTTGTTTCCCTTATAATAAGAAAAAAATAGATTGCAATGAAATTTTATGTATACGGAAAGTAGTGTACGCAATATCGTAATAGTTCCAAATTTGATTGTGTTCTTTATTATATCTTTATTATATATTTATTATTAATGTATTTATTACCTTTGATTTATGTTCCCCGATGGATTACTTGGTAATGAACTAGTTTAGGTACTTTAATTAATGTGATCTCCTATTAGCTGGCGTCACAATAAAACTATAGTGATTCTTAAATACTAAAATAGATCTCTATGTGTGTTCATTATTCATGACTAACACAATTTATTTTTCGGTTACGCGATGGTAAAGTCCTATGTTTCCTAACAATAACTCTAATCCTAACCCTAATTCTACTCCTAACATTTAACTCTAATTCTAACACTAACTCTACTAACCCTAGCTCTAATATTAACCTCAACTCTACTCCTAACCCTAACTCTAACTCTAATTCTAACACTAACTCTACTAACCATAACTCTAATCCTAACCCTAATTCTAATTCTAACACTAACTCCAATCCTAACCCTAACTCTAACTCTAATTCTAACACTAACTCCAATCCTAACCCTAACTCTAACTCTAATTCTAACACTAACTCCAATCCTAACCCTAACTCTAACTCTAATTCTAACACTAACTCCAATCCTAACCCTAACTCTAACTCTAATTCTAACACTAACTCCAATCCTAGCCCTAATTCGAATCCTAACATTAACTCTAAACCTAAAAATAACTCTAATTCTAAAACTAACTCTAATCCTAACCCTAACTCTAATCCTAAAACTAACTCTAATACTAACTCTAACTCTAATCCTAACCCAAACCCTAACTATGACCTTAAAAACAAAATAAATCAGGATGTTTCTATATTTTCTACAATTCAGAAGTGCCTTAATAACAAATTAAAGAATCACAGAATAAATTGCAACATCACTCAAGGGTATGTTACTCTTCCGAAATGAAATAATGGGTGTCCCTAAACTAGGACTTTCCCCGGAAAGTAGTGAAGCAGTGTCGCAATTGTTTCAAAACGTAAGTTATTTATTTATTATATATTTATTTATTAGTTTTGTTTCCTTTCTTTGTTCAGAATACTTTTTTTGCTGAATCGTCGAAAATCATCTTGGTATGTCGAATGTCATCAAAATGTACAAGTTAAAAACTCGTTTTTTTCTCTCCTTATTGATTACGATCTACCAATATTCGCGGGTGCGTTCTGCGACAAACACTTTCTAGACACTTTCAAATGTAGATGGTATAATGGATTGATTTGTTGAGTTTGTGAGGTTGATGAAAAATTGGATTGATTTGTTGAGTTTGTGAGGTTGATGAAAAATTGGATTGATTTGTTGAGTTTGTGAGGTTGATGAAATAATGGATTGATTTGCTGAGTTTGTGAGGTTGATGAAATAATGCATTGATTTGCTGAGTTTGTGAGGTTGATGAAATAATGGATTGATTTGTTGAGTTTGTGAGGTTGATGAAAAATTGGATTGATTTGTTGAGTTTGTGAGGTTGATGAAATAATGGATTGATTTGTTGAGTTTGTGAGGTTGATGAAATAATGGATTGATTTGCTGAGTTTGTGAGGTTGATGAAATAATGCATTGATTTGCTGAGTTTGTGAGGTTGATGAAATAATGGATTGATTTGTTGAGTTTGTGAGGTTGATGAAAAATTGGATTGATTTGTTGAGTTTGTGAGGTTGATGAAATAATGGATTGATTTGCTGAGTTTGTGAGGTTGATGAAATAATGCATTGATTTGCTGAGTTTGTGAGGTTGATGAAAAATTGGATTGATTTGTTGAGTTTGTGAGGTTGATGAAAAATTGGATTGATTTGTTGAGTTTGTGAGGTTGATGAAAAATTGGATTGATTTGTTGAGTTTGTGAGGTTGATGAAATAATGGATTGATTTGCTGAGTTTGTGAGGTTGATGAAATAATGCATTGATTTGCTGAGTTTGTGAGGTTGATGAAATAATGGATTGATTGGTTGAGTTTGTGAGGTTGATGAAATAATGGATTGATTCGTTGAGTTTGTGAGGTTGATGAAATAATGGATTGATTCGTTGAGTTTGTGAGGTTGATCAAATAATGGATTGAATTGTTGAGTTTGCGAGGTTGATGAAATAATGGATTGATTCGTTGAGTTTGTGAGGTTGATGAAATAATGGATTGATGTTTGTGAAGACGTTACATCAGGAAGGCGTTTTCGCGCATATTGTGAAGGCGCGGAAGCCATTCCACCACATGAAAAGTGATCAATTTTAGTTGTTTGTTTTTATTATTCGCTATCCGTGACGACTACAATGACACTCATTATGTTGTTTTTAGTGGGCTTAGAAAAGGCTGAATATTTGAGTCACTTCCGGAAGGTTAATTTTAAAAGGAAAATGAAAGACTGGAGGACTGTTGCATCATGAGATGAACAGGAGAAATTATGACGGAGCGTTCAATCAAAACAAGTGACAGGGTGAAATGGTTAATCCGTCGTTGCATTAATTCGACGTGGCGACGGCACAAGATGATGATGATGTTGACTATGATGTTGATAATTATGATGATGACGATGATTGCTGTGACAAGTGGGAGCGGGTACAGAGAATCTCTGACTGCATTGAAACTCTTCCATGGATAGAATAGAATATATAATAATGATGATGATTACGATAAAGCTGATTATGATGATGCTGATTATGATGGTGATGATGGTGATTATTAATTTAAGTCTGAAATACAGAGAGAATATAAGCTCCGTTATTGTTGACTATTCATTAGGAGAAACGATAATAGGTTAGTGTTTACATGTCTCTTGCATCTTGATATTGTCATTTGATTAACCTTTTTATTTATCTCATTGCATTCTCAGCCGCGATAGCTCAGTGGTTAGCGAACTGGACTACAAAGGACAAGGGGTAGGGTTCGATCCCAACCGACAGCTTCCGGGTTCACCCAGCCTTAAATGGGTACCGGATTTTTTTCTGGGAAAGTAAAGCAGCACGGGCGTAATACCAACCACATTACCCCAAAAATCATGTGCTGAAGATCTGTAAAATATAGAGTCACTAACACCATATTTCCCTATACGCCACCTGGCGTGACGGGGTTACTTTACCTACTTTCATTGCATTCTCAGAAGCTCTCCTACTTTGGACCCAGCATTTACAACGCAACTTTCTTCACCTGGATTGATTCAACGTTTCTATATTGAATTATCCACCAAAACGGTTATCGTTCTGCATTTTACAGTTTGTCATAAAACACGTTCGTTGGTCCGCAGACTAATGACTACCTTGTCTCGTCACGTCTCGCCAGGTTTGCCTACATCTCTGCGAGACTCTCTACCTGTTCAATCTGAGATTATTTTTTCTATGCTATATTAGACCCCAATTGCCATCCAAAAATGAAAGTGATAATTATTTTAGGCTGAACGGCTATTCATCTACAGTCGCGGCGGATGAGAGTGGTATAATATTAATTTAGAGCAGCTCAGCCGTTGAGGTCGGTCACGCCGAATCAGGCAATAAACATAAATGTTCTGTGTGCCATAGCTTGACGTCGTATCTTCACAAATTCTCACGTACATTACATATGGGATTGGTTCATATTTGATCTCCAGACTATCGTAGAGAAAGCAATGCTGAGAAGATGTGGCCATAAAGCTCACACATTAGTTCAGCAAGCAACCATATAACATTAGCTCTAAAGAGGCGGAGATACAAAGGGCGATAGATAATAAATAAAATCAAAGAAAAGACTAGTTTCAGCTTCGCAAAATCATTTGCTGCAGAGAATGAGAGAAAGGGAGAAAGAGAAAGGGAGTATATATATAAGATAAAAGGAAGAGTATTTACATCTGATGATTGTGCATTAATGACTCATCAAGCTATTGTAATGATACAGCAGATGAAGCTTTGACAACGAATTCTTCAATGTTTCATCACAAGATAGAGAACAGAAAAATCCCGTTGTGCCCGGTGACATTTAGGAAAATGTGTGCGAGTGCCCACTTTTTCATACCCTATCCACATATTTTTTACAAAGGTGGTCAGTATTACGTCAAAACAGTCTAAGAACAGCCTAAGAACACGCTAACAACAGTCCAACAACAGTCCAACAACAGCCTAACTCATTTTATCCAAACCGCACGCAGATCGAAGCTTCAGCTCAGTGAATTGTATTGATTTATTTACTTTTTTTAATTTTTCATAATTTCCCTGTAAAGCGATACCTTTCCTCTCTGATTTGTTTTCTGTTTTCACCTCTCTCTATTTCAGATTCACTACTTTTGTTACTCTAGAACATGTAGTTTAGTTTATCTTCATTTCGTTGTCTGTTTCTCTGTTCGTGTCTTCTGGTGAAGGCCGCATGTAGGTCGGAACGTATTTATTTTGTTTTGTTCCTTTTTTGTAAAGCTGCCACCGTATATGGTAGGAGTGTACCTTACACCCCACCACTTTCTCTAATCTAACAATTCCGCTACCTATTTAAGCCACAGATGTCGTCGATCGCTATGGAACTTGACCTCTCCTCCTAAGAAGATCAATTCATTCAAACTGCTCATCACCAACACCTATAAGACATAACGGTCAGAGTTCAGGTGCAAGGACAACTAATAAAACAAACATTGAACAATGTGTTTCACAAACGATGTCGTAGAGGGCATGCCAACCACAATACGCAATGACATGTACTAGATGACCTGGCCATGCGGACATGGGAAGAATCTATGTCATTGGCCAATTCCAGAATGCAAGGTACCCATGGCAAACTTGCAAGATGGAGGAATACGTGTCTCCCAACCGTTAATAAAAAAATAACACCTATACAATTCTCAGCCTATCAAGAAACACACTCTCAGCAAACCTGAAGATAAAAAACATACACTTTCTACTAACTAAAACTCAACATATCTTCCAGTCACCATTGATCGCAGAATGACAAGGATAAATCAGACAGACAGAGTAAACACAAGAGTCAGAAAATGAACATACATTATGAAGAAACTAGCAGGAACGGACTGGTGAGCTGACAGCAATATCTTGAAAGGAACGATACACAGGAAGCGTAAGACTAGTCCGTGAGTATGGAGTGACAGCATGGGCTACAACTACGAAATCACAGTTTAATAAGTAACAAAACACAAAACCAGGCTACTCGTGTCATCAGTGGTCCTATGACATTCACAGCAATAGCTATTATAGAAACAGTAACAGCCCTCCAACCTATGGAAGGCAGACGGAAAATGAAAGTGATGCAGGAGTCAGAGAAGTACAAAATTCTCCCAAACCACCCCATGCATTAGAGAAATACTGACTTCGGAAGAGGAAGACCAAAGAGGAGCAACTTCACGACAATCTCAAAAGAACTGACAACTAGTGATCCACTACTGTTACAAATAATATCAAAACCCTTTAACTAAGCCACTATGACTTCCCACGAAAAGCACATAAACCAGAACTTAAGGAAAACATAACAGGAATCATGACAAAAGACACCCAAACAGACTTAGAGAGAAAGCACATGACAGAAAGAAACATAGAGGACAATTTCCCACGGGACTCGTGGTCCCACATATACACGAATGGCTCTGCCACAAACTCCACCAATAACGGAGGAGGGGGATGTGTTTCTGGGACTGAATAACCTGGAAGAGATTACCAAATCAATAACCACATGGAAATTCTCAAACAACTATAGAGCTGAAACAGAGGCCCTCAAAAATGTGGCACATTTTGCTATCCAGCACAAAAAATAATGTGCATAAGAAACTGGTGATACTGACCAATGCACTGTCGGACCTATCAGCACTTAAAACCTCTAGAAACAATGAGCCAGATGACCTGGTAACAATGCTAGAGCAATTATGTAACATCTTCCAGAGAGTGGTTATCTAGTGGATACCTTCACATTGTAACACACAAGGAAATGAATGCGCAGACAAACAAGCCAAGGAGAGAGGAAAATTACAAGAGAACAAGCTGCTCAGTTACGAACAAGCTAAATCTGCCATCAAAAGCCAGTGTCACGAAAAATGGAAACAAGAGCACAAGAAGTATAACGAGAGGGATCGGATACCTCCAACTATCAAGGAAAGCTCAAGTCATCATACTTCAGCTACGATCAATCAGGTCACAACAGAATGAGGAGAAACATATCCACCAAACTCAAAATAGGAACCACCAGTATATTCCTCTGTAACCAAGATGATATGACAACAAAGCACATCTTGCAGGATTGACACCAGTACACAGACATGAGAAGGTCAATGTAGCCCATGCCCATCTCCCTGGAGGAGAAACTCGACGGTGCACTAAAATCACTGAAACAGACAGCTGCCTTCAATAGAGCCCTGAATCCTAGTCTCAATGAGCCATGATTGCAGAAGAAGAAGAAATTGCTCGTCAGGGATATACACATACAATACCCCAAAATGAAAAAAAGCCTTTACTCCAAAGTTGTGCTACTAATGCCAACCAGTCCTGGACGCTAGACTCAAGAGCAAAAAAAAAATTGCCACTACAGAAAAGAAATATGAAAGAAGCAGACCGAGAAATGCAATCAGCAATTAAGAACTCGGAATAAAGTTATAAATAATTCCCGCCATTGGAGATATAAAGAAACAACAGATACAATGGTTTGGACACGTGTTAAGATAGCAAGATCAAAAGGACAACACAACGAGCTTTCAATAAACGATGTGAGAACACCAGTCCCAAGGGTCGACCACGAAAAATTTGGATTGATGGAATAATAGAAACACTGGGAAACATAACAGCAGGAGAGACCAAGAGAAGAGGAAACGACCACAAACTATATTTCCCCTCGACGCTGAAAGGCAAATGAAGAAGGAAAGAAGAGAAGAAGGAAAGAAGAGAAAAAGAAATGAAAAGGTGAAGACAAGACAGAAAATAATTCGTAGGTTCCTGCCTATAAGGTTAACAGTTTCGGTTTGCTCACATATTTTATACGATGCTGGCACGCACACCTGGCTTGTGTCAAACTCTGCGTTCAGGTGTTGCTTGGTCTAGGTTTACCTTTCACTGACAGCTGTCGCTACATAGGTAGACTGTGTACACGCTACACACAGACTGTTGCATGCTGGTATTAACACGCCATGAGTCCCTGTGTGTTCTTATTGATTACGACCAGGAGGGCGTGTGAGTGGTTTTAATTAGAATAATGTAAATAATAAGCAAACACTTGTACATGAACGTATAAATTAGCCCTCGATTAACAGTCGTGAAATAACTGTTGCCTTGAAAGCTACGTCAATGCAAAAGGTCTAAGGAAGAATTCCAATATAAATGTACTGGGGTTATGACAATGAGGTAAAGATGGAGATGAAGAAGAGGTAAACGAAGAAGAAGAAATAGAACAAGAAAGATGAAAAGGAGAACGCATTTTTTTTTTTTTTAAGTTAGTGATTTTTTACACGTGAAACTAACATCTTCAATGTCTTTCTTTCACTAGACAAAGATCAACACAATATTTCCTAAACTTTAAATACGACTCGATATTCTTTGATGTATTGACATTAATTTGAAGACTATATCATCATTATCAAGCACCGCGCGACAATAGATTCATAGAAAAGTAAAGTATCAAAATGCGACAATACATTCATATAAAAGTAAAGTATTAGAGCTTGCCAACAGATTCTTAGTAAAGTAAAGTATCAAAACGCGACAACAGATTCATTTAAAAAAATTAAAGTATTGGAGCGTACCAACAGATTAATAGAAAAGTAAAGTATTAGAGCGTGCCAATACATTCATAGAAAAGTAAAGTATCGAAAAGTGACAATAGATTCATAAAAAAGTAAAGTATTATTGAGTTATTGAGTTATTGAGTTATATGCGGGTCATCATCATTGCACTCCGAACATGTCCATAGGTGCTCAGATCCCCTCCTCAGCAATTCCCTCAGTGTCCAGCGACTGACGACTCCAGTTCTATGTTGGTTGATAAGTCTTCTTACACGGCCACCAAGTTTCTCATTTCTGGCTGTGCCCATCTTAACTCCCATTTCCATCATCCGAAGAAGCGACGTTGATCTGTGTTTGTCGAAGTCCCGTGCTCTTCCCACATCTCGGAGTGCATTGATGATGTCCGCCCGATCCATCGGTTGCCCGTCCTCAACGACAGCGCAGCTAGCCAACCTGTCCGCTCTCTCATTTCCCCGCACTCCCGCATGTCCAGGGACATAGACAAAGGTGACCTTACGTATTTTGGATTCCTGCAACGACTCTACCCATTGCATGCGTACAAAGCCCGCCTCCACTTTTTTTATCATGCTCATCGAATCACTCAGTATACATGCGTGGATGTAGTCTTGTGACTCTAACCATTTGAATGCCTTGGTCACTGCCATCACCTCCATTGTCATGCTACTCGTGGTCATGGCGTATGCACCACTGTCTTCCTTGGCCATTCTGCCTGCCGAACGTGCTGTAAATGCCCATGCACTTCTTTCGTGTCGTCTTACAGATCCGTCTGTATAGATGACTGCATCTTTCTCATCGGTGTTATCGCAGATGAGACCGTTGACCTCAGCATTAACCACGACCGGGTTCTGTTCCCTACTTTTCCTGTCGAGTGTGACAATACATGAGAAAGTCCCCTTGAATGTCGTAGGCACCGGTATCCACTCCTCACCAACGCTGAGATTGGTAAGCCCACAGACCTGTTTGATGACATCTTCTGCTCGGCCCACCCATGATTTGCCTCTTTTTAGCCTGGTGCCTTTCTCTGTGTTGAGCACGTGGTGCAATGGATGCTCTGTATCTGTACTAATCTTCAGGTATGCTCGTGCTCTCCAGATCTTGATTCTGTCATCCATGGTTGGAAAGTCAAGAAGATACCTCATTGCCACACAGGGAGTGTCCCTCGTACATCCCAGGATAATGCGCATGGCTTCATTTTGTATTTTCTCCAGCCTATCAATTTGAGTCGTACTAACAGTAAGAATGGCCAGGGCATACTCGATTGGTGCGAGGACTAATCCCTGGAACAGAAGAGTAAGTAGCCTCTGCTCGATGTTGGCAGCTGCCATGACCTTCAAGGCGGCTAATCCTTTGCGGGATTTTGTTATCACATGGTCGACGTGGTCGCGAAAACACAGGCTGCGATCAAACTTAACTCCGAGGTATGTCATCAACTTGTCCCTGGTCACCTCATCAGCTCCCATTCGTACTACCGGTGTGGTCGTATTAACGATATGATTGTTAAGGGAGAACCATGAAACTGATGCTTTATTAGGATTCTATTTAATGTGTACACAATAACGATCTATCAATAACCAGTTCTATTTAATGTGTACACAATAACGATCACGTCCCAACAGCTGGATGGGAGGGGAAGAACTATGACTTTTGCTGATGATATTCTGGTATATCGACAGGGAAGAGACAGACGGGGAATCGCCTCCACAATGCAAGACGAACTCGATCGCATTTCTTCCTGGTGTGGGGTTTCAGGTGCCTTGGTTAATCCTAATAAAGCATCAGTTTCATGGTTCTCCCTTAAGTAAAGTATTAGAGCGTGTCAACAGATTCATAGAAAAGTAAAGTATCAAAACGCCACAATATATTCATAGAAAAGTAAAGTATTAGAGCGTGTCAATAGATTCATAAAAAAGTAAAGTATTAGAGCGTGTCAACAGATTCATAGAAAAGTAAAGTATCAAAACGTGACAATATATTTATAGAAAAGTAAAGTATCAAAACGTGACAAGATATTCATAGAAAAGTAAAGTATCAAAACGTGACAATATATTCATAGAAAAGTAAAGTATCAAAACGTGACAATATATTCATAGAAAAGTAAAGTATCAAAACGTGACAATATATTCATAGAAAAGTAAAGTATCAAAATGTGACAATATATTCATAGAAAAGTAAAGTATCAATGCTCCGACCTCCAGGAGTCGTTATAGGACACGGTATTTTCTCATACTGTTTGAGTACAGTGTACTCAATGGATCAACAGGTGTTTCAGTATAAATAAATTGCCAAGTGTGCCATCAACTTTATTCTGATACATTCATTTTGAATCTTGTGAATCCAAAAAGATAACGTCATTTCAAGTATTGTATTGCGAAAGCCAATTTTCTGGGTTTTTTTTCCCCTAAGTGACCCAGTGCGTTAATGAAGCGCATGCTTCCATTGGCTTCCAGAAGCGTCTAGAAATATGTGACGTTGGATTACGAATAGATAGCTCAGTCATGAACTTGGAAATAGTTCCTGGTCGAACAATGGTATTAGGACATTCTCCATAGTTCGTGAGTTCATTTCATTTTAATTTATTCAGTTACGTACCGAGAGAGGCATACTACTATAATTGAACTGTCGCGTCACACCAAATTCTATTATTCGTTGTAGCTTTCATTGTTTCTGTAATGTCATTGGTCCTGCACACATCTCATAGTTGGACGGAGTTTTGGTTCAGTTGGTTTGACCTCTCACTCACTGAGTTCTTCCGGTTTCCAAATGCACAATACTTCTACAGACACTGCTACTCAAGTAGTCCAAATCCGTCAATGAGAGAATGAGACGGCTAGTCGAAACGTCTTCTTTTAATAATTTGTCAATATTACCTTTGTTTCTCTTCTTATTTTATTCGAATTACTTGTTCTTTCAATTTAATTTATTTTGTTTTCTGCTTCAACTTTTTTCCCATTGTTTTCTTCTTTCTCACTTTTTCTACCCAATTAATACGATGTAGAGTGTAATTACAGACGACAGCAGAACTCTCAATACTGTACAAAAGTTGCAGGCTGTGTTTAGAAAAGGGCGAAGCTGCCTTGACCACATTTTTACTCAACGACTAATATTGGAGGAACACATTGAAAAGCAAAAACCTTTTGTACTTAACTTCATCGACTTCAAAAAAGTATTCGACAGCATTCATAGAGATTCTTTGTGGAAAATTCTGAAGTAATATGGTTTACCATAAAAAAATCATATTATCAAAGACATGTATGATGGCTACACATGTGCAGTTCGTACAGAGGAAGGGCTGAGCGAATGTTTCCCAATAGAAACTGGGGTTAAACAAGGATGTATTTTTATCGACCTTGTTATTTGGAATTGCCATGGACTTCATAATGAAGAAATGCTGCACTGGTAACAAAGGCATCGAATGGATACAAGGAGACCATTTGGAGGACTTCGACTTTGCTGATGACATAGTCCTCATCAACAGTCAGATAAAAATGATGCAGGAAAACACAAATGAACTGTCATCAATAGCCAGCAAAATTGGGCTTGAGATCAATCATGGAAAGACTAAATTCATGAAAAGCTTAATTCCAACAGATGACAGAATATACATGGAAAATAAACCAGCAGAAGAGATCGACCACTTTTTTTCCATTTTGGAAGTCACATTGATCGGGAAGGGGATACAAGTAAAGAAATTAGAATCAGAATAGCTAAAGCAGCAATGTCTTTCAGAAGCCTTGAAAACTTGTGGAAATCAAAACTCATCAGCACAAAAACAAAACTTAGACTATTCAAATCAAACGTACAATCTACCCTTACGTATGCGTGTGAAAGCTGGAAAACAACAAGAGACATAGAAACAAAGTTGAACGCATTCGAAAATAAATGTCTAAGGAAAATACTTGGTATAGCATGAAACGAATTCAAAACAAACGAAAAAATTAGAGAAATCGCCAATCAACCACTAATATCTTCAGTAATAAAGAAAAGACGATGGTCATGTGATGAGGAGAGATAATAACCGAATTGCAAAGCAAACACTCGTGTGGGAAATAACAGGTAAGAGGAAAAGAGGACGACCCAGAGAGACACTGAGAAGAACATTGACCAGAGAGGCAAGAACAGCAGGAATCGGCTCCTTCAATGAGATATAGTTGCTTGCACAGAACAGAGACAAATGGCGAGATTTAATAAAAGATCTCTACAAGGATTGAAAACTGCTAGAATACAAATTTAGATAAGAGATAGAGTATCTGGATCTATGCCCTAATGGCCGACAACGGCTCGAAAGGTCAATAGATAGATTGATAGATAGAGTGTACAGGGAGAGCGGGTGGCCGGGGGATAGCGGGTTGGCCGGGGGAGAGCGGGTGGCCGAGTCAATAACTGTCAAGCTCCAAACCATGAGAACGCGGGCTCGAATGAATCCCGGTAGTGTCAATTTTTTTTTCCCTTTCAAAGGTAAAGTAAAATCTCAGACCCGAACTCCTCGTGGCGACTGTACTGGACAGGCGGCCTTTATTCTCAGGTCCTATAAGTCCCCAGGCAGATCCGAGTAATGAGAAAATGCGATAAAGACACTTTTTACGACTTTTTTTGTTAGTGTTGATAGTACGATTATAGTGTTGCACACGAATTGTGTTATTTGCATACATCTTAACCAGTTGATGCACCGGACTTTGACAACGATTCTCTTATTGGTTAAGGTATATTTGTTTGCAGCCCTCACAAATTGACAGCGAGTTCAGAGCTCGGTTAGTTTGTTGCGACTGACCGTGACTCGTGATGCACGAATCACATCACTACGCATATGTTGTATGTATAGTATTCTTTGATAATCTTTATGTTAACTTATCTGAAAAACTGTATATTAATCATTATAAATAAACTTAAAAATAAAGTCTCCCACTTTAACCACAGACGTTCTGGTTTATTTTCCTGACGTTACAGCTCTCAAGGCTCCAACAACTACCTGGAGTTATCGCTCACGGCGGATAGCAGGAGCACCCCGTGGCACATACTCATTTTTATTGGAAGGAAGCTGTCAAGATTATTGCAGATATCAACGTTGAAGCGGATTTTATGAGGCGTATTTCAAATTCCGGTTCAGAAAAAAAATGGATGCGATATCGACGGTATATGCAATGTTATGTATAAAACGGAACAAGAATTCTTCCATCTATTAAATCAGTATCAGCTGGGAAATTTCACAGAATATTTTGGCCATTTTTTCTTGGAAGATAAAAGCAAGAAAATTAAAACTAAGAAAGATTGGAAGAATTAAAGGGGTGCAATAAATGAGGCAGAATGGATGAACGAGTAAGCAGGAAGAGAGAAATAGGTTGAGTTTGGGGAGGGGGGAGCAGAGAGAGGGGGCAGCTTAATGAGGTGCTGTCTTGATGACTTCTAGTAAATGGTGCCATAAAGAAGTACCAGAATGGAGAGAGGGGCACACATAAAATGAAGAAAGCGTAAAAGGGATATGACGTCATGGATATAAAACATCTCAAGTCAAACGTTAAAAACTCCGATGTGGAATAGAATTTTAAAACGACTTCCATTAGTTTTATATATATATATATATATATATATATATACACCATCCCGGTATATAAACATAACATGCAACAATGAATGTGTATATTTCTTCTTGCTCGACTCTCTCTTTAAGATATCCAGTATCCAGTGATTGAAGAGAAACGTAGCACGCACGATCTGGGGTCTAACGCCGAAACTTTGACTTCAAATACTTGGATGCACATGCGCACAGAGATTTTGGTTTAGGTTTGTTCCCTTTTTTTTGTTTACCCACAAATCCGGCAACGGAAGGCGTTTTGTGTAGATGTGTATCTGAATACAACGAATGTTATTTCAGTTCAGGGCAATCCCCAGCGTTAATTTGGGAATTGCTTCTCATTATAGGCACTCCACTCCACTGTTGGCATTGCGAAGGTAAAGTTATCGGTTGTCCTTCCCTAGTGTTTTCTTATATTCTGATGTCTTCTGCTGTTTGGTTAGCGCCATTTTGAAATAGAGTAAAATAAAAAAGTAAAATAAAACAAAAAAGTAAAGACAAAAAATTAGTTACAGTGCACATGCGCCTACAGGTATTTCATTTGGAATGTTTGCGTTGAACTATAACCTATGGACATGTTCGGAGTGCAATGATGATGACCCGCAAATAATTCAATAACTCAGTATAACCGGTGCTTTTAATATATCTCCCGACACCGGCAATCAAGGGAAAGAAATCTACAAATTTGTGTTAAATTAGCACCGTGTAATTATTAGTTTACAAATAACAGAAATATAACAATTATTGAGTAGGTTAAATCAAGTTCATGATCATTTATACTAAGAATTATTTTTAAATTATAGAAAGTCCTTTCAATGTGGATTACTGTGTTAATCAAAGCAAAAATAAGGAATAAAGAATGGATTAAAAGAAAACGGATACAGATATAAAACATATAATTGCTTATTTAATAAATAGCTTTAGAGCCTGTTCTGTTCATGGAATCAGTATCACTGCAGTCGGGAATTTCCCATATTCGCTTCACTCATGTCACAGTTCCGGCCAAGGCACGGTGGCAAACCGTTGACATCATCGCCTACCGTGCAGCCTACTAGACGCACGGACGATGATTCCGAACGACTTCCATTTAATAGAGAGTGCACAGTCAATTTCTTACTCCAGTTTCCTCGAAAACACTCGCGACTGCGTTAGTCTCTGCAAAAAATGGGCGCAGTGCCGCCATTTGGATTTTGCATTGACGGTTTGCTACCGTTAGCAAGTTCGAGCTCCAATGCGAGCCAAGTCGGCTGCATGGGCGATAATTTCAAACGACATAGCCGAAAAAATGGTGGCCACAGTCACTTCCGACTGGAATTCACTCAAATAAATCGAAAAGAGAATACATAGAACCCAATCAAAACACCGCAAAAGTTGTTTTAGTGTTGTCACTCTCTAAAAGGGCTGCGGCAATTGTTTGCCGCCTTTTCCGGAAGTCCAGCATTAGAACCTGTGCCCGACACTCAGATTGACTCTTCAGTGTTTACACAAATGAGGCTTATTAACGATACAGATGGATGCAGTAACTACTCGTTTCAATTTTAAAATAAAATTGTTACTACCACTGAAAATAAATTGTTTCATGGTTGTTAAGAACATGTTTAGAATCTGTACATTGATATATATTTTTTAAGTGAATGTCCTTTGTGACGATTATCATTCGTGTTATTACGTTTTTCCTGCTCTAGTTTAATTATATATTTGTTTTATTAGATGTTTAATTCATTAAAACTGTTCATAAATAAATATTTACAGACATCCGATGTTTAAATTTTCTTATACATAATTTGTTCAGTACACATATTTGTTCATTTTGGAATTACAAATATTGTTGAACTGAAAACGCAGAAAAAAGCAAGCAAGCTGTCATTAATAAAAAAAAAACGCTGAGGGTCACCTATTTGAAAATAATATAAATTGCTTTGGACTGTTTAGTGGTCCATTATTTGGACTGTTTAGTGCTCCATTATTTGGATTGTTTAGTGATCCATTATTTGGACTATTTAGTGGTCCATTATCTGGATTGTTTAGTGATCCATTATTTGGATTCTTTAGTGATCCATTATTTGGACTGTTTAGTGGTCCATTTTTCGGATTATTTAGTGATCCATTATTTGGACTGTTTAGTGGTGTATTATTTAGACTGTTTAGTGGTCCATTATTTAGACTGTTTAGTGATCCATTATTTGGATTCTTTAGTGATCCATTATTTGGACTGTTTAGTGGTCCATTTTTCGGATTATTTAGTGATCCATTATTTGGACTGTTTAGTGGTGTATTATTTAGACTGTTTAGTGGTCCATTATTTAGACTGTTTAGTGGTCCATTATTTGGATTATTTAGTGATCCATTATTTGGACTGTTTAGTGGTGTATTATTTAGACTGTTTAGTGGTCCATTATTTAGACTGTTTAGTGGTCCATTATTTGGATTGTTTAGTGATCCATTATTTGGATTGTTTAGTGATCCATTATTTGGACTGTATAGTGGTCCATTATTTTGATTGTTTAGTGATCCAGTTATTTGGACTGTTTAGTGGTCCATTATTTGGATTGTTTAGTGGTCCATTATTTTGAATTAACAATACTATTTTATTTTATTCATTCCTCTCCCCCACACCTAAACAGAAAAAACACATACACGCACATACGTCATCCCATGCTTGCATTCTACCTTGCACATGCTTCCTTATGTGCATTACAAACTGGCCTTATGTCATCTGGGACGCACTGTATTACCTCAACCTGTTCATTTTAATACATTTTTGGTTCAAAAATGTGCCAGGTGGTGATGAGTTAAAAAATGAATGCTATCTCTACAGCTGTTTCAACAATGATTGCTATCTCTACAGCTGTTTCAACAATGATTGCTATCTCTACAGCTGTTTCAACAATGATTGCTATCTCTACAGCTGTTTCAAAAATGTTTGCTATCTTTACAGTTGTTTCAACAATGTTTGCTATGTCTACAGCTGTTTCAACAATGTTTGCCATCTCTACAGCTGTTTTTCAGTTCTGCTGTTTACTTCCTACCAAATAATTTTTTTCTTAAATTCTCTTCCAAATTTCCTCCCTGCTTCCCATAATCTCTTTTTCCTTCAGTTTTTTTTTTTTTCGAGCTGTCACAATATATTTCAACCGTTTCTTTCTCGCTACATGAGTAAAAACATTTAACATTGCTTCCCCACAATAAATGTTATTCGCTACATTATTTTTGCCACATCGATATTTTGATTCCGTCTCTAAAAACATTCAATGAAGTGGTGATCATATCAACAAATACTAACTTTCCAACGGAGGTTGAGCTAGAAAAGAGTTGTCTTAGTGATTTCATCAAACTATACAAAAGTCTATCTTTATTATTTCCCATTGTTGTTATTATAGTCTGTCGGTGGAACTTAAAGGAACAGAAAATAATGGTGGCTTTTCCAGTGCAGTCGCCACCTGATGTTCGTATCTGAGTTTTAATGTCAACGCTTCCACCCCAAACCCTGGAAAAATTAGCTTTTGAACCTACCCGAATTCGAACCCGCATACTCCTGGTTTGGAGCACGATAAACTATCGAATCGGCCACTTGATTTCCTTTAGGACTCATTGTAGTTGACCATACCATACAACTGAGTACTAACCTTCCAACTAAAATTGAGGTAAATAGACATAAGAGTAGTACTCATGATTGTATCATCAAATAATATGATGAAAGGAAAAAAACACCAGAATTACTCTTTTTCTAAAGAGTCCGTGAAATGAAAAAGAGAAGAGATCAGAATTAATCCAGGGACTGAGAATAACGGCCGCGTGTCAAATAAAGTCTCTATGCTATGTACAGGTTGGAGTTTTCAGTTGACATCCGGCTGGAAAAAGAAATATTGACATCACAGAGAATAGACCCCGCAACTACGTGATTGACAAACGACATCGACATACAGCCACGATTTCCCATACAGAAGTGATTGGTGACTTTTAATTTACAATAAGGGACATTTTGACTTTTACTTACTGTAATTGATTCAACTACTACGACTTAAGTGATAGAAGAACATCATCATCAAGGGAAATAACACAACGCAACATGCAAGTACGTCTTCATAGTTGTAAACAATAACTATCTTAGAGAAGAAACATAAACACCTGAAACGGAAATACATCTTCAATGCTAGAAGTACCAGAAATTGCTAATAAAGGAACGCGTTATAATATTTTAATTTAAATTGTTCGGCCCTAACGTGACTGACGTAATTAAACCCTCGGCTTTTCTCGCACAATATGTCATGACGTTATCCACATCTTGTCATTTATTACACAATACAACAGTGTCATTCACCTCTCACCGTTCCTTACACAATATAACATGGCGCAATTCACCTCTGGCCATTCCTAACACAATTTAACATTACGTCATTCACCCCCCTCCTCCCGAGCCCCCTTCCTTACACAATATAACATGGCGCAATTCACCTCTGGCCATTCCTAACACAATTTAACATTACGTCATTCACCCCTCCTCCCGAGTACACTTCCTTACATAATATTACCTGACGTCATTCACTCCCCCCACACCCCCCACCCGCCGAATAAACTTTCTTACACAACATTACCTGACGTCATTCACCCCCCGAGTACATTTTTTTCACCATATTTCACCGGAACTCATTCATCATTCATATCCCACCCATACCAAAACTTCTGACTTCACTTAGAGTGAACTCAGTGTCAGTCATTCACTAAGTTCATCTTTATCAGCATCCTCACATTCATGTTTTGCTTTTCACATTATGTATGCAGTGATGACATATCCCTGTTTATTTTAGCCGATACAGAGTGCAACAGCTTTAACATTAATTATAAACGGAAATAAAAAAGTGTAACAGACATCATTTTTGGGTGGAAATATCAAAAAAGTGATGCTGTTATTAAAAGATACGTTCGTTTGACACATATTCTGATACAGATGATAAAACACACTAGATGAGATACACAAAATAAATTGTATACAGGTGCTAAAATCTCTGACAAAATCTAAGAACACACCTATGTAAAAATATGAAGAAACAGATTGATGGAAAACAAAACAGGAAGAGATGTTTTATTACTTACGTATATATGTTGGTTTTCTGTGATCAGACTACCAGTTTTTCTGTTTTTTTAGCTACAATCAGTTTTGATAGTCAACTACAGATGGCTGATGTTTAAAGGGAAAATTGACGACCATTGCTGCAGACTTCTTAAGAGGGTGCCAAAGCTAATACAGTTTTTTTGGTGTTTAGACTGTGTGTGTGTGTGAGAGAGAGAGAGAGAGAGAGAGAGAGAGAGAGAGAGAGATTGGTTCAAATTCAGGTGGTCAAGGACAATTATGTTCAGGCGCTTCCGGTTTCAAGATGGCGCGGTCATGTTTGCGTCAACGTTCACTGTTACGTATTTTGTGCAGGAAAGATGGTTAATTCTATCTTTCCAATGCAGATCAGTGTATAGATAAAAAGTTCCAATGTTGGGAACTTCCCCGGTGAAGCGGAGTACATGCATGTGATCTGAAATCCTCTACAGTGTGCGCAATAGTGTGTTCTGTGTTGATTGCAATACGTCATCATTGGAATACCGGTCAATATGACGGTTAGGCGGCAGGAACTTTTAATTGCTGTGTCTGAAAAGTGTTCCTTGTTGCAGTTTCCTCATATTCCAAGTCCGGCTTGCTGCATGAGCTACTGAGTTAAGTGCCCTGTGCACACCGTGAGCTGTGTGTATCATCCGTGTTGATCATGTTTTAATATTCCAATGGTTTACGGATGAATGCTGATATCGTATGACAGGGAACAGTTGGCTGTGTTCACTTTCTGTGCAGTTTCACCTTATGTCTTTTGGCGTGTGCTGAGACTGCTATGATGGGGACTACAGCTACCTTTCTTTGTTTTGGAGATGAGTTAGTAATTCGGATGATTCCACTGGCACGGACGGTTGAGCAATTATGGATTTTAATTCGTTTGCAGTGATACCGGGGCCTTCCATAAACCAAATAACCATAAACCAAATTATGTTCAATAACATAAGTCTTGGGTAATGAAGTATTCAATCTTAACGTACAATTACCATATTGTGATGGCTCTTCATATATCCCCAGACCGGTCATACGCTAATCTTACGGACTGTTGTTTGATATGCGACGGGGCTAATCTGACGACTAACTGTGTGGTTATATGTTCGGAATTGGAGTAAAAAACGATGGCCTAACAGCATCACGTGCTATACATTTTTTTTTTAATATGACGATCATCATTTTCAGGAGGACGTGAAATTCCGCAATATGGTGGATAGGTGACAGGAATCATTGAAGACCATATATGAAAAGTGTTCCGTTTTGCAGTTTCCTCATATTCCAAGTCCGGCTTGTTGCAGGAGCTACCGAGTTAAGTGATTTGTGCACACCGTGAGCTGTGTGTCTCATCCGTTTTGATCATATTTCAATATTCCAATTGTTTACGATGAATGATGATATCGTATGACAGGGAACAGTTGGCGGTGTTCACTTTCTGCGCGGTCTTGCAGTATGTCTTTTGGCGTGTGATGAGACTGCTGCGATGGGGACTACAGTTACCTTTCTTTGTTTGGGGAGATGAGATATTAATTCGGATGATTCCGCTGGCACGGACGGTTGAGCAATTATGGATTTTAATTCGTTTGCAGTGATACCGTGGCCATCCATAACCAAACCCAACCAAACCAATGCCACAGTGTTTAATGAAGAGGGCAACAACGGTTTTCTTTTCTGTTATTACTTTTCCAAGCCCAGCGAGCTAAGTCCGTATTCTGGAGAGCTTCAAGATTAAACCTCGGTCGAGTTATCGGCAAGCCAGCATGCCAACCAGTGGGAAATTAGAGATCTTAGTCAGCCAATGAGCTTCCAGAACAACCAGTAATTTTGTTTCATTATCTACTTGCAATGATGATTGTTAAGATCTGTAAGCGCGTGCGCATTTCTATGATGAGAATTTTCGTGAGTTTCACATGTTCTTTAAGGGCCCACATCACGACTTCCGGTTAGTGAGACAGGCAAGATGGCTGCTTAGTCGAATCGGGTTCAAGACCAGTGGCATTTTTGTTGCAGTGTGGTTTCAAGTTGATGCCTTTGAAATGTGGATTTATAGAAGAATAGGTAGAATTGGATGGAAAGAAAAGAGAACAAATGATGAAATTTTAAAACAACTAAAAATTAAAAGAGTAAACTACTAAACACAATAGGAGCAAGACAAATGAAATTTTTGGGGCATGTTAAAAGACACAACAGCCTACTAAAAGTAACATTGGAAGGGAAAATACAGAGTAATAGAGGCAGACCGAGACTAATACGGACGAGTAACATCAAAAGATGGACAAGAAAGCCTATGACAACCTGCACCATCAAAGCAAGAGATAGAGCGAAGTGGCGCTCCTTGGTAGCCAACCTTCGATGCGGAGACGACAATTGATGCTAACGATTTCAAATGATTCGTTTTGGTTTGAAATTTTGTTTGTAGTGACAGCCTTAGTCCGGTAGCATTCACCTGACAAGAAAATCAACATGGTTTTGGCGCCCGCGCTCTAAGATTGTGTTGCAGGCGACTGGCTGTAGAGTTTAGTGAAAATTAACTATGTTCCGGCTTTGCTCTCGACTGTTGGGTTTCGACTACAAATTTGTGTCACTAGCTGGACTGCGGCCGATCGAGTTGTCTACCGAAGTGGAGGCCTGACTTCATTTGTTGGGACAGCGATTGTTGTTTGTGGCGCGCTCACTTATCATGAAGTCCACGCGAGTTTGGCGCGGGCGCATGAAAATTATACTGCCAGTGACAGCCGTTATGATGAACCGGAAGTGCCCATTATGAGCTGTTCGCCACTTGTACAGTGTGAAGCGCTTTCAGTGTGAACGTAAAGGCGCGCCATTTTCACAGAACGCAACGCGTTCGATAGAACGGTATCAACGATCGGGACGGACACTATTGGTTGCTGGAGCGAGGGCTGAGCAGATAATGGAATGCCCCACCTGCGGTGAAGTTATTTCGTTCTGAAGTCTAAAGTCCACACTACCTAACAGATTCTCTACGCACAAACGAATATTACAAACATAAGTCAAACACTTGCAACTTAAAATAAACATCGTTGGAGTGAAGGTTTGCCAAATGTCTTGTTTCTTTTATATTTATCTGATTCTATTCTTGTTCCCCAGACGTGCCAGAGCAAGCATGAAAACAAATAGAACATCGTGTCATGATCTTGCGTGAACGGATTTATTCTGATTTATTCTGTTCTTTATTTTTGATCAGTTGGGAAATCGCTCAAATTGAAATATAGACCTTGACTTATTCTAATGCAAGGCAGAGATGCACATGTAAGGATGTGATTTCCTTGCATTTATTCTTGATTACGTGTTAAGAGAATGGAAGTTAAGCTTGAATTTGCATCGCACAGTGAAATCGGAATCTCGGATATCCATACGCCGCAGAATTATGAGAATGGAAGTGTGTCTGTGCTTGCATGTCGCTACACTCAATGCGAACAGTAAACAAGGACAATCTTGAGGTAAATACAGACTTTATTAATACTATTATGTGTATTTCTTAACAAAAGAGAAGAACAATAAAGACCTTCTGTTGGGAACATAAACAGATGAAATGTAGAAAACGTATCTAATGTGAAGCATTTATATTTGTAACATATTTGACATTATAATTTTGCAGCCAATCTTTGCTTCTTTATCCATGTGTTGACTAAATTGTTATATTGTGCCATGTTTTATATTGGAAAATAAGTGTCACCACAAGTGTCATTCAAAGAACTCGTGCGCTTCAGCGTGCATCAAACATGTGTGCCTTTCACAATGTAATTAGTTGAAAAGTGAATAGATCCACGTGTATACACTAGTGATAACTTTAACTCTTTCAGTACGGAAGGTTATTATCGATTTAGTGGTAGAGATTCCAGAGACACAATTTTTCAGGTTTTAAAAATTAATCTGCATGTTTATATTTATATTTATCTAATACTTAACATATCACATATGAATATTTAGATAATTAAAGAAGGAATTCGATTTCACCGATACCAAGATGATATAAGACATATAAAAAGAATATGGTTTAATGACAGTTTACACTAATCACATTGATAGTGACGCACTGTGCGGCTAAACGTACGAAAAGAGTTAACGTTGCTGCATTCTGGCGGATAGAAGACCAAATGGTTGATTGCAATAGGTTTCTCGCATCTGTTCCATCTAAAATAACGTGTCATTTATATTATGACTGCAGTCGGACCACAATTTATTTAGCTTGTCTATAATCATAATCTTCATCGTTATTATCATCCACGCCGAACGATCAAGACAACAGTTACAGACCGTTGCACATCTCAAATGTACAGATACAATGTGAATGGTTGACTAATATAGATAAATTTGAATATAATTTGTGAGTGAGTGAGTGAGTGAGTGAGTGATCGATCGATCGAGTATCTATCTATCTATCTATCTATCTATCTATCTATCTATCTATCTATCTATCTATCTATCTATCTATCTATCTATCTATCTATCTATCTATCTATCTATCTATCTATCTATCTATCTATCTATCTATCTATCTATCTATCTATCTATCTATCTATCTATCTATCTATCTATCTATCTATCTATCTATCTATCTATCTATCTAGTCTGTCTATCTAGTCTGTCTATCTAGTCTGTCTATCTAGTCTGTCTATCTAGTCTGTCTATCTAGTCTGTCTGTCTGTCTGTCTGTCTGTCTGTCTGTCTGTCTGTCTGTCTGTCTGTCTGTCTGTCTGTCTGTCTGTCTGTCTGTCTGTCTGTCTGTCTGTCTGTCTGTCTGTCTGTCTATCTATCTATCTATCTATCTATCTATCTATCTATCTATCTATCTATCTATCTATCTATCTATCTATGTGTAATAGTATTGGATGGGGGAGAGACAACTGGATGAGTACAACTGGATATGTGCATTAGGAGGTAGTGTGTGAAATGCAATAGACCAACATTTCGGGAAACCAAATCTCAGGTGGACAAGAAAAGGATATATTTGACACTTTTCACACTAACAACAGCCTGTCTGAAAGGTAGCTGTTTCTCGAACAAGGTGACTTGACACGTTGCCAAATTTCGTCGGAGGATTAAAACTGCATCTGGCCCAGTGAAAATAATATTAGATAGAAGTCGTGGACACTTTAGCAGCAGCTTCCGGTCTTACATTAGCGAAGACACGTAGATCAGTGAAGTATACTGTATATAAAGCGAGATCCCACAGTAAATGAGTCAGTCAGAGAGATAGGAAACCAGAGATGACCTTATAGAGATAGGGACCCGGAGATATTCAGTTAGATACAGGGAGGTAGAAATGGTCAGTTAGAGACAGAATACACCATAGAAGATTTAGTATAACCAGCACATAGTATTTAGTTAGATACAGGGAGGTGGAAATGGTCAGTTAGAGATAGAATACACCTTAGAAGATTTAGTATAACCAGCACATAGTATTTAGTTAGATACAGGGAGGTAGAAATGGTCAGTTAGAGACAGAATACACCATAGAAGATTTAGTATAACCAGCACATAGTATTTAGTTAGATACAGGGAGGTAGAAATGGTCAGTTAGAGACAGAATACACCATAGAAGATTTAGTATAACCAGCACATAGTATTTAGTTAGATACAGGGAGGTAGAAATGGTCAGTTAGAGACAGACTACACCATAGAAGATTTAGTATAACCAGCACATAGTATTTAGTTAGATACAGGGAGGTAGAAATGGTCAGTTAGGGACAGAATACACCATAGAAGATTTAGTACAACCAGCACATAGTATTTAGTTAGATACAGGGAGGTAGAAATGGTCAGTTAGAGACAGAATACACCATAGAAGATTTAGTATAACCAGCACATAGTATTTAGTTAGATACAGGGAGGTAGAAATGGTCAGTTAGAGACAGAATACACCATAGAAGATTTAGTATAACCAGCACATAGTATTTAGTTAGATACAGGGAGGTGGAAATGGTCAGTTAGAGATAGAATACACCATAGAAGATTTAGTATAACCAGCACATAGTATTTAGTTAGATACAGGGAGGTAGAAATGGTCAGTTAGAGACAGAATACACCATAGAAGATTTAGTATAACCAGCACATAGTATTTAGTTAGATACAGGGAGGTGGAAATGGTCAGTTAGAGATAGAATACACCATAGAAGATTTAGTATAACCAGCACATAGTATTTAGTTAGATACAGGGAGGTAGAAATGGTCAGTTAGAGACAGAATACACCATAGAAGATTTAGTATAACCAGCACATAGTATTTAGTTAGTCTTCACCGTAGCCCATCTCCTAAAATTCCAACAGTAGTGTCAATTAGTCAGTAATTCTAGGATATATTTATGTTCTGTAGAAGTGAGAATCCAAGACCCCACTATGAAAACTAGTCACAGCTTTTGATTATGGGCAGTCGCCTATAAACTGTGACAAGACAGGCCCTCAAATGGGGATAATGTTTGACAGTTGTATTTTAAAAAAATCAAGAAAACCAAAGTCTTCGATTTGTTATGTGGTCAAAGGTTCATCGTCAGGGGGACTGGTTGGTCTCGAGGCAAGACGCCGGCCTAGAGACAGAGAGGTTGTGGGGTCAAATCCCGGCTACACCGGTTGGGATTTTTATTTATGATTTCTCTCTGCGGCCAGCACCCCTGGTCTCAGCAGCGAGGCCGGGCTTGAAACGTCAATTACTCATCGACGGAAAAAATATGAGTACCTCCGAAGTCGGAGTTATCTGCCTGTGCGGCGAGGGACCCCTGTGCACAGGGTTGCCATGGAATAATGGATTAACACGCAAAATTCTGTTCCTAGTCTCTAGGGACTTCGTCAGAGGTAAAAGCTGGGGAACGGAAAAAAACAACAACAACCAATTCTTTATCACAGGACAATAAACATTTGCAGCCGCTTCACACTGGATGATGGTTTGTACTAAAACCAACAATAACATCTCTCGCATCCCTTTCTTTCTTCTCATTACTTTGTACTCTTGTTTTTGAAAACATCACCATAAAACATGTTGGCACTCGCAGACCAAATTGAAATAACACAGGTTACCCTTTATGATGAACAGAAGCCATTTTAAAATTAAGACGGTTGGCATCTCTTTCTTTAAAAAATTTAAGAACACGACGGTTCCCAATATTTGCTGCTTGCCCGACCTTTTACTTAAATTACATATCACAAATCACTTCACTTCACTTCACCAACACAATCTTCTTCTTCTACTTTTTTTCTCCCTCATTTGCCTTCTCAGCGTCGAGGGGAGTTATAATTTGCCGTGTTTTGTTCTGTTGTTGCCTCTGCTACTTAATGTTTCTTAGTGTTTATGTTCCATCAAACAATCTTCGTGGTCGTACCTTGAGTCTCGTGTTCTCACGACGTTTGTTAAAGGCTCTTTGTTTTCTGATTTGGTATTTCTGCCTGATCACGTGACAAAACCAGTTTATATGTTGTAATTTGTTCATTTACTCTATTGTTGAGAATTATTCCTAGCTTTTTACGAAGTCCTTCATTTTCTAAATATTATTCTTTCGGGCTTTTTCCTATCATTCGTCTACCACGTTTCATCTCGGTAGTGTTTATTTTTCTTATTGCCCTTGACACTAGGGTCAAAGTCTGGCATTGGTAGCACAACGTTGGAATGAAGATCGTACTGTAGAGTGCCTTTTGCCTATAGGGTTATTTTCCTGTTGGACAATAGTAGTGATAGCTGTCCGATGATTTGACAAGCTTTGTTGCATCATGAGTCAATGGCGGAATGAAATCTTGTTATACATTCCACGTTCGCAACTATTCTTTTCCTATCTTACCTGATCTCTTTTTTTTTAAATATCTGTGACTTAAGATTTATAGACTAGCGCATTCCAAGATGTTCTTAATCCGGTTCATCCCATCTCTGTTTATCTTTGTCAAATTTACTCTGCATAACATAACATGAAGAAAAGGAAATAATGAGAATGAAAAAGAACAATTAGAATAAAAAAACAAGGAAGATAAATGATAACGCGGATGGTGAAGAAGAAAGTTAAAAGAAAAAAAGTAAACAAAGAAGGTAATGAAAAAGAGAATAAAGCAGAGAGGTTGAAGAAGACGAGGAAGAAGAAACAAAGAAGGTAAAGTAAAAGAAGAGGAAGGGGAAGATGCATAAGAAGACGAAACAGTTGAAGATAAATAAAAGGAACACGAATACGAAGAAGAAAATGGAAGAAAATAAGAAGAGGCTGGGATTTATCCCCGTGGAGCGATTCGATTAAAAGGTTTGCACCATGGCAGTCCTTGTGCACCATTTCTCATTCCCTCCATCAAGTGAGATGACAAGAATGAGTGAAATATGGTAATCACTGGCGCGGCAAGGCGATATCCTCACACAGAAATACCTTACTCGGAGAAGACTTTAGTACTTTTTCTTCCCCACTGCATGATAGTGATTGATCAAATAGTGATAAAGGCGCCATCTATGAAAATTGAAGACAAGACGTTGAAGCTAAAGATTATATTTATACGTTCGGGGCTTCCCTATTTTGAGGAAGTATTTGTTTTATCAAATATTTGTGTTGGCACTGTAGGCGTAAATTAACTGTACTCGAGCTTCTGAAGCTGGGCTGGGTGCGGCTGCTTTCTATATTTACGCAAACACATACATTTACACATGATGGTTATAGAGGGAAAATAGAAACGGAGAGAGTGCGTGTTTGGGATATATTATTGTGTATTTGCTAGACTGTCTGTCTCTTAGTTTAGAAAGATCACAAGTAAACGCCTCGTCTCCCAGACCGTATCATCGCCAGTCCGTTTCTTTCATCTGTCTGTTGTTCATAAATCTAAATAGAAATGTGAAACTTTGTAAGTTCTAACATCACTTATATAGTCTACTTTCTCTACTCATCTTTTACCTTCATTTTATATATACATATTTAAACATTTCTAGGGGCGCTGAAAAATCCATAGTCACCTATGACTGACACGTATATATATATATATATATATATATATTTCATCAAGTGCCATACCGGTTGGCGTAGGCGATCATGTCCTTCCACAATCTTCTATCTACAGAGCATCCTATCAGTTCTGTTGTTGACCGTTTTCCATGCCATGACACTAAGCTATCCAGTATTTTCTCTCTTTGTCGTCCGCGATCTCTCTTTACTTTTATTTTGCCAGTTGTAACCAAGTATTCCAACTTTCCTCTTCTCATGATGTACCCGAAAAATGTTGATTGTTTCTTTCTGATGTTTTTTTAGGAGCTGCCTATTTTGTGTTGGCCTCTTTGAGAACTTCCTCATTGGTCTTTTTAGCCTTCCAGGGAACTTTCAACATTCTTCTGAGAAATCCCATCTCTGTGGCCTCTAATCGTCGTTTCATTTGTTTGTCTACTGTCCATGATTCGCTTCCATAGGTCAGAATTGGTATACAACAATATATACAACATAAATATAAAGATATTATATTTTTCTACCAGTTTCTTTGTGAGTTTATTTTTTTTTTATCTCTCTTGTCTCTTGATGCTTACTTCCGTTTTACTTCTGCTTCAGTCAGTGTTATTGTCTGCCATCATGGTGCTCTCTCTCCCCTTCTCCTTTTGTTGCTAACTTCTTTACTTACTGTTTCATTCTCCTTTTCTTTGTCAGGTTCTCTCATTTACAATCTCACGTTGAGGTCACTTGTGCTTTTCGTCCATCTTATATTAATTTCCTCTAGAATTTCTTTGATAATTTTTCCTTACTCTTCTATCTTCTTTCTTGACACGCCTCCATTTCAAGTCTTTTCCCCCGTCCATTTGTATCTCTTCGGGGAGCAGCGATAGCTCAGTGGCTAGTGAACTAGGCTACAAAGTACAAGAGGTAGGGTTCGATCCCAACCGACGTGTCGGTTCACCCAGCCTTTAATGGGTACCGGATTTTTTTCTGGGAAAGTAAACCAGCACCGGCGTATTACCGACCACATTACCCTAATAATCATGTGCTGGGGGTCTGTAAAATTTATGGTCACTAACACCATATTCCCTATACGCCACTTGGCATGGCGGGGGAACTTTACTTTTTTTTAAATTTATATATCTTCAATTTAATATATTTACATTCTCTCTCTCTCCCTCTCTCTATTTCTACTGCATACTCCACACAACGCAACTCTTTCTCTCTCTCTCTAGCCTATCAACTATTTCTTCCTTCGTTCTACACATTCTCCTTCCCTGTCATTTCCCTTTCCATCATTATCACTCTTTCTAGCTCCAATGTTTTTTTTCTCCTCACTTATTTATCTCTCATTTGTCCTCTATCACTCCCTTTTTCATCTTCTTTCCCTCAATCTCTCCACAATTCTCACTACTCATTATCATCAGTTTGTCTCTATCTATCTTATCGCCGTAATTTCTCCCGTATTCTGTCTCCTATCTCTTCTTGTGCAATCTCTTGCCCTCCCTATACCCTACTAGATCTACCTCATTTCTTCTCCTAAAATCTTTTCCCCTCCACGTCTTTCATTCTATCCACATCAAGATAGACTACCCCGTAACACCAATCAGAACAAAAATAGAACATCTAAAAGCTGGCTGAAAGTTCTAATCCTGAAAGAAACTAACTCATCAGAACAAAATCCAAACTTGAAACACGAACCACCGCCTGCGGTGGTTCAGGGTTAGCTCTTCGGCTCTAAATTCTAATTGAATTTTGTTGACTGGCATCCAATAACGAGGAACAAAAAGAACTCAAATATACAAGAATAGGAGCAGGAAATGGATCAGATTTATGAATGTCCAAAACTTTCAATAGAAAATTAAGGAATAAAAGCTTGAAATGATGTAGATTGTAACAGAGACTGGTAATAAAATAGCGAATAAGAGAAACAGATTTCAGATTGAAGATTACGTTATTGGGTTAGGATTAATATCTACAAGGGCCAGACATTTATAAGAGGAAAGCATTTATAAGATGTTAAACGAAGAGAAGACACTTTATGTGAAAACAAATAATGAGATGGCTTATAAGGGAAGACATGTATAATGAGATGGCTTATAAGGGAAGACATTTATAATGAGATGGCTTATAAGTGAAGACATTTATAATGAGAAGGCTTATTTAAAGGAAGACAATCATAATTAAAAAACATGTATATTAAAAGACATTTGTAGGGGAAAAACCTTTATATGAGAAGATTTTAAATGAGAAAACGTTGATATGAGAAGACATTTCTAATGAGAAAATTTGTATTATATCATTTGAGGAGACATTTATAATGGAATAACCGTTATATAGGAAGAAATTTATAATGATAAAACTTTTATTTAAAAAAACATTCATAATGAAAAGGTACTATATGAAACGACAGTTATAATTTAAAAACTTTTATGTAGGAAAACATTTATAATGAGAAGACATTTATAATGAGAGGACATTATATGAGAAGAAATTTATAATGAGAAAACTTTTATGTAGGAAGATATTTATAATGAGAAGACATTTATGAAAATATATTTATCAGAAGACATTTATGAGAACAAACCAACAACAATATTCCAGATACGCACAATATTGCATTCAAAACTATTTAGGAACACTGCGCGCTTCCATTGACTAAAATCAGCAGCATCATCATCATGTGCCATACCGGTTGCCGTAGGTGATCATGTCCTTCCACAATCTTCTATCTACAGTACATCGTATCAGTTCTGTTGTTGACTGTTTTCCAAGTCATGACACTAAGCTATCCAGTATTTTCTCTCTTTGTCGTCCCCGATCTCTCTTTCCTTTTATTTTGAAAGTTGTAACCAAGTATTCCAACTTTCATCTTCTCATGATGTGCTCAAAAAATGTTGATTGTTTTTTTCATTGACTAAAATAGACTAACTAAAATATGGTATTATAGCGAAGAATAACAAGTAAATTAAATATTTCTAGTCAATGATCTTATATAGAAAAGACTTAAAAATAATCTGTAATCCATACCTCGATTCAACAATGAAAACTCAAGTTCATGTTCCATATGTGTATAACATATGGATATATAACATATGGATATATTGACTGCCAGCTTCATGTTACCCTAAATAAGTGCATGTCTTTCCTACTTATTTTACATAAGGAAAGGTGTCTCGATAGATCGCATTTTTTTCTAATTCATTATCGGATTTATTTTAAAACATCGTAGAGATGTCATCGCAATGAGAGCTTAATCTCAGTTAGATCATTTGATCTGGTTTGAAGATACTCACTGGTGAAGTCCTTAGTGCCCTCATCTCCTGGAAAAGTAAATCCAGCAAATGTCTTTTTTCACCCCGCCAACACATATTCGAAGTTCACACTTTGTTTTAAAAAATGGGGACCATAGTAAACCATACAATTCATTAATGTATCAATGGGCATAAAGAAAAGGGGGGATGTGGGGAGGGGTGGTGGTGGGGGCGATTAGCAGTAGTCACTAAACCCATAATCCCTCTTCCCCACCATTTGCTTGCTAGATTCTTGTTATTTTATGCCTGGCCTTCACTTCCACTTGTCCTGATTGCAAGACCCATCTGATAGCCACTGGCATAACTCTCCATGTATTCTTTTTTTACTTTCCTCTGATACTCTTACCTTTCAGCGTCGAGGGAATGATAAAATATTCTGATAAATTCTCAATAATGCGTCTCCAATATGATGTCTCATGTAATGTTATCTCCTGTAGCGTGTCTCCAATATGGTGTTTCTTGTAATTTGTCTTCTGTATTGTGGCTCCAATGTTGTGTCTCCAGTAATGTCTTCTGTATGTTGTTTCCTATAGTGTGTATTCTCTAATGTTTCTCCTCTAATGTTTCTCTTGTAATGTGTCTCCTGTAAGATGTTTCTTGCAATACGTCTTCAGTACGGTATATCCTGTAATGTGTGTACTGTAAACTTTCTCCTGTAGGGTTTCTCCAATATGGTGTCTCCTGTAATGTGTCTCTTGTATATTGGTTAATGTAGATTGTCTCCTGAATAGATATGTCTCCCATATGGTGTATACTGTAAAGTGTAATGTGACTCGTGCGCGATGTCTTCTACATGTTGTCCTCCGAATGATATCTCATGTATGATGCCCATAGTGATGTCAATTTCATTAAGTCATCGTGATGTTAATTTCATTTAGTCATCGTGATGTCAATTTCATTAAGTCATCGTGATGTCAATTTCATTAAGTCATCGTGATGTCAATTTCATTAAGTCATCGTGATGTCAATTTCATTAAGTTATCGTGATGTCAATTTCATTAATTCATCGTGATGTCAATTTTATTTTATTCATCGTGATGTCAATTTAATTAATTCATCGTGATGTCAATTTCATTAAGTCATCGTGATGTCAATTTCATTAAGTCTTCGTGATGACAATTTCATTAAGGCATCGTATACTATACACGAGTGTTGCATGGGTTTCCATCGTTCTAATCAAGGTAAGTGTTGCGTCTTCTAACTTTACTTTTTTCTAACTTTATTTTATTTTTTTACTACTTCCTTTACTCTTTCAATAAATAGTAATTTTGTTCCCTGGACGACAGTCACTGATCAACATCTCCACCCAACCTCCATGGGCAGTCATTGCTTCCATATTCATTTTCTATTGTCTCGTTGTTAAAACTGTCATGGAGATGCTGTGACGATAATGTTGTCTCTTAAAAAGAAACAAATGGGTTTACCCATATTTTTCTATAACCAGAGACATACTTATAGTCACTGTAGTTAATTTCACACTTTCTCAGAATAATATACTATGATCATGTAGCATTTTTCAGCTCAGTGGTTAGTGAACTGCACTACAAAGGACAAGAGGTAGGGTTTGATCCCAACCGACGGCTCCCGGTTCACCCAGCCTTTAATGAGTACCATAAATTTGTTCTGGGAAAGTAAAACGGCACGGGCGTAATACCGACCACATTACCCCAAAAATCATGTGCCGAAGGTCTGTAAAATTTATGGTCACTAACACCATATTCCCTATACGCCACTTGGCGTGACGGGGACACTTTACTTTGTTTTTAGCAGCTGTAATCACTAGTTGTGATATGTATAAGGTAGCTATATTGTGCTTTCTTTATATCGTGGAAATCGTTTCTAGAATTCTGTGTTATCTGTTTCTTACCGCAGTTTTAATATTCTTAACGGTTCAGTATATATTCACTGTTTGTCTTGTTTATGTTTAACTAGCTGTAGTTACTTTGTGCTTTCTGTCTGTAGGTGTCATCAGCATATTTTAACACGTTCTTTTTTTATTGTAACAATAAACATTACCGTTACATTAAGACATCGTTTATTAATATTTTTATCTCTTTGTGCTCTTCAGTTGATCTTAAGGCTGTGTGCAAACTCTGTAGCACCAGAGATGGTTACAATAATGAACAAAAATTGTTGATTGATTTTATTTCATATAAATTCTTGTTATTTCATGTATACTAACATTATTTCACGCATACTGATATTATTTTAATGACAGTGAGAATACAGTTCAGCATGTGCCAACTAACGTGTACATAAAAAAAACAACTCACTATTGCCTTTTATTATTTAACATGCATAACGTTCACACGAGACCTCGGAATGTATTGCCCATTTTAATAAAACTATCACGCCTATACTAAGATCAGAGGTCGGTACACACAAATTGGTGAATCGTCTGAGCTGGGAAACGAATTAATGACAGTAGAGCGATGGACGAGCGAGATAACTCCACGCGAGAGATACTAAACACTGAAATAAAAGTGTGATTTGGTTGTAGTTAACTGTTACAAGTCTCAAATATTGTGAATAGTGATCTTGCTAATATGTCTGTTGTGAATACTCTATTCGACTTGAGAGATCTCTAACGTGTACAGATTGTATGCCGTTACGTGACAGGGCTAGACACAGGATTCAAATGTCAAAAGAAAGGGAAAGAGTAAAGACCAGGAAAAAACAATCCACGAATTCGAAAAGAAAAATTCTCAGTGCTTGTGGTTGGATACCGTGCCTTATTGTTAGAGGTAATAAGGTTTTACCTTATCTCTAGAGCACCCAGATTGCTAGATGATTCCAGTTTTATTGTTTACTACGTTAAGATTACAGAAGAATGTTGAGAATACCATGGGCAGCTATGACGAGTAGTGAAAACGTTCTGAAAGAGGCCAAAGCAAAGAGAGAGATAATTTCCAATATTAGGAAGAGACAATCATCATTTTTTGGTCATGTAATGAAAATGGAACGCCTGGAATATATTGTGACAACTGGGAAAGTTGAGGGACGAAGAGATAGGGGAAACAAAGAGAAAAGATACCAGGCAGCTTAAGAGAATGGCTTGGCAGTAGGTCCACAAGAGAAATTATAAATAACTGTAGAAATTGAAAGTTGTTGGAGAGATATGATCACCTACGCCAGCAGGCATGGTACCTAATGATGATGATGGTAAGTGTGTTTTCATGACAACAAAAAAACTGTCAACGTTCACACGTGTTTTATTAACGATGGCTATGATATGTTTGTTGTGTTTAAGAAAAAAAAAACAATAACTGTATTAGAATTTTGAACAATTTGTATTACCATAATATGCGTAATACTAAACTATAGTTCATGTATTATATTTCAATTGTATAATTGTCTACTGTACGATGATCTGTTTTAATTCAAAAAGTTTATAACCTTGAGATTATTTGTATTGGACACACACATATATATATATATATATATATATATATATATATAATTATGATACAATTCAGTATGGTGAGACGTGTTATCGTACTGATAAATTTCAGTTATGTATTCTGCAGGGAAGGATAAGTTATGCTACCAGTCTAGATTAGTTCAAACTGTGACCTGCACAAGCCTTGATGTTCATATCTACTATCAACATCCAGTCGCAACAATCTAAAAGACACGATCCTACGTTCAGCCGCACTGACTGAATTATTAAACATGATTTAATGAAGACAGAGACACTACGACAAAAAAGGAGTGCATGTGCAGTTACAGCACTCTCGGGTGGCAGAATAGTCAAAGAAGACAGTGGTACGTACATACATTATGACCACGAGTAGTAGGACGGGGGAGGTGATGACAGTGACCAAGGCATTCATCTGGTTAGAGTCACAAGACTACACTCATGTCTGTGTGCTGAGTGATCCGATGAGCACAATAAGAAAAGTGGAGGCGGACTCAATACGTAGGCAATGGGTCATTACAGAATTTAAAAATACATAGGTCAATTTTCTCTACATCCCTGGTCATGCGGGATTATGGGGAAATGAAAGAGTGGACAGATTGGCAAGAAGCGCTGTCGTTGAAGACTGTCAACCAAAGAATCGGGCGGACGTCATCAATGCCCATTGAGATATGAGAAGGACACAGGACTTCGATAACATTGAGTCCACGCCACTCCTTCAGATGAAAGAGATGGGGGTTAAGATTAGCACAGCTAGAAATAAGAAGCTTAGTGGACGTATCAAGAGAAATATCAACACAGAAATGGAGTCGTCAGTCGCTGGATACTGCGGGACTTGATGAGGAGGGGATCTGAGGATCGATGGATATGTTTGGAGTGCAATGATGATGACCCACACATAACTCAATAAGAGAATATATGACAAAAGAAACATTAAGAAACTATGTTCATTTCGACTAAAAGATGATGACAATCCAGAAAAAAAACAGGAGAATGGACCACAAAGGACTCATACCATCAAGAGGTAGACTGATTAAACCAATAGTAGAGTCCATGAACAACACGAAAAGATCGAAACTCGCACTGCACAACAGCCAATCTTTAAACGGGAGGCGACGCAACATTAATGAATCCGGCAGTCAAACAGAAAATAAAACGAATTCCACTTAACATGGGATAACTCGATCAAACCAGAAGCTCATAAAATGCCGTCTTCTCCTAAATTGTTCAGAATTCAGAGCCGGTATATCCTTGCATGCTGACAAAGTGCCAAAACTAGTGCTTTTAGTGCCTGTCTGGAAGGCGCAGCAGGCTTGTATATCATAAACCATTATCGCGAGAAGCAATCTTTGTAGTTGGCCCAGGTAAGAGTATTCCCAGGTAAAGTGCAACAAAATTATTATCTCTTTTTTGTTTCCTTTTTTTTCTTTTGAACAATAAAAAAGGCTTATTTCTTTCTTGTCTATGTACCTCTCAATCCATCCTCATTTCCTGGTTCCTTTTTTCAGAAAATAAACCATCCTGCCATTACCAATTGCCTAATAGATTTATCGCAGCGCTAATTACCGGCTTCCCTATTGTTTATTTCATCTCCCCGTCCCCCAAATAAGCTAGCACCAGTGGTTCCCACAACAGAAAATGTTGCCCATTGGGATGTTCCTGTACTTAACAAAACCACTAGGAACATGAAAGATGGAATCCAGTGATGTCCTTAGAGGGCAGCAGGTAAAATGGGATTTTGGAATTACCTAAGAAAGCTGACATGATGATATTATCAATGTTGTAATGCTAGCTGTAAGGGTTACCTAAGAAAGCTGCTACGATGATATTATCAATGTTGTAATGCTAGCTGTAAGGGTTACCTAAGAAAGCTGCTATGATGATATTATCAATGTTGTAATGCTAGTTGTTGGGATTACCTAAGAAAGCTGCTATGATGATATTATCAATGTTGTAATGCTAGCTGTAAGGGTTACCTAAGAAAGCTGCTATAATGATATTATCAATGTTGTAATGCTAGCTGTAGGGATTACCTAAGAAAGCTGCTATGATGATATTATCAATGTTGTAATGCTAGTTGTTGGGATTACCTAAGAAGGCTGATATTATATTATCAATGTTGCAATGCTAGCTGTTGGGATTACCTAAGAAGGCTGATATTATATTATCAATGCTGTAATGCTAGCTTTAGGGATTACCTAAGAAGGCTGATATTATATTATCAATGCTGTAATGCTAGCTTTAGGGATTACCTAAGAAGGCTGATATTATATTATCAATGCTGTAATGCTAGCTTTAGGGATTACCTAAGAAGGCTGATATGAGTATATTATCGATCTTGTAATGCTAGCTGTTGTAAACAAAGTTAGGTTAAGATTAGCGTTTCTCTTCTGAGTCAAATTTCCTTTGTTCAGAATGAGACGATTCACTCCTATTAATTCTCATAATTAGCACACTGTCTCTGTAGCTGACACATTAGTTTGTATTATTCGTATTTCATAGTCTGTTTATTAAAAACAGAAGTTGTGAGATTAAGTTTATACAACCAAATCGGTATGAATCATATTATGGAATATTCGTAAAGTTTTTTTCAGCAATTTTCTTGTGTAAAGGATCAGTCTGGGAGAAGCACATTAATTTATAAGTCGTGAAGGAGTATCGATTCTTCGCAATTAGCTTAAACTAAAATATACATGGTAAAGTAAAATACGCCGTGAGTGAGAATATATGAGAGACAGTGAGAATAGGATTGTACAACCATGGGAGACAATGAAAAAAATTTATATAACCAAGAGACAATGAGAGTATATTTATACAACCATGAGAATAGGTTTATTAAACTTTGAGAGACGAGGAGAATTTATATATATATAACCATGAGAGACAATAAGAATATGTATATATAACATGAGAGTCAGAGGTAATATGTTTATATAACCATGAGAAATAATAAGAATATGTTTATGTAAACACGAGAGGTAATGAGGAATATGCTATTGTAACAGTGAGAGACAATGAGGATGAATTTGTGCCTTTGGCATGAAGGATGAATTACTGGGAATAATGAACACCATGTTTGATTAATGCGTTTGAGAAATAGTGAAGATGTTAGTGTTAGGTTTATAGATTCAGTGGAACCCTAAAGAAATCAATGTTGGTGAAATCAAATATGGATAATAATTAGTTGAACAAATAAAGAACGATGATAACTATAGAATATGATATGAAAGGGTCGTGAGGGTTTATTTCAGAAATACCAAGCCATCAGTATGCCAAAACAGTTTGGCAACGAGTACACTAGACTAAGCATAACACATAGACTATAGCTTTATATTAGAATATTTAGTCGTGTTACCTTCACTTCATAGACCATATCTTGTGAAACGATTAAGAAAGCAGATAACTACAAAACGATCATCTGTGAACTTCCTCATCATTCATCCTCATTGGGTGCCTTCTCCGCATCGAAGGTTGGCTACCATGGAGCGCCATTCCACTCTGTCTCTTGCTTTGATGGTGCAGATTGTCATAGGCTGACTTGTCCATCTTTTGGTGTTACTCGTCCGTGTTAGTCTTGGTCTGCCTCTGCCTCTTTTACCTTGTATTTTCCCTCTAATATTACTTTTATTAGACTGTTGTGTCTTTTAACATGACCAAAAATGTCATTTGTCCTGCTCTAATTGTGTTTAGTAGTTCTTTTTTCACCCTTAGTCGTCCTAAAACTTCCTCGTTTGTTTTCTTTTCTTTCCATCCAATTCTACCTATTCTTCTGTAAATCCACATTTCAAAGGCCTCAAATTTCTGTTCTGTTTTCTGGTCTAATGTCCATGTTTCTGCACCATACATGAATTTCCTAGTCCTTCAATATAAATGCCTGTCTCTCATTCATTATCTAAAATCAATAACAAAAATAATATGGATCAAGATGATTAGCCCGGGGGGAGATTTGGCTCTCACACTTTGGCCCTACGCCTTTTAGTTATGTGACGGTGGCAAGCTTGGATATAGAGTGATTATTTATTCCCTGGAGACAGAAGCCAGAGGTGGATTAACACGACACACGGGGATTAAAGAAGCGTGCCTGTGCTTCTTTAAGATAATGTGGCTACAGTAGAGGAAATAAACAAATTCTTTTTTTTTTTATCTAAGCCAATTGTCTTCTGTCGTTTTATGCAATTCTTTAAGTTGAAGACACATAATCACATGTTATTGATGCTAAGGTAATCTTGTTTGAAGGAAATAAACCTAAGTGACCTGCTCTGTTGTAGGATTTTATGGTCATGATCGTACAATGGTTCATTTAATGGCAGGGATAGTTGTACGCACATAAGCTGATAAGAGTTCTAAACAATAACTATCTCTATAACATTATCCTATTACTGGGGACTGACAGGGGGGACCTGTAGGACCAAAGAACAAAAGCCGCTTGTCCTGAGTAGTCCCCGTTCGGTGTTATGTCCTGAGCTGTCCCTTTTTGTGGTTCGATCCGAGTTTTTATTTCACCCTCGATAGAAAAACAAAAACTTTTGACCCTCGTTCTTCTGTTTTGGAGCACTATAAAATAATACCGACGATAAAAGTGAGAGAGCGAATTTGTGATTTTGGCAGATAACGAGCAATAAGATGAGTCCTTGAGACTAGAGGGGGTCTTTGAAGAATAACACCGAATAAGAATGTGGCATTAAGATAAGAGATTAAGACATTGACCTAAATCAGTATTGTAAAATGTGTCCATGAAACAAGTGATAGTTCTTGGCCCAAAAAAAACCGCGAATAAGAATGTAGCATTAAAATAAGAGATTAAGACATTGACCGATTGTCTACCAGAATGTAACCCAAGACAAGGCAGTTATGATAATTGAGAGTCATCTTGCAAACATGAAATGCCGTTTGGCGTCATGTTGTTAATGTGAATCTTTGCTCCAGATCAGCAGTGTTAGAATGTTGGTTGTTTAGCTAATTAGCTTGCATGTAGTTTTACTGCGATCATGTGAATGCATCTTTATCAAAAGCTGCCTACTTATATCCCCCCTCACGCTTCATTTAGTGTGATGTGTTTACCTTTAACAGCTGCCTACTTGTCCCCCCGCTTCATTTAGTGTGATGTGTTTCCCTCTGTCTACTTGTCTCCACGCTTCATTTAGTGTGATGTGTTTCCCTCTGTCTACTTGTCTCCACGCTTCATTTAGTGTGATGTGTTTCCCTTTAACAGCTGCCTACTTGTCCCCCCGCTTCATTTAGTGTGATGTGTTTCCCTCTGCCTACTTGTCCCCCCGCTTCATTTAGTGTGATGTGTTTCCGTCTGTCTACTTGTCTCCACGCTTCATTTAGTGTGATGTGTTTCCCTTTAACAGCTGTCTACTTGTCCCCCCGTTTCATTTAGTGTGCTGTGTTTCCCTTTAACAGCTGTTTACTTGTCCCCCCGCTCCATTTAGTGTGATGTGTTTCCCTTTAACAGCTATCTACTTGTCCCCCCCCCCCCCGCTTTATTTAGTGTGCCGTGTTTCCCTTTAACAGCTGCCTACTTGTCCCCCCCCCCGTTTCATTTAGTGTGCTGTGTTTCCCTTTAACAGCTGCCTACAAGGGAGTGTGGGGTGGCGTGGAGTAGTCAAGTGGTACGACGCCAAGCTCAGAACAGGAAGGAACCGGGTTCAAAGCCCACCAGAAGCGGTGGTAAATTTGTCAAAACTAGGAAAACTTAATACATGGTTTCATTATGACCTTACCATTTCCCTGATCTCTTGAGTAGTGAAATCTGATTTTAGCCCTCTTGGATAACGGCAATAAACAGAAGATCCAGTGTGCACTTGCGCACGTTAAAGATCCCTTGGCAGTTGACATCGAAAATAGTAGGCCATAATTATGGCCACTTCCCGTTGCAGAATTATCAGCGAAAACCTACCAACTCCCTTGATCCCAGGCCGTGCTACGGAGTTCGTGCACTTAGGCTAGGATTATACTCGTTTTTCTCGAGAGGGATATCGGAGCACCCAATTATTCGTCCGATGTGCAGTAATGATGATCCTAACAACAAACTAACAAAAGCATTCTTCATCTACTGCTTACCGAATTGGTCGATAAGAACAGATAAGTTCCGTATAACCATTTGTCGAGTGTAGTTGATGAGCCACGTGACAGCGTAATAAAATGGTCAACTGAACCGATGATGAGCCTTCTCCTCATATTTCCTCATCTCAGGTTGTATCTACCATCACCACAATCGTTTCTTCTATCATCATCATCATGTTTCCACACCGGTTGGCGTAGGCGATCATGTCCATCCACAATCTTCAATCCACCGTGCATTGTACTGATTATGTCTGTTGTTGACTGTTTACGATGCCATGACACCAAGCTATCTAGTATTTTCTCTCTTTGTCGTCCGCGATCTCTCTTTCCCTGCATTTTCCGGTTGTAACCAAGTATTCTACCTTTCCTCTTCTCGTGATGCGCCCGAAAAATGTCTATTTCTTTCTGATGTTTTTTATGAGCTCCTTTTTGTGTTGGTCCCTTTGAAAATTTACTCATTGGTATTTTTAGCTGTCCAGGGAACTTTCAAGCTTCATCTGAGAAATACCATCTGTAGCCTCTAAGCGTCTTTTAATGTTTGTTGACTGTCCATGATTCGCTCCCATAGGTCAGAATTGGCTCCATATAGCACCGTTGAACTCCCTTTCTCACTTCTATTGACAGAGATTTGAAAAGAAAATTCCCCCGTGGTCGACCTAGCCGCTGACAGAAAGAGCACCAGGGTAGTACTCTGGGAAGGTGAGGAATGCCGCTTTGCATCGTGAATTTCGATGCTTGGAGCGATACAGTCCAGAATTCTCCGAACACTTCTGGACCGGCGACCGAGCACATATGGGGGAAAAATCGTGTGCTAAGACGCCGATTTAAGTCTCGTAACTTACCTTTACCTTTCAAATACTCATTCTATGTGCCGAGATACACACACTCATTACAAGTAACTTGAAAGTACTCGTTCTAATTGCCGAGATACACACACTCATTACAAGTAACTTGAAAGTACTCGTTCTATGTGCCGAGATACACACTCATTACAAGTAGCTTGAAAGTACTCGTTCTATGTGCCGAGTTACATACACTCATTACAAGTAGCTTTAAAAGTACTCGTTCTATGTGCCGAGTTACACACACTCATTACAAGTAACTTTAAAGTACTCGTTCTATGTGACGAGTTACACACACTCATTACAAGTAACTTTAAAGTACTCGTTCTATGTGCCGAGATACATACACTCATTACACGTAACTTTAAAAGTACTCGTTCTATGTGCCGAGATACACACACTCATTACAAGTAACTTTAAATGTACTCCTATCTGCCGAGATACATACACTTATTACAAGTAACTTTAAAGTACTCGTTCTATGTGCCGAGATACACACACTCATTACAAGTAACTTTAAATGTACTCCTATCTGCCGAGATACATACACTCATTACAAGTAACTTTAAAGTACTCGTTCTATGTGCCGAGATACACACACTCATTACAAGTAACTTTAAAAGTACTCGTTCTATGTGCCGAGATACACACACTCATTATAAGTAACTTTAAAAGTACTCGTTCTATGTGCCGAGATACACACACTCATTATAAGTAACTTTAAAAGTACTCGTTCTATGTGCCGAGATACACACACTCATTAAAAGTAACTTTAAAGTACCCATTCTAAGTGCAGAGAATTGTGTTAGAAAATGTGCAACAGGACCGAAACAAACAATTAATAAAACATATGAGAACGTAGACAGAAAGAGAAGAAGATGCTAAATACCAGTAACAAGCACCGCTTTTGACTACATATTTTTTTATCATTAACTGATTCTTGATCTTGCCTATAACCGTTATCGATGATGTCTTTTCTTCTCTTGGCTCATGTATGTTCACCTGAACTTTCGAATCTTTTTATATCATGATTATCATGGTTTTTATGGGATCGGTTGATAGAGTTTTGGTCAACTTTTTATTAGAAGACAAAATCCTCTAAGTGTGTGTCTGTTGGTGTGTGTGTGTGTATATATATATATATATATATATATATATATATATATATATATATATATATATATATATAAATAGAGAGAGACAGAGAGAGAGAAGGAGTGAGAGAGAGAGAAAGAGAGAGATAGAGAAAGAGAGATAGAGAAAGAGAGATAGAGAAAGAGAGATAGAGAACTAATCGTTAGCAACAATGTTATTATCGGAAATTTCGATAAAGAGACACAACCGTTGCTGAAATATTGAACTAGAAGTAGCTTTCCCATAACTCTAAAAGAAAATCCTGTATTGACCTAGTTCAACGGAGTTCAGTGTTTCTCAATGACAAATAATGGCCGATAAGAGAGCTGATCTCTCTACGTGTAGTCCTATGTCAACCAGTAGAATACAATCTTCGCGAGAAAAGTCCTAGTTTACACCTCATCTATTCAACAGAGCTTCACAAATTTGCAAAATACTGAGTGCCTATTTTGAATACATTTTAAATTAATTAAAACAAAATGTGGGATTTACGAAAAGTAACAAATTTAATAGAAATTAAATTATAAACAGATTTCAGTTTGCCTATTTATTTAACGCTTCCTATTTTGACGACATACAATCTGTAATGAATAAAGACACTGAAAGTCACATTGTATTTAGATTTAAAAACAAAACAAATAAAATAAGACGTTTATAAATAAAGAAAATAGAATGAATTTACTGTAGAAAAATGATTAAACAGCAAACAGTACAGCCAGTATCATAAATAAATTATTAGGAAAATAAATGAATTATTATTAAAATTTAAAAGATGATTAGAAGTAATGCAATGTAAACCTATAGATGGCCTCGCTATGTACGAAAGAGAAGCAACACAACGAAATTGAGCAGAATTGATTGTGTAAAACAACACAATTCAGCAAAGTGAAGAACAAACAAGTGGCAATTAAATAAAAACCAGGAGAGAGTTGATCGTCACAGAATATGACAGAAATAAAGATAGGATGAACACTTTAGAGAAACATTAAAGAGACCACCACAGTTACATCCTGAAAATAAAATAAATCTGGATGCATATAAAAACATTTAACAGAAAAGATCAATCATTATAATCATGAAAGGTTTAAAGATATACACAGCAGACAAATCATAACAGTCTTAGTACATAAATATCTACAACAAATAAAGCACCATAAGCTGGAATGTGACGAACAAAGTGGGCCCCTCTGTACTGAAACAAGGCACTGATTTTGAAAGTGTTAGAAGAAGAAATCCTATGAACCAACAAATTGTCAAGAAAGTGCTGTAATTCCATTGCGTATCAAAACACACAGCAAGATCTTGCAGAAAGCCTCTCAATAAAAGTAGATCAAATGTAATATGGAAGCAAAGAAGCAGTAAAAAGAAAAGACGCTGCCAAAAAAGTCATCGTAACTTCAGAAAAAATCATAGAAAGGCTGCTACAGATGTATACGGTCGTTGTCGATCTTGAAAAAAAAAAAACATATTTGACAGCATAGAAACAGTCTGTGGAGGGAAATACAGAGAAATGAGGAAATACTCGACACGACAGTAGCACTCAACAAAAACATGAATGTTGTAGTCTTTTTACATACAGCGTTGTTAAGAGTTGACATTTGTCGGGGGAAAAAAACAGCACCAGTACTGTAAGGGAGTCCCTTATCGATAGTTCTCATCATGAGTGCTAGAGACTAGGTGATAGGACAGACAACGGAGAATGCTCATATATAATTTACATTCGACAATGTTCTCTTCTCTGAAAGGCTTAGAACATGCAGGCGACATCTCATTTCCAACACAAACAAAAAACTGAAGAATAAAATAAAAAACCAGACCACATACAGACAGAAGTCGCTAAATTTAAGAAACCATACATCGATCACAAACCAGAAAATAGTGGTAACACAATTATCGTGTGCAGAAGTGCGAATCGCAGGCTGCGCAGGAGCGATAGCAACCATCAGCCGATACAATGCTGTTTTCACTTATATTTTTGGATGAAGATTGCGTTGTAATAAAACCCACTGGTCTGAGTCTAAGGTTGAACGAGTCGCAACTCGTCACAATGTAGGAAATCTCTCAGCAAACAAGAAAGGAACTATCAGTAGCAAATAATTTTACTTAACTGGGAATCATAGTAAGACCAATAAAGTAGTAATCCAGTTAGGACTTACACAAAGGATGACCAGGCATTGTTGCAAGTTGCCAGTACCTACAACATTTGGAGATCATCCCAGTATAACATAATAGATTAAACTAAGGATATACGGAAAGAGCAATTTTTCTATGGTTTTCTATATCAAGTCAAACAAAACTACTGAGCAGTTGTAATAAATAAGAAATGCACATAATTCTACTAGGCAGATGTTGGAAATGGAAAGAATACGTCCTCAGAAACTATCAGAAACTCCAGAAAAATGACCCCTGGGAAATGGTAAGCAGGTGAAAACGGGGCTTTGCGGAAAAAAAGGTCACTGCATGATGGTCTGTGTGGAACATACTTCGGACACTCATTTGGTGGATGGTCTGTGTGGAACATACTTCGGACACTCATTTGGTGGATGGTCTGGGCCTAACAAGATGCACTTATGCTTTGTGGATAGGCGGCTACTTTTATTGGTATCATTAGTACTGACAATTATCAAATTGTCACATCCTTGTCATTTTGGACATGTTATACCTTCACTATTTTACTGTTTGTTAACTATGACTTGCCGTCTTTTCCCACCTCTTCAACGCCATTAACACACCCACATCTTCAAAAAAATATAATGGTTTTTCCCTAAGGAAACTGGTTTCTTCTAGCCAAACGATGTTTATGCCCGCCGCTCTGTGTATCTTATAAAAGAATCTAAAAGTCACGGTGTGACGATGACAGAATTGTGGATTAGAATATGTACTCCGCTAGCAGGCGTCAGAACTGGGGCAAACAATGCGAAGATGATGTATAGCTAAGGATAAAGTTGATAATACATATAACTATGTCTGGTTGCAGAATATGAAACATATTTGTGCCCCAGACAGCAGTTAGCAACAGAAACTCTCCCACTTATCAAGACTAAACCAGTAGCTCTTTAGTGATATAATGTGTGTTCTCCGTGCTCTTCTACCAATCGTGATTGTCTGTCCTGTTCAGCTGATCATAAACCATTTCTCTATTGTCCGTTGATCTAACGTCCGTGTTAGTTCTCTTCTTCCTGCTATTGCTGCTGTCATTCCATCATTCCAAACAATCTCAACAAAAGTGATTTTATTTTGTGTTCAACAATGTAAGGCCCTTAACGTCTTTATCTTAAGTTGTAATTACCAGACCGTGTTTTATCGAGTGCTTTCTCCATGGCTAATTCTGCCAACATTTAAATCACACATCCAGTTGCAAATAAACCAGATACATTTTAAGATGCATAATTTTAACTCCTTCCTCGTGTGTCTAGTTTCTTCTAATTTTGACTCCATTTCATTTCTTGATGTTGTGCAATTTTTAAAAATATTTGTTTTTCATATTAGAATTTTCTGTCACATTCTCCCAGTTCTCGTAACTAATGGAAGGTGTCTCAGGGATGCCTCGCAGACATCTTTGTACTTCAGTTTTAGCACACATGCCACTTTCTTTCTAAACATTCGCCCTACAATATTTGCTTGGGGATGTGGCTGATGTCCATTCTTCTAACATATTTCAGCAATCTTAATCTTCGGCTCTTAAGTATTGTCACGTGTTTAAACCTTGCACGCTCCAGGTCATCTGGTTTTATTGCTTTGTCCTGCTATTTCACGCACGTTATTCTCCAAAGCGACGAACATAGAAACTGTTTAGTCTTTTCAAATTATAATTGTTATTGTTTACATTAATGTATTCTTTCTAATGTCGTTATAAGACAATGACTTAACGTGTCTATTAAAATTTTAAAAAAGTAAAGTGCCCCGGTCACGCCAAGTGGCGTATAGGGAATAAGGTGCTGGTGACCATAAATTTTACAGACCTTCAGCACATGATTTTTGGGGTAATGTGGTCGGTATTACGCCCGTGCCGCTTAACTTTCCCAGAAAAAAAATCCGGTACCCATTAAAGGCTGGGTGAACCGGAAGCCGTCGATTGGGATCGAACCCTCTCTCTTGTCCGTCCTTTGTAGTCCAGTTCACTAAGCACTGAGCTATCGCGGCTCCAGATAAATAAAATTCCTGTTATTTATCAGCAAAACAACGTGAACTTTAAGCGTGTGTGACTTTAACTGTTGTCTTCTTTCCTCATCTGTGCGTTTTTTAATGCTTCCGGGGAAAACTACTTTCTTGACGTCACAGAACAAAGTCCATTTGAAAGCAACGGTTGGAAGCCTCCAAGACGAGAGCACGGACAGCTGTTGATGATTGCGCTATCCAATTCCAGCGGAGCTTAGCTTGATCTTCAAATAATCGGAACAACTCACAAACAGGGTAAATCATACATAATGGCAGATCTCTGCCTGTATTCTCCGTCACTGCCAGCATATAAGCAACCAAACCTAATTAAGTATTCGGTTCCGATCTCGTTCGTATAGAATCGAATACTGATGGACTGCAGTAAATCTGGTTACCGTGGATAAATGAAAAACAAAATAACGTTTTCAGCACTTTTACATACGTACATTGAGATATACAACTGAAGTTGCAGGCGAAAGAGACATTATTAAAGACAAGGCAAACGAAAATAGACACACAAGCACAAAAACAGACGGAATGCGACAAACTTAAAGCCAAGAGGAAGAGTAGAATACAGCCAACGATTGATGCTAAATGCTGCTAGTTTGTTATTTTTTAACGAATTAGCCTGGGAAACGTCCAACGGTACTGTTAGGTTCATGTTACTTCTGTTCGCTCTAGTTCTTATAAACATCATTTTCTCCTACATTATAACTTTTATTACATCTGATATATAGCTTAATGTATAGATTTATTTGATTTCATTGCGATTTTTTTCCGAGTTAATAACTGTGAATGAGTCTCCTCCACTATACGGTTCACGATTGTAACTCGACTATACCCGTTGAAATTTGACGACAACTCACACAAATGTAGCAGCATATACTTATAGCGCAAATAATAAATGCTCGTTCTTATCAAGGAGCCAGTAGTGGGGTGTAAGGTACACTCCTACATGGTATGGTGGCAGGTTTACAAAAAAGGAAAACAATAAAATACTAACGTTTCGACCAACATGCGGCCTGCTTCAGAGAACGAGGACAGCAATAACAAACGATGAGACACAGATAAATGCTACTACATCTAGGATGATAAGGATTGGTAAGTGAAGGAGAAGTGGGCAGAGGGATAAGAGAGATGATGGTGATAGGAGAGAGAGATGTGTTACATGTTGGAGGATAGGTAAAATGTGGAAATATAAACGTATGAGTAAAAAAAAAATATTATATATAAAAATAGACTTAGCTAATAGAGTCTTCCGCTCACAAAGATGGAGTCGTTCTTATCAAGTACAAAAAAGTGACGTAACAAAAATCAAACTAGAAGAAATGAAACAATACGAATAAACATTAATAAACAGCCTCAGTCTTTCCAAACAGAGTAACGAAAGTGTCGAATCGTGACGATCATTAAGTTATCGTTTATTATTATATTCTTTCATTTCAGGTAGTCGAGTTTTTAGATGTATCTTTACAGTGTGCAACACAATCTCTTTAAATAGTTAAATAAATAATTTCACCGTACAAAATGCATGCTCATAAATCAAACATAATTTCTGTGATAACTATTGCTATATGTAGATATACTCGTATATGTCGAGAAAGTGAGGTTTCACAAAACAAGTGATTAAATGCGGAAATATTTAAATTCTATCTATTTTGTCGTATTCTGTTGTAATAAAGAAATAATTGATCCACTACAAACATTAGTCAAATTTAAGCACTAAATTCGACAACTGGACAAATCCAACCTGGGTGAGCTGAAAATAATTCAAACACAGATTAAGTCAAGACACAAATAGCAGACAACCTGAATTGACATGTAATAATACACAGAACTTAAATATATGAAAGTGGAATACAGACATTATCAACATTAGGAAACATTTACAAATGATATCACATTGTAGTTACCGCACATGATCGTCCGGGATTCACTGAAGTATCAAAGATACAGAAATGTTACCATGATTCCTACTGTCAAAATTTATGAAAAAGAACTGCTTTTAAGCTCTATATATTTATATACACAAACGATGTCTGCTTACAGCTCCAGTAACGGACAAACTAGCAAGCGGACGAACCACATTTCCCATCATACAGTCATTTGTATTCAAATAAGGTCACTCCTGGACGCGGTTCTCATCCGGGGATGTTTCAATACAGACAATGATTTGAATAATCTGGTCGGTTGCTAGGTAACCGTTACGTTTTACTCTTCCAAGAGCTCAAACAGCCAGTACTTTGGATTTACCTTCGGCAAGTTAGTACATTTTACATGCACCAAAAAGTACAACTAAATGTAAATACTGTTATGCATTAAAACAAAAGGGACAAATCTTATTTGTATGTAGGATCAGGAAGAAAACAGGTCAGGCAAAAGGAGCGTGGCCTTTGTAAAAGTTAGTGAAGATGGTCAGTGACGGCTTCTTGTGAAGGTGAGGATTCAAGTTATATCCCGCGATTGTGCAGATAGAAATAAAGCTGAATTAATGAACAATTGATTGATATGTATAGATAACGATTGTGGATAAATTCATAGAGACATGTAAGTACTCGTACATATTGAGTAATGAGTGATTGGACTGGTGGATGATTTGATAGATAAATGGCTGAATGGCTGATGATAAGATAAACATATGGAGTGAGTAAATGAATGAATGAACGCACAGACCGCTGGATGTGAACGAATGGAGATACTAACGAGTGGATCAAGCAAATTCTTGAAAACATCACAGAGATGCCAAGCCTAAGCATTAATGGAAATATAATCAATAAACTAAGATGTGCTGATGGTATTGTATTACTATCAGAAAACCCTAAAGATCTACAACAATTGCTTAATGGAATAAACATGACAAGCAAAAAATATGGATTGAATATGACTATCAAAAAGACTAAAACTGTGATCCTAAACAAAGATAATACTTAAAACCAAAACTAAAAAAGTCGTTATAAAAGTATTAATATCAGAACAAATAGCACTAGAGAGAAAATTAAGAATAGTAAAATGTTATATCTTCTCAATAATCCTGTATGGTGCAGAAACATATGGACAATAAACAAGAAAACAGAACAGAAAATTGAAGCCTTTGAAATGTGGATTTATAGAAGAATAGGTAGATTTGGATGGAAAGAAAAATAACACGCGATGAAGTTTTAAAACAATTAAAAATGAAAAGAGAACTACTAAACAAATTTCAAACAAGATAAAAAAGATTTTTTATGCATGTTAAAATCACAGTAGCCTACTAAAAGTAATCTTGGAAGGGAAAACACAAGGTAAAAGAGGCAGAGGTAGACAAAGACTAACATGGACGAATAACGTCAAAAACATGGACAAGTCACGCATATGAGAACCTGCTTCATCAGAGCAAGAGGCAAGAGACAGGGCGGAATGGCACTCCAAGGTAACCAACGTTCGATGCGGAGACGGCACTAAAAGATGAACGAGTGGATGATTTGTCAGAAATGGACCTATAATGAGATATTTACAAATATTTAATAGTCGGATTCCTCACGATGGTTGTACCATCGCAGTTTATGACTGGAAGGGTATCTTTAACTACTCTGTTGTTTAGCGAACACATCATTACAGAAGCTTTATTTGGGTTAATGAGTGTTTTGTAGTTATTGCACCAAGTAGCTATCTGATCCACGTTTTCCTGTGATTTCCCGGCTATTTCTGCTCTATCGCGACCGTGTACATACGTTATTTGATAGGTCATTTAAATCGCAACTCCATACTTCATATTTCATTAGATTGGTCACTTTCTTTCAACCAGCATGTGAGAAATGTCATTCAAAAGACAAGTGGAGGTGTCAACGCGATCAAGATCATGGCCAAGGTTAACCTCCAACAATCGTTACTGTTCTCCTTAATGTAGGCTGTGGTGCTCTCAGTACTGGATTATGGTTTGGGTATGCCCACTCTCTCGTCAGCTCAGATCGCAAGGTTGGAAAGGGTTCAGAATGAGGACATACTGGCAGTTCTCCGATCCACCAGTGATACACCTATCCGTTCAATGAGGTACTGATTTACCAAGCATTAGAGTGCGACATAGATCTGCTCAGGTCTGATGAGCTTATTTGAACGTGGTAAGGGAGATAACGCATTCCTTTCATTCAGAATTGGATGCAACGAAAGGCAAACGCCTCAAGCATGGACAATAAGCGTGTCGCAATTGGCCTACCGAGGTCGTAATAAGGGAATCCATCGAAAAAAAAGTTTACTTACCTCAGGATCCGTTTATCTAAACATATGTTTTTTTATTCCGCGGACACCGCAGTGGTTGGGGTTTTGTGGCATTCCAACATGGCAGAGTAGTGGCTAGGGAAACTTACAATACTAGCATTACGGTGTCCATCATAAGAAAGGAGATAGAAGCAGCAACGGTGGCGATAACATGGCTGGTTACACAGAACGTGGATCACGCAGTCTTAGTAGCTGACTTGCAAAGTGTATTACAGAAGAGTGACAGACAGTGTCTGCGGTGGGAGTGGACGCGGCTCTTGAATGACTCCAAAGTAAACACGTTAACCTGCGTGTACTGTCCAGGGCACACTAATATACATAGAAATGAAGTAGCCGATAAGCTTGCCGGCAGCTCTGGCATAGAGTGTGGCCTTACTCTCGACAAAAAGGACGTCACCAACTTTGCTCTTCAATATTTAAAAGAAGAGGAGGAGAGGGAGTGGAACAATGATATAAATGTAAGGTCAAGTACGAGACCTGAATCGGCGTCTCAGTACGCGAGTTTCCACCCATATGTGCTCGGCCGCCTATCCAGAAGTGTTCGGAGACTTCTGGATAGTGTCAATTCAAGCATCGAAACTCACGAAGCGAGGCGACCTTCCTCACCTTCCCAGATTAATACCCTGGTACCTATTTCTGCCAACGGCTGGGTCGACCGCTGGGGTATTTTTTTTCCAACCCACGAGTACAACTCACACTGTTTCCCGCGGGAACCGAACACGGATTGTCCAAACGTCGGTAGACCAGTCGGGTTGTTTCCCCAACTAGGCTACCGAGGCCACCAGTCGGGTTGTTTCCCCAACTAGGCTACCGAAGCCTCCCGTCGGGTGGTTTCCCCAACTAGGCTACCGAGGCCCCCAGTCGAGTGGTTTCCCCAACTAGGCTACCGAGGCCACCAGTCAGGTTGTTTCCCCAACCAGGCTACCGAGGCCCCCAGTCGGGTGGTTTCCCCAACTAGGCTACCGAGGCCCCCAGTCTAGTGGTTTCCCCAACTAGGCTACCGAGGCCCCCAGTCGAGTGTTTTCCCCAACTAAGCTACCGAGGCCTCCCGTCGGGTGTTTTCCCCAACTAAGCTACCGAGGCCCCCAGTCGGGTGGTTTCCCCAACTAGGCTACCGAGGCCCCCAGTCGGGTGTTTTCCCAACTAGGCTACCGAGGCCTCCAGTCGAGTGGTTTCCCCAACTAGGCTACCGAGGCCACCAGTCGGGTTGTTTCCCCAACCAGGCTACCGAGGCCCCCAGTCGGGTGGTTTCCCCAACTAGGCTACCGAGGCCCCCCAGTCAAGTGGTTTCCCCAACTAGGCTACCGAGGCCCCCAGTCGAGTGTTTTCCCCAACTAAGCTACCGAGGCCTCCCGTCGAGTGTTTTCCCCAACTAGGCTACCGAGGCCCCCAGTCGGGTGGTTTCCCCAACTAGGCTACCGAGGCCCCCAGTCGGGTGTTTTCCCAACTAGGCTACCGAGGCCCCCAGTCGGGTGGTTTCCCCAACTAAGCTACCGAGGCCCCCATGAGAAGACAGTGATATATATATATTTGTAGAGAGTCTGAGCAGTCTAAAGGTGGGAAAGTGATCTGGTCGATCCGGTGCTGAGTGGAGAAAAGTAGATGTATCTAAAATCAACAACTTACAGGTACAATCACTCTACAAACGATTCGCGGATTGCAAGAACGGTCATTTGAACGGATGATCGTTTGGAGTTGTCCCGACTGCAGTTAAACTGATTCCATGAATAGAAGGCCAGAATGAATGGATGAACGAGAAAATATATTGGTGGGTGTGAACGACTGGATACGAAAAAAAATAAAGTTTTCTGTCGATCGATATTTGAAATGATTGATGAGTGAGTGTATAGACTAATTAGTGGTTCATTGATGGGTCGAGTGAAGAACTAATTGCAAGATAGACAAATGAATTACCTGGAGTGGGTAAATGAATGGATACATTGATGTTAACTTATTAATAGGGGAACTTGTTGGTATCGAGGCAAGACACCGGCCAAGAGAAAAAGAGGTTGTGGGTTCAAATCCCTGCTGCATCCGGTTGGGAATTTTTTTTTATGTCGCAACCACCTTTGGTTTCATTTGTGGGGCCCGGCTTGAAACGTCAATTACTCATGAACGGAAAAAAATATGAGTACCTCTGAAGACGGATTTATCTGCCTGTGCGATATGGGACCCCTGTGTACACCTTTTCCAGGGAAAAACGGAATAACACACAAAAATCAGTTCTTTGTCTCTAGGGACTTCGTCAGAGGTAAAACGCTGGCGAATGCAAAAATAAAAATCATTAATAATAATTAATAAAATGTACTGATAGAAAGATGATTTGATAAATGGATTTAATAAGAAATTTACTTCAGTTTGTATGAATTAACGGATAATTATTATTTAGCGAATCAATATAAATACCGATGGGTGAAAAAGAAGATAATGGTACACTTGAATGGTCGAATGAGTAAATAAACCATAACAATAGTATATTTATTGCATATCTGTCTACACAACATTTTGATGCAAATAATCAACAGCAGCACGACGATGTAGTTAAACTTTCCTAGCTTGTTCATATGCAAGTTCAGACACACATTAAGATAAATTGTCTGTAAAACACAGACACATATTTTATTAAAAAGAGTTCACTTACCAACATAAAATGGTGCACTTACCAACATAAAATTGTGCACTTACCAGCATAAAAAGGTGCACTTACCAGCATAAACAGGTGCATTCACCAGCATAAAAAGGTGCACTTACCATCATAAAAAGGTGCACTTACCAACATAAAAAGGTGCACTTACCAGCATAAAAAGGTGCATTCACCAGCATAAAAAGGTGCACTTAAGAGCATAAAAAGGTGCTTTCACCACCATAAAAAGGTGCATTCACCAGCATAAAAAGGTGCACTTACCATCATAAAAAGGTTCATTCACCAACATAAAAAGGTGCATTCACCAGCATAAAAAAGTGCACTTACCAGCATAAAAATGTGCATTCACGAGCATAAAAATATGCATTCACCAACATAAAAATGTGCATTCACGAGCATAAAAAGGTGCACTTACCAGCATAAAAATGTGCATTCAAGAGCATTAAAAGGTGCATTCACCAGCATAAAAAGTGCATTCACCAGCATTAAAAGGTGCACTTACCAACATAAAAATGTGCATTCACGAGCATAAAAAGGTGCCCTTACCAGCATAAAAAAGTGCATTGACCAGCATAAAAAGGTGCACTCACCAGCACAAAAATGTGCATTCACCAACATAAAAATGTGCATTCACGAGCATAAAAAGGTGCACTTACCAGCATAAAAAGTGCATTCACCAGCATTAAAAGGTGCACTTGCCCACACAAAAAGGTGCATAGTCCAACATAAAAAGAGTTCACTTATCAACGTTAACAAAGTTCACTTACCAACATGAAAATAGTTCACTTACCAACATAAAAAGAGTTCACTTACCAATGTTAACAAAGTTCACTTACCAACATGAAAATAGTTCACTTACCAACATGAAAAGAGTTCACTTATCAACGTTAACAAAGTTCACTTACCAACATAAAAAGAGTTCACTTATCAACGTTAACAAAGTTCACTTACCAACATAAAAAGAGTTCACTTACCAATGTTAACGAAGTTCACTTACCAACATGAAAAGAGTTCACTTATCAACGTTAACAAAGCTCACTTACCAACATAAAAGAGTTCACTTATCAACGTTAACAAAGTTCACTTACCAACATAAAAAGAGTTCACTTATCAACGTTAACAAAGTTCACTTACCAACATAACAAAGTTCACTTACCAACATAAAAAGAGTTCACTTATCAACGTTAACAAAGTTCACTTACCAACATAAAAAGAGTTCACTTAACGTTAACAAAGTTCACTTACCAACATAAAAAGAGTTCACTTATCAACATAAAAAGAGTTCACTTATCAACATAAAAAGAGTTCACTTTTCAACATAAAAGAGTTCACTCAGCAACGTTAAAAGGAGCACTTACCAGCATACATATGCAATAACATGCTTTCAGGCACAACTACAGATGTAATAATTCCTAAGAGAATCGAAAGCTCGACACTCCCGACAGAAAATGTATGGTACTTTCTCTGCTAGTTTGTCTCTGAACACACAACTGGTAAGCTGGGTCTTGCTCGCATCAAGTTTGTTTCAAGGTTCATGAAATCTCAGAATATAGCTTCCAATAATCGTCTTTTCATTATAAAACAATATTCAAAAATAGATGATATTATAATTCTCTTGTAACGTATGCCAACTATACTGACATTAATTGTTAGCAGAAGATATCTTTTATTTGGAGCAAACTGTTAAAAATTTTCATTTTAATATTGAAACATATCACAAAATATTTTATTATAAATACGATAATTTGTTTTAAATTTTCGCCTATAAAAGCTGTAGACTTGATCCTTTCCTCGACACTGAAATGTACATTAATGAAATAATTAGTCCACTATTTATTGCTTTTTATGTGTGAGCTAGTAACAGAAGCAACATGTATTGAGTGATTTGTTACATTTATTTTATGGGTTCTTTTGTCACTGCTGTTTTGTCACTGTTGTTTTGTCACTGTTATTTTGTCACTGCTATTTTGTCACTGCTGTTTTGTCACTGTTATTTTGTCACTGTTATTTTGTCACTGCTGTTTTGTCACTGTTATTTTGTCACTGCTATTTTGTCACTGCTGTTTTGTCACTGCTATTTTGTCACTGCTGTTTTGTCACTGTTATTTTGTCACTGCTATTTTATCACTGCTGTTTTGTCACTGTTATTTTGTCACTGCTATTTTGTCACTGCTGTTTTGTCACTGCTATTTTGTCACTGCTGTTTTGTCACTGTTATTTTGTCACTGCTATTTTATCACTGCTGTTTTGTCACTGTTATTTTGTCACTGCAATTTTGTGACTGCTGTTTGAACATTGTTGTGGAAACCAATAGAAGTATTGCAGGGACTGTCTCATGTTGAGCTGTTAAATTATTCCCGGCGCTGTTTAACATAACGTCTTACTTATGTTGCTCAACGCTGTTGTGTCGTGGGTGGTCTAGCCTGTGGACAGGAAGTAAGTATTTGAAAAGGGGTAACCTTGAAGGATTTTCGAAATTCTGATGTGACCTTTACGCACAGACAACTCGCTCTATTCAGGCTCATGAGAAAGTGGCTTACCCGAAAAATATAGAAGAATCTGTTAACTCACAAGACTTGGTAACAGAACCTTTAATGGGGCCTTTCTAAGTGATAGAAGCTTGACACAAGACCCCAACTCTGTGAAAATAATCAGTGTGTTTATATTACAAAAATCCGTAAAGAGCGACAACCCCACATTAAATCTACCTGTTTATATGAGATAAAGAGTTCGCGATTTTATAAACAAAAAACGCAAATAAAAAATACATAATGCGATATGCTTGTAACTGACCACAGTGTATCTTTACGTGAAACTTTTTGTCAGAAAACGACATCGAGTGAAGTTAAAAAAGAAAACATCAATTCCACAAAACAAATTACACTTTTCGCGTCACTTCAAAATGTCACTGGTTCACTTACTGCACGATTTATCAACATTCCTGCACTGTGAACATTTCACCAAATTCTCGGAATCACATTCCTGAAGTATCCTCCCTAGAGCTAGTGAACATCATTGCTCATTGATCGATACCGTAACTTCCGCCACATTCTAAAACCCATCACAAGCTCAAAGTTTGAGAATAAATATTACACTTTAACGTGTGGCTACTTTACGACTTCGCCCTTATCATTAATCAACTTTAATGTCTTTAAACTGACAGGATTTGGGGTTAGATCCAGTACTGAATACTGGTTCCAGCCATATACTCATTTCTCAGCTCGTTGTCTGCATTTCAAACGCAGAAGTGAGAATAACGAAACAAAAATATATTACAATTTCCTATTGGGTTAGAGTGAAGCTGTTTTGCCGTAGTTAGGAGAAATGAATATATATATGTATATCACGTTAAGGGAGTAAAGTGACAGAAATCATAATTGCATTCATATTACGGGAACAAAATGATAGAGAAATTATAATTAAAGTCACATTATGACAGTAAAGTGATAGAGAAATCACAATTAGAATCAAATTATGATAGTAAAGTGATAGAGAAATCATAATCAAGTCACATTATTATAGTAAAGCAATCATTATCTAGATTTCTCAGCTTTACTGCAGCTTCGCATTTTTATGCATTCATTTGCATTTTTTTGCCTTAACCCCCATCATCTAGATTCCTTGCTATTTGCAAAATGTTGCCATCAACACAACCCTTATGAAGGAACTAATACTAGGTAGAGATCTCTCCATGTAATCTTCTTCCACGTGTTTGTTGTCTTGTTATACTGTTGATGGCCAGTGGCCGAAACGTTTATAATTTTGTACTGACTTCTGTTTATTAAAGCTGCTGTATACAGTTATTTTATTTATTACGACTAAGGAGGTTGATCGATGGCTTGACAAGCTGTCATTGTAAAAAGTATTGTTATGGAAACAGAGCCATAGATTTTAGAAGCAGTGATCACTGCAATATGTGTCACTTTGGCACGCAAGGTTTCTGTTTTTGAGATTGTGGTTCTGCCCTATGTGCCGTCTTTGGCTCAAAAGGACAATAGATACAGTTATAGATTTATTTCTCTGTGCGCGATAACAGGAAAGCAGCACGAACAATTAAAAAAAAATAAACAAGTTGTTTACTAAACAACAGTACAATAAAAGTAATCAATCCAAATAAAAGCTCAATATAAAGTGTATCAATTATAAATTAGTATATTAAATAAAATCGTGAAACTACTGTAGAAAGGATTAACTCCTCTTAAAGTTATTTACTATGCTGCAGTTATAAAGCATGAGCAAGATGTGGCAGTAACGTAGACACGTGTATCAAATGTAGAACATTGAGCAGATAATGTTACTGTGAATATTTTGTCCTATCGTTGGCGCTTTTTGGTGGAGGGGGGAGAGGGGTGAATATCGTCAGCACTTGGCCAGTGAAGATTTTCATTCCCAGAAATAATTGTTCTGATACCCATTTATGATTGGGTAAACCGACGATGTGGATCAAAACTAACTTCCTGTTCTCAGCTGACTTGTTAACTTAATTGCGTTTAATTACTTGTTGATTTTGGCAACTGCTTCGGAGGCTGCTTGGCAATATCTTTGAAAGTTCAGTATAAATACTTAACGTTCTAAAATGTTATCGTACATATTTGCTGGTTCTATGCTACGGAGTTCGTGCACTATTCGAAAATCATCTTTTGAGCTCAGGACAGCGGCCAAAGCGCTAATGGACCCTATTTCACTGATGATGGTTATTTCGACAAAAGCAAGTATGTGGAGAAAACACTGACCTAACGTTTACAGGTCACAGACAACACTTTCTTATTGAAATAAGATGGTCACCTCCTAGTCCACAATAACAGTCCGGTGATTAGAATGATTTGGCGTGCTCCTTCTTTTCCGATAAATTTGATTAAATAGAAGACAAAGAATGTTGAATTTAAATTGGAAGAAACACTAATTAAGACAAAAATAGTGAAGGAAACAAATAATTAACAGCTGCAAAATAATTAGCAGTGGTTAGTTAATTAAAGGTGTGTTAATAGCGTTTAAAGAAGGCGTGATCTCATAATGTGTCTCTTGTAAATAGAAAATAATATTGTCATTATTATCATCATCATGTAATGTGTCTGCTGGCGTTGGTGATCATGTCTCTCCATAACTTTCTATTTTTGCTATTTTCTTTACTTTCTGAAGATATATGTGAAGATATAAATGAACCACTTTTTGCTGCCGACCAGGTCCTAATAGATTTTGAAGATACAGAAGGAAAACAAAAGAAGAGATTAAACATAGCTATAGAACATCAAGTTATTAAACAAGTAAACTTTAAATATCTGGGAACAACATTCTCAGAAGGGGTAAAATGATAAGAAATAGATACACCATACAACAAGGCAAACCAAATATTGAAACAGCTATACGCTATACTTCAACACAAAGCAATGCATATAACCACCAGAATACATCACACCTTATACTACCAACGTCAAGAATAGTCATATACGACTAAGCATAAAAGAAAGCTTGTCACATCAAAGATGAGATGTCTGAGAAAAGCGTTTGGAGTGACCAGAAAAGACAGAATCTGAACTGATATTATAAGAAAAAGAATAGGCATTGAATCAATCCTACGCTTCATACAGAAACGACAACTAAACTGGTTTGCTCATCTAGAAAGAATGCTTTGCGATTCCTTACCATACTAAGAATATATTAAAAGAAAATAAGAGAGAATAGCAAGAGGCAGATCCAGAGTAAGAATGTCAGACAACATCAAGGGAACGCTACAAAAATATCAAGTGACAATGAGTGAAGCCGCCAAAGGGCGAGAACCATAACTCTATATCTCCCTCGACACCCGTACTGGTACAAGAGGAAATCAAGGAAGAAGAAAATTTACTTCCTTTAAACCACTCTCATAAAATGTTTGTTTGCTTCTTTTCTTTGTTTTCCTTTTATCGTTTTCTCTCAATTTATTTTCAGTTGTCGCAATTTACTCTAACTAACTCTATAGATTTTGCTTTGACAACTTTTAGAACGTCCTCGTTATTTTTTTGTGTGTATCTGCCCAGGGTATTCTCAACATTCTTCTGTAAAACCACACTTCTGTGGCCTTGAACGATTATCTTATCTGTTGTTCCATGAATATTTTCATGTGTCAGGCTGGGTGTAGATAATTCATGATATGAGCATATATCGCAGTGTGAGACTTTGCAAAAAGAAAGACAGACATGCGGACAGCCAGACAAATTGATATAAGGACTTATGTAAAGACTGTCTGACTTACGTAATAGCACACATTATATAATAGACGATATCTTCGATATCAGAACTCAAAATTGCATTAAAAAAAAAAAACAAGGAAACCTGACAGAAAAAAAAAACGGGACATCCCCCAAAAATGGGAAAACCCGTAGCGATTTTTTTGTTTATATTTTAGAATGAGATAACCAACATTATGATCTGTGGTACTTCTCGTGGGTACTTCTCGCTTCACCAAACCGAAGTCCTTACACTCACAAACTATAATGCTCAAGTTTCAATTCTACTTTCTACAGCTGTTGAGCTTTGAGACTAAACAGACTATTGTTAACAGAATCAATGGCTTGGTAATCTCCTTTAAGACGGAATTTCACTATTACAATCTTTCCTTTAGTAACTGAGAAAAGAAAATACTGAAACGCCTTTCACTTTACCAGAGAGAGAGAGAGAGAGAGAGAGAGAGAGAGAGAGAGAGAGAGAGAGAGAGAGAGAGAAAGAGAGAGAGAGAAAGAGAGAGAGAGAAAGAGAGAGAGAGAGTAAATAAACTTCCTGCAATGATTTTTTTCTCCCGGGTTTCACCCAGTCCCAGTGGATCGATTAAGAGAAGTTCCATATCTTGTGTGCCTGGAAAATAAGAGCTTTCTTCAACTGTTTCCTCTGACCTTGATGTCCCACAAAGGTTACTTGACATCAATTTCTCCAACAGGTCAGGATCCGACTTATGACATTTCTAACAATTGGACACGTCACAACAATAATTATTTTCTCAATCGCTTCATTTGTGACTGCATCAGTCCACTACAGTGTTAGTTACCATTTGTTACTGCATCTTTCCCTTGCCTGTTAGTTACCATTTGTTACTGCATCATTCCACCCTCCTGTTAGTTACCATTTGTTACTGTATCATTCCCCTCCCCCTGTTAGTTACCATTTTTTAATGTATCACTCCCCTCCCCTGTTAGTTACCATTTGTTACTACATCATTCCCTTCCCTTGATAGTTACTATTTCTAACTGCCTCATTCCCTTCCCTTGTTAGTTACCATTTGTTACTGCATCATTCCCCTCCCCTTTTAGTTACCATTTGTTACTGCATCATCCCCTTCCCCTGTTAGTTACCATTTGTTATTGCATCATTCCCTTCCCCTGTTAGTTACCATTTGTTACTGCATCATTCCTTTCCCCTGTTAGTTACCATTTGTTACTGCATCATTCCCCTCCCCTGTTAGTTACCATTTGTTACTGCATCATTCCCTTACCCTGTTAGTTACCATTTGTTACTGCATCATTCCCTTCCCCTGTTAGTTACCATTTGTTACTGCATCATTCCCTTCCCCTGTTAGTTACCATTTGTTACTGCATCATTCCCTTCCCCTGTTAGTTACCATTTGTTACTGCAACATTCCTTTCCCCTGTTAGTTACCATTTGTTACTGCATCATTCCTTTCCCCTGTTAGTTACCATTTGTTACTGCAACATTCCTTTCCCCTGTTAGTTACAATTTGTTACTGCATCAATCCCCTTCCTCTTTTGGTAACCATAAATATTTTCCTTTATGATATGTTTAAGTTGTAACTGGTATAATTTTTCCCTTCTTTGTTTTGTCTTACTATATCATTTCCCTTTAAGTTCACGAGTTGTTTCCTTGTTCTGCTATATGCTCACAGCAAGTTTTTGTATGTTTTGTAACAACAAGACAATGATCTTTAGTCTACAAAGAGAAATATTATTCTTGGTAATTGAAACACTATAATTTAACTTTTTGTTGACGAAATTATAACTACTTCAAGTATACGAATCGAGAAAAAAGCATTAGTGTCAAAAATGTTTGCACGATTCATGAAGACAAGTGAAAAAAACTAGACACAATAATGCAAAATATTTTTAACATTAATTCAAAATGTAATTTGTGTTCTTTGTTCAATACACCGCTCTTCAATGATTCAGGAAACTTAAAGTCTCAGTATTTGTGATGTCTCCTTAGAATCGCATGAAATATGTTGCTTCACCTGGCGTCATAAATGTCAGGAGTCGACGAAACCCATGAGATGGATTGCTTCACTTAGCGTCATTACATTATTAGGAGTCGTTGAAACCCATGAACTGGGTCGCTTCACCTGTCGTTATAAATGTCAGGAGTTGACGAAACCCATGAAATGGGTTGCTTCACTTGGCGTCATTGTCAGAGTCGATGAAACACATGAACTGGGTCGCTTCACATGGCGTCATAAATGTCAGGAGTTGACGAAACCCATGAAATGGGTTGCTTCACTTGGCGTTATTGTCAGGAGTCGATGACACCCATGAATGTGTTGCTTCACTTAGCATCATTACATTATTAGGAGTCGTTGAAAACCATGAACTAGGTCGCTTCACCTGTCGTTATAAATGTCATGAGTTGACGAAACCCATATGGGTTGCTTCACTTGGCGTTATTGTCAGGAGTCGATGAAACCCATGAATGTGTTGCTTCACTTGGCGTCATTGTCAGGAGTCGATGAAACCCATGAATGGGTTGCTTCACTTGGCGTCATGAATATCAGGACGAAATCCCATAACGTGCTTTCAACAATTTCCTTGTTGATTTGGCTACAAATCCATAATTCAATTTTCAGCAAATGACACCAACAACGCCACAGTTATTCAGTTTTGTTTGAACTTTGACCATCGGTGGAGCCTGGGCAAAAACTATGGATTTCTAAATCAAAATTACTCAACATCATTTCCCACAGTCTACTTCTCTTTCAACGCCATTTCTTAATCCATTACATAACAGTTCTTGTTATCACTGCGTAGTTACATGATCATTTCATCGCTATCACCCCCCAGTTATCACTACGTAGTTACATGCTCATCGCTATCATCCCCCTATTATCACTACGCAGTTACATGCTCATCACTATCATCTCCCTGTTATAACTACGTAGTTACATGCTCATCACTATCATCCCCCTGTTATAATTACGTAGTTTCATGCTCATCACTATCATCCCACTGTTATAACCACGTAGTTACATGCACACCACTATCATCCCCCTGTTATAACTACGTAGTTACATGCTCATCACTATCATCTCCCTGTTATAACTACGTAGTTACATGCTCATCGCTATCATCTCCCTGTTATAACTACGTAGTTACATGCTCATCACTATCCTCTCTCTGTTATAACTACGTAGTTACATGCTCATCACTATCATCCCCCTGTTATAACTACGTAGTTACATGCTCATCGCTATCATCTCCCTGTAATAACTACGTAGTTACACGCTCATCACTATCATCCCCCTGTTATAACTACGTAGTTACATGCTCATCACTAGCATCTCCCTGTTATAACTACGTATTTACATGCTCATCACTATCATCCCCCTGTTATAACTACGTAGTTACATGCTCATCACTATCATCCCCCTGTTATAACTACGTAGTTACACGCTCATCACTATCATCCCCCTGTTATAATTACGTAGTTTCATGCTCATCACTATCATCCAACTGTTATAACCACGTAGTTACATGCACACCACTATCATCCCCCTGTTATAACTACGTAGTTACATGCTCATCACTATCATCTCCCTGTTATAACTACGTAGTTACATGCTCATCGCTATCATCTCCCTGTTATAACTACGTAGTTACATGCTCATCACTATCCTCTCTCTGTTATAACTACGTAGTTACATGCTCATCACTATCATCCCCCTGTTATAACTACGTAGTTACATGCTCATCGCTATCATCTCCCTGTAATAACTACGTAGTTACACGCTCATCACTATCATCCCCCTGTTATAACTACGTAGTTACATGCTCATCACTAGCATCTCCCTGTTATAACTACGTATTTACATGCTCATCACTATCATCCCCCTGTTATAACTACGTAGTTACATGCTCATCACTATCATCCCCCTGTTATAACTACGTAGTTACACGCTCATCACTATCATCCCCCTGTTATAACTACGTAGTTACATGCTCATCACTATCATCTCCCTGTTATAACTACGTAGTTACATGCTCATCGCTATCATCTCCCTGTTATAACTACGTAGTTACATGCTCATCACTATCCTCTCCCTGTTATAACTACGTAGTTACATGCTCATCACTATCATCCCCCTGTTATAACTACGTAGTTACATGCTCATCGCTATCATCTCCCTGTAATAACTACGTAGTTACACACTCATCACTATCATCCCCCTGTTATAACTAAGTAGTTACATGCTCATCACTAGCATCTCCCTGTTATAACTACGTAGTTACATGCTCATCACTATCATCTCCCTGTTATAACTACGTAGTGACATGATCATCACTAGCATCTCCCTGTTATAACTACGTAGTTACATGATCATCACTAGCATCTCCCTGTTATAACTACGTAGTTACATGATCATCACTAGCATCTCCCTGTTATAACTACGTAGTTACACGCTCATCACTATCATCCCCCTGTTATAACTACGTAGTTACATGATCATCACTAGCATCTCCCTGTTATAACTACGTAGTTGCATGCTCATCACTATCATCCCCCTGTTATCACTACGTAGTTACATGCTCATCACTATCGTCCCACTGTTATAACTATGTAGTTACATGATAATTTCATCGCTATCTTCTCTCTGTTATCACTACGTAGTTATATGCTCATCACTATCATCCCCCTGTTATCACTGCTTTCGTTTCTTCTTGACTGCCTTTCAAGAACAGTTCATGGTGTGCGGGTCATATCTGGCCAAAATGTTCAATGTTTGTGTTTTTCTGTAACAATCTGAAGAATGTGACTGTAAACGGAATGCTTCTTCTAATCCTGCAACTTTTCCTATACACTTGTAAGTAGATTCCTTGTTGTGCCCCTCTTCCTCCCCCTCCCCCGCCCCCAATTGTTCGATACATAAAACATCACCAACAAACACAGCGTTGTTTTGGGATCATTTCATTTCGCAACCTTCTCTCTACTTTACTTTTACATTCTAATTTTTAATTCCTACGATGCATTCTCACAAACCGCCTCTATCTTTCATGTTTCCTTTCTTTTCTCTTTCCTATTTGTTCTTATTTGTAACATTGTATTCCTGCTGTTTCGTTTCCATTAAATGGCTAACAAATAATGATCCTTTCTTCCCGGTATTGACAAGAAGCTTTATTTTTACTTTGGTCTCATTTAGACCGCCCATTGTATTCTCAACATTCTCTTATTAAACCACATTTCTTCAGCACCTAATCATGTTCTTTTCTGTAGTTCGCTTGTATGGAATTAGTTTTTACACACCAGAACTCGTTCTACATAACACCCCAGAATGTTTTTTTTTTCTTTCCTTACTTCCTTTGTCAAAAATGAGTTCCTTCATATTATAATGCTAACTCTCATGAATGAAACAAATGTCTGGCCGGTTATGCACATCTGTTGAACGTCTACCATCTGACGTTATTATTGTTTCCACATATTTGAATTCATTGACCAGTTTGAACTATGCCTCACTGACTTTATTGAGTAATCGGTTTTCCTTACTGGCGCTATTTCTTCCGAGTTTTTTGCTTCTTTTATTTGGTTCATTTGTAATGGAAAGCCCCGGTATCACTGCAAACGAATTAAAATCCATAATTGCTCAACCGCCCGTGCCAGTGGAATCATCCGAATTACTAACTCATCTCCCAAACAAAGAAAGGTAGCTATAGTCCCCATCATAGCAGTCTCAGCGCACGCCAAAAAACATAAGGCGAAACCGCACAGAAAGTGAACACAGCCAACTGTTCCCTGCCATACGAAATCATCATTCATCATAAACAATTGAAATATCGAAACACGATAAAAAACGACACGACACACAGCTCACGGTGTGCACAGAGCACCTAACGCAGTAGCTCCTGCAACAAGCTGGACATGGAATATGAGGAAACTGCAACAAGGAACACTTTCATACGTAACCTTCAATGGTTCCTGCCGCCTATCCACCATATTGACCGGAAGTTCACGTCCTCCTGAAAATGATGATCGTTCTATTCTTTTTAAAATGTATAGCGGTCTATGACCACTGACTGACTTTCTGCCTACGTATATCATGGACCTAAGTATTGGTCTCATTATACAAATAAAATACATCAGATGATTGTATACAGCCTCCCTGTATACTTGTCTTACAACGTTTTTTTATTTATTGAATCTCAAGTGTTTGCAAGTATCTACTGTTGCTGTTGATGCTAGAAAGTTTTATTATATATTATTTTCAGACAACACCTTTAACCTCACCTTAGCTTATCGTTATTTTTTTTCTCCATTTACATTTTACAATGTTTTTTTTTTAACCAGATTTTCACAAACTGAGACATTGTGAATTTTATAAAAAAAAATGATTTAGGTTCAGTTTAACGATAGATATTTTTTCTTATTGAAAAGGAGCCACCACAAAAGTGTAATCAACCACTCTGTTTTACGATTCATCTTGTAATAAAAAAAAAAAAGAAGTAAAGAGCCTCATCACGCCAAGTGCCGTCTAGGGAATATGGTGTTAGTGACCATAAATTTTACAGAACTTCAGCACATGATTTGTGGGGTAATGTGGTCGGTATTATGCCAGTGCTGCTTTACTTTCCCTGAAAAAATCCGGTACCCATTTAAGTCTGGGTGAACTCGGAAGCCGTCGATCGGGATCAAACCCTACATCTTGTCCTTTGTAGTCCAGTTCACTAACCACTGAGCTATCGCGGCTCCCTCATCTGGTAATGGTGGGAAACAAAAAACAATCACATTAGCCAAATAAATTGGGACTTTTCTTAATGCAGAATGAAAGCAAGTTATGACTGCTCCAACCACTTGATCTCGCTCACGTTTCGTCATCCTTAGGTTTTGAACTTGATTCACAGACGTTTGCTAAGTTAAGCGTTTTCCAAAGATTTGTCTGTATAAAATGTTTATGTATCGAGGAATTAGGCTTTTCTAGAGCATATAACCGAAGCATGCCTATTATATGAAAGTGGAAATACAAACAACAGACTTTAAAAGATGGACACAAGAAATATCAATTAGATCGAACATTATATGCGAAGGCCACGTACCAAAGTTAGATTTTATAGCAACCATTTTTGGAATTCCCGAAGAATTGATCTCATTGATGTGACGACATGGTATTAATAAAATTGTGTTTTGATGTTATATACAAATTATACAAATCGTTATAAATTTCAGTCATAAATTATACCAATCGTTAACAATTTCAAGCATAAATTGTACCAATCTCTATCGATCTGAATCATAAACTTTATCAAACATTATTAATCTCAGTTATAAATTATATCCTAACATCATATAACTTAAGATATGCTGACGATACTGTATTACTATCAGAAAATCCTAATGATCTACAACAATTACTTAATGAAATAAACACGACAAGCAAAAAATATGGACTAGATATGAATATTAAAAAGACTGAAACTTCTTCTTCTTCTACCTCTTTCCTTCCTCATCTGCCTTTCAGCGTCGAGGGGAGATATAATTTGCGGTCTTTTGCTCTTCTGTTCGCCTCTGCTGCTGTTATGTTTCCTAGTGCTTCTAATATTCCATCGATCCATCTTTTTCGTGGTCGACCCTTGGGTCTGTTGTTCTCACAACGTTTGTTGAAGGCTCGTTGTGTTGTGTTTTGTTCTTTCTGCCTTGTCACGTGGCCGAACCATTTTATCTGTTGTTTCCTTATATATTCTATGGCTGGGGCTATTCCTAGCTTTTTTCTCAGTTCTTCATTTCTGATCTTATCTCTCAGACTGTTTCCTGTCATACGTCTAACACATTTCATCTCTGTAGAGGTTATTTTCTTATTGTTCTTGCATCTAGAGTCCAGGTCTGGCATTGGTAGCACAACGTTGGAGTGAAGATTGTATTGTATAGTGCTCGTTTTGCCTCCAGAGTTATTTCCTTGTTGGATAATAGTGGTGATAACTGTCTAAAGATAAAAGACTAAAACTATGGATCATAAACCAAGAAAATACTCAAAACCCACAAGTGGATATCAAAATTGAAGGAATAGACCTGGAGACAATTCAGAACTACAACTACCTTGGACATACTAGAACCAGTGAAGGAAAATGTACAACTGAAATAAACAAAAGAATAGGAATGGCAAAAAGTAATTTTAATGTCATGAAGAACATACTAACATCAAAACAAATAACACCAAGACTAAAACTAAGAATAGCAAAATGTTACATCTTCTCAATATTCCTATATGGTTCAGAAACATGGACATTAGACAAGAAAACAGAACAGAGAATTGAAGCCTTTTGAAATGTGGATATATAGAAGAATAGGTAGAATTGGATGGAAGGAAAAGAAAACAAACGATCAAGTCTTAAAACAACTAAAAATGAAAAGAGAACTACTGAGCACAATTCAAACAAGACAAATGCTAGTTTTAGACCATGTTAAAAGACACAACAGCCTACTAAAAGTAATCATGGAGGGGAAAATACAAAGTAAAAGAGGCAGAGGCAGACCTAGACTAATATGGACGAGTAACATCAAAAGATGGACAAATCAGTCTATGACAACCTGCATCATCAAAGCAAGACATAGGGCAGAATGGCGCTCCATGGTCGCCAACCTTCTTTGCTGAGACGGTACTCGATGATGATGATGAATTATATCAACCGTTATCAAAATCAATGATAAAATATGTCAAAAGATTTCAGACTCAATATAGATGTACGAGGTGGAAGAGCCTAATAGTAGTGGTGGAGACTTTCATGGCCAGAGATAATTCATTCATCTATGAATGCAATGATTCATACAAATAGAAGAATGTTGACAATACCGTGGACAGCAAAGAAGAGTAATGAAAACGTTCTGAAAGAGGCCAAAGCAAAAAGAGAGCTAATTTCCAATATTAGGGAGAAACAATCATCATTTTTTTGGCCGTGTAATGAGAAGAGAACAGTTGAAATTTATTGTAACAACTGGGAAAATTAAGGGACGAAGAGATAGAGGGAAGCAAAGAGAAACAATACCAGACAGCTTAAGAGAATAGCTTGGCAGAAGGTCAACAACAGAAATGATAAATAACTGCCGTGATCGAAAGTTGTGGAGAGACATGATCACCTGCGCCAGCAGGCCCGGTTCTTGATGATGATGATGATGATGATGATGATGATGATGATGATGATGAGTGCAATAATTCGTCTTTTCTATTTTTTGCCTTCTTTACACCAACACATGTTGGTACACATGTTGGTACAATGAAAAACAGCTCTCTATGAAGACGTAATGTTTGCTCTCTCTCAGTCATCATCATCCTTATCAGCAACATCATTATCAGGTTCATCGTTTCAGCGACGTCAAACGCCAGGCTTGGTTCGCTATTAGCCACTGTTCTGTCTCAGTATTAGTAAGAAAGTTGACGCCTGCTATCTTTTCCTTCATTACCAATGTTCTTATTAGTATCTGTCGAGGTCAGTCTCTTTATCCTGTTTCCCCGTTGCGTCCCATTTGATGAGCCGTGCTTGTGAAATAGATCACCACGGACAAGAGAGATCAAGTCACATCAGTGGCTCTTAGGTTCATCCAGCTTTATATCAGCACAGGATTTTTCTAGGAAAGTAGGGCGGACTGGTGTAATATTGTCAGCATTCCTCATAAAGTGTCATCATCATCATGTGTCATACCGGTTGGCGTAGGTAATCATGTCCCTCCACAATCTTCTATCTATAGTGCATCGTATCAATTCTGTTGTTGACTGTTTTCCATGCCATGACACCAAGCTATCCAGTATTTTCTCTCTTTGTCGCCCGCGATCTCTCTTTCCTTTTATTTTACCAGTTGTAACCAAGTATTCCAACTTTCCTCTTCTCATGATGTGCCCGAAAAATGTTGATTGCTTCTTTCTTATGTTTTTTAAGAGCTCCCTTTTTGTGTTGGCCTCTTTGAGAACTTCCTCATTGGTCTTTTTAGCTGTCCAGGAAACTTTCAACATTCTTCTGAGAAATCCCATCTCTGTAGCCTCTAATCGTCTTTTCATTTGTTTGTCTACTGTCCATGATTTGCTTCCATAGGTCAGAATTGATTCTATATAAAACCGATGAACTCTCTTTCTTATTTCTATTGACATAGATTTGTTGCATAAGATATTTTTCATTTTCTGAAATGCTATTTTGCCCTGAGCTATTCAGCTTTTTTTTTCTGTGGTGCATCTCCCATCTGATGTTATTATTGTGTCATATAAGTATACCGTTCATTATTACTAAATATTTGCATTGAGCACGAGAACATCCTAAAATAATGGAGGGAAACCTTAATTTCCCCCTTTTTGAGAATTTACTTTGTGTTTTTTTCATTCCCTCCACATGACCAACATAAGCTCATCCTCTTTTCAAACTTTTGTAGTAGGTGAAGAAATGTATGTAGTCCACTTGCACCTCCAGGCCTTTAACTCGTTATTTTTATAGATGAACTAGAAACATGCTGTGTTTTAATTTGTTGCCCTATTCCTGATGAAGGCTAGAAGCAGCGGCAATACAACGGAGACTACGACTCCTCTAATATTTTATAAGAATACATAACACAATCACATTCCAGTCAAATGAGTTAAATGTTAGTGTATAACCAGCCACTGGATTCCATAATCTGCTGTTATAGATGACAGTGGTGCATACGTTATGACAACGAGTAGTATGATGATGGAGGTGATGTCAGGAACCAGGGCATTTATCTGGTTAGAGTTACAAGACTACACCCACGCCTGCGTAATAAGTGGCTAGATGAGCATAAAAAGAAAAATGGTGGCAGGTTCTGTGTACAGGTAATGGGTAGAGTCATTGCAGAAGTTAACAATACATTTGGTCACCTTAGTCTAATTCCCTGGGCATGCGGGAGTAAGGGAAAATGAAAGAGCGCATCATCAATGCCCTTCGAGTTGAGGGAAGGACACAGGACTTCGACAACCATGAGTCTACGCCACTCCTTCGGGTGAAAGAGACGGAAGTTAAGAATGTAGAAACTTAGTGGGCGTGTAAGAAGACTTATCAACCAACACAGAACTGGAGTCGTCAGTCGCTGGACACTGCGGGACTTGCTGAGGAGGAGATCTGAGTATATATGATCATGTTCGAAGTGAAATGATGATGACCCGCAAATAACTCAATTACTCAAAACACTTACAAGTTACGTTAGAAAACAGAATGATACTGAGGCAAATGCTGACAAACAGTAAGATTGGTTGACAACAAGAAAGCAATAAAACAGAACCACATAACATTGATTGAGGCTGAGAGTGGAACGACAGAAAGAACTTTGTATTTCCCTCCACACGGGCATAGGCATACGTGGTGCATAACAACTTTTATAACACTCTTTGAATATGCTTTTGTTTCAAAAAAATTGACTATTTTGATTATAAACTTGACTTCAGAATTGTTTTGTTGCTTTGACAGAGTTACCTAACTTGGTCTTGTGAATTACCTAACTTGATCTTATGAATTGCCTAACTTGATCTTGTGAATTGCCTAATTTGATCTTGTGAATTGTCTAACCTGATCTTGTGAATTGCCTAACTTGATCTTGTGAATTACCTAACTTGATCTTGTGAATTGCCTAACTTGATCTTGTGAATTGCCTAACTTGATCTTGCGAATTACCTAACGTCATTAGTTCAAACTATTGAACAAATTGTCTCCATAATTAAACACACATGTTGTTACAGAACATGAAGATAATGCTAGAAAGACCAAATAATATTGAGATATAAACTAAATATTATTTAAAAAAATATACACGATGTGCTAAATAACAATGTAAAGTAATGATTGTATGCTCTTATCACAGACGATAATTGTTTATATTACGATCGTTCTAGAACTAACAGCAAATTATGTTTTTCCTGTGGCAAAAACCCAACAAACTGATGCAAACATGAATGAAAAATTATTACATATTAATTTATTGTTATAGTTATACTGTCATAAGACTTGGCTCTATAGACGTGGCTCTATAATAAGTTGCGACTCAACGTTTTCATCAAATGATAGAGACAAAGAAATTCACAGCTGATTACATCACTAAATAAGGTTTAAAGGATAAGAAAAAGATATTACCCAGAACAGATAATGCACTAGCCATTTCTGACAACGATTTCAATTATCTTTTGGATAACTTCAATACAACAGTGAAGGTCAGTAAATATGGTCATGAAATAGCGAGTTTTTTTTTTTTTTCTGGAGTCCCTGCTATTAGTAAAAATCATGTTAAATATCTCCATCTTTTATTATTTGAATATAGCGCAGTTCTCTGGACTGAATGTTAGGTAATATGTAGGACATGAAAGGTAGTATGTAGGACATGTAAGGTAGTATGTAGGACTTGTTAGGCAATATGTAGGACATGTAAGTTAATATGTAGGATATGTAAGGTAATATGTTGGACATGTAAGGTAATATGTTGGACATGTAAGGTAATATATAGGACATGTAAGGTAATATGTAGGATATGTAAGGTAATATGTACATGTAAGGTAATATGTACAAAATGTAAGGTAATATGTACAACATGTAAGGTAATATGTAGGACATGTAAGGTAGTACGTAGGGCATGTAAGGTAATATGTAGGACATGTAAGTTAATATGTAGGATATGTAAGGTAATATGTTGGACATGTAAGGTAATATGTTGGACATGTAAGGTAATATATAGGACATGTAAGGTAATATGTAGGATATGTAAGGTAATATGTACATGTAAGGTAATATGTACAAAATGTAAGGTAATATGTACATGTAAGGTAATATGTAGGACATGTAAGGTAGTACGTAGGACATGTAAGGTAATATGTAGAACATGCACGGTAGGTTGGGGAAGTGGTGGTGGGAGATGGAAAAGATGTACAGAAAAATCAGATCTAATTATTGCCACCACTGCATGCTTTCACAAAAAATCAGATCTACTTATTGCCAAGACTGAATGTTTTACAAAAAATCAGATCTAATTATTGACATGACTGCATGTTTTCACAAAAAAATCAGATCTAATTATTGACAAGGCTGCATGTTTTCACAAAAAATCAGATCTACTTATTGCCAAGACTGAATGTTTTCACACAAAAAATCAGATCTAATTATTGACAAGACTGCATGTTTTTACAAAAAAATCGGATCTAATTATTGACAAGACTGCATGTTTTCACAAAAAAAAATCAGATCTAATTATTGACAAGATTGCATGTTTTCACAAAAAATCAGATCTAATTATTGACAAGACTGCATGTTTTCACACATTTTCTATATGTAATCCATTAGACACAGTCCCATATCTGATTCCAGATTATATAAAATAAACAGCAAGGGCGTTACATCAGAATGTAGGTGTTGGACTATGAGGGCACCACGAAAGCGTACATAAAAATGTAGGTTTTGGAAATCGTAACTGGGAAACATGTTGAGTTATTGAGCTATGTATGGTTAACATCACTGCACTCCACACATGCCCATAGGTGCCTAGATTCCCTCAGCATGTCCCGCAGCGTCCAGCAACTGACGACTCCAACTCTATGTTGGTTCATATGTCCTCTTATGCTCCCACTAAGCCTCTCGTTTCTGCATATACTCATCTCCTTCATTCGAAGATGAGACGTGAACTCATAGTTGTTGAAGTCATGTGCCCTCCCCCCGCATGTCAGGGGGCATTAATGGCATCAGCGTGATCAAATTGGTTGACCGTCTTCAATAACAGCACAACTGGCTAACCTGTACGCTCTTTCATTACCCTGTACTTCCGCATTTCCAGGGACGTAGACAGAGGCGAAATTGATTGTCGTTGCTTTCGGCAAAGACTATTCATTGCCCGCGTTTAGAGCCCGTCTCCACTTTTCTTATCATTCGGCAATGACTATTCATTGCCCGCGTTTAGAGCCCGCCTCCACTTTTCTTATCATTCGGCAATGACTCTATTCATTGCCTGCGTTTAGAGCCCGCCTCCACTTTTCTTATCATTCGGCAATGACTCTATTCATTGCCCGCGTTTAGAGCCCGCCTCCACTTTTCTTATCATTCGGCAATGACTCTATTCATTGCCCGCATACAGAGCCCGCCTCCACTTTTCTTAGCATTCGGCAATGACTCTATTCATTGCCCGCCTCCACTTTTCTTATCATTCGGCAATGACTCTATTCATTGCCCGCATACAGAGCCCGCCTCCACTTTTCTTATCATTCGGCAATGACTCTATTCATGGCCCGCATACAGAGCCCGTCTCCACTTTTCTTATAATTCGGCAATGACTCTATTCATTGCCCGCATACAGAGCCCGTCTCCGCTTTTCTTATCATTCGGCAATGACTCTATTCATTGCCTGCGTTTAGAGCCCGCCTCCACTTTTCTTATAATTCGGCAATGACTCTATTCATTGCCCGCGCTTAGAGCCCGCCTCCACTTTTCTTATCATTCGGCAATGACTCTATTCATTGCCCGCATACAGAGCCCGTCCCCTCTTTTCTTATCATTCGGCAATGACTCTATTCATTGCCCGTATACAGAGCCCGTCTCCACTTTTCTTATCATTCGGCAATGACTCTATTCATTGCCCGCATACAGAGCCCGCCTCCACTTTTCTTATCATTCGGCAATGACTCTATTTATTGCCCGCGTTTAGAGCCCGCCTCCACTTTTCTTATCATTCGGCAATGACTCTATTCATTGCCCGCGTTTAGAGCCCGCCTCCACTTTTCTTATAATTCGGCAATGACTCTATTCATTGCCCGCATACAGAGCCCGCCTCCACTTTTCTTATCATTCGGCAATGACTCTATTCATTGCCCGCGTTTAGAGCCCGCCTCCACTTTTCTTATCATTCGGCAATGACTCTATTCATTGCCCGCGTTTAGAGCCCGCCTCCACTTTTCTTATAATTCGGCAATGACTCTATTCATTGCCCGCATACAGAGCCCGCCTCCACTTTTCTTATCATTCGGCAATGACTCTATTCATTGCCCGTATACAGAGCCCGTCTCCACTTTTCTTATCATTCGGCAATGACTCTATTCATTGCCCGCATACAGAGCCCGTCTCCTCTTTTCTTATCATTCGGCAATGACTCTATTCATTGCCCGCATACAGAGCCCGTCGCCACTTTTCTTATCATTCGGCAATGACTCTATTCATTGCCCGCATACAGAGCCCGCCTCCACTTTTCTTATCATTCGGCAATGACTCTATTCATTGCCCGCGTTTAGAGCCCGCCTCCACTTTTCTTATCATTCGGCATTGACTCTATTCATTGCCTGCGTTTAGAACCCGTCTCCACTTTTCTTATCATTCGGCAATAACTCTATTCATTGCCCGCGTTTAGAGCCCGCCTCCACTTTTCTTATCATTGGGCAATGACTCTATTCATTACCCGCATACAGAGCCCGCCTCCACTTTTCTTATCATTCGGCAATGACTCTATTCATTGCCCGCATACAGAGCCCGCCTCCATTTTTCTTATCATTCGGCAATGACTCTATTCATTGCCCGCATACAGAGCCCGTCTCCACTTTTCTTATCATTCGGCAATGACTCTATTCATTGCCCGCATACAGAGCCCGTCTTCACTTTTTTTATCATTCGGCAATGACTCTATTCATTGCCCGCATACAGAGACCGCCTCCACTTTTCTTATCATTCGGCAATGACTCTATTCATTGCCCGCATACAGAGCCAGTCTCCACTTTTCTTATCATTCGGCAATGACTCTATTCATTGCCCGCATACAGAGCCCGCCTCCACTTTTCTTATCATTCGGCAATGACTCTATTCATTGCCCGCATACAGAGCCCGCCTCCACTTTTCTTATCATTCGGCAATGACTCTATTCATTGCCCGCATACAGAGACCGTCTCCACTTTTCTTATCATTGGGCAATGACTCTATTCATTACCCGCATACAGAGCCCGTCTCCACTTTTCTTATCATTCGGCAATGACTCTATTCATTGCCCGCATACAGAGCCCGTCTTCACTTTTTTATCATTCGGCAATGACTCTATTCATTTGCCCGCATACAGAGCCCGTCTCCACTTTTTTTATCATGCTCATCGAATCACTTAGTATACATGCGTGGGTGTAGTTTTGTGACTCCAACCAGAAGAATGCCCAGGTCACTGTAATCACCTCCATCGCCATTCTACTCGTGGTCATAACGTACGCATCGCTGTCTTCTCTGACTATCCTGCCTGCAAGGCGTGCTTCAAATGCCAATGTACTCCTTGACGTCGTATTACGGATCCGTCTGTATAGATGACTGCATCTTCCTCGTTGGTATTGTCCAAATGTGGGCCTTTACCTCTGCATCGACCACGACTAGATTCTGCTCCCTTCACTTTCTGTCGAGTGTGACAATATACGAGAATGTGCCATGGACTGATGTAGGCATCATATCCACTGCACGCTAGTCTTGATATTGGTAAGCCCATATACCTGTTTGATGACATCTTTTCTGCGCGACCCACCTACGATTTGCCTCTTCTTAGTCTGTTTCCTTTTCCTGTGTTGAGCCATTGCTGCAGTGCATGCTCTTTGTCTACACTTATCTTAAGTTATGCTCGCTCCCTCAAGACCGTGATCTTGTCAATCATAGTTAAAAAATCAAGAAGATACCTCATTGCTACACAGGGAGTGTCTTTTATACATCTCAAGATAATGCGCATAGCTTCATTCTGTAACTTCAGCCTGTCAATCTGTGTGACGCTGACAAAATTGCTAGGGCATACTCAGCTGGTGAGTGAACTTGTCCCTGGAACAGAAATGTTAGTAGCCTCTACTCAATATTAACAGCTGCCATAACTTTTATCACGGCTAATCCTCTGCGTGTTTTCGTTATCAAATAGTCGACATGGTCCCTAAAACACTGACTGCAATCAATTTAACTCCTAGGCACGTCATCAACCTGCCCCTGGAACCATCGTCAGCTTCCATTCGCAGCACCGGTGTTTCCGTGTTACCGATATGATTGTTAAGACAGAACCACGACACTGATGCTTTATAAGGATTAACCAAAGCACCTGATATTCCAGACCAGGAAGAGAAGCGATCGAGTTGGTTTTGTAATGTGGAGGGGATTTCCCGTCTCTCTCTTCCCTGTCGATATGCAAGAATGTTGTCAGCAAAAGGCATACATCTTCTCCTCTTCAGCTGTTGTTCATTGATTGTTATTATTTTCTTTTTTAATGTAAAGCCCCATCACGCTAAGTCGCGTGTACGAATATGGTGTTAGTGACCATTTTTATAGACCTTCGGCATACGATTTTTGGGGTAATGTGGTCGGTATTACGCCAGTGCCGCTTTACTTTCCCAGAAAAAAATCCGGTACCCATTTAAGGTTGGTTGAACCTGGACGTCATCGATCAGGATGGAACCCAACCTCTTGTTCTTTGTAGTCCAGTTCACTAACCACTGAGCTATTGCAGCTCGCATATGATTGTTATTATGTACAGGTTAAATAGGGCCGACGACAATGGTAGACTATGCGGTAACCCTAGACAAACAGATGTAGACTGGGAACAATATATTAGAATACACATTTTGGAAAATGGCTATCAAAGATTCACACATCAGAATGTAATTATTGACAAATGAACAGGATGGAACCATATATTAGAACGTAGGTCTTAAAAAATGTGTGGTTTGCATATTACATAAGAATAGATTGTTGAATATTGGTCAGAAAATAATTATAAATAAGAAAGTTGATCTTGTTAAATGGGTAGCTAAGTATCATACATCATAATGTAGGTTTTTGAAAATGGGTAGCTAAGTATCATACATCATAATGTAGGTTTTTGAAAATGGGTAGCTAAGTATCATACATCATAATGTAGGTTTTTGAAAATGGGTAGCTAAGTATCATACATCATAATGTAGGTTTTTGAAAATGGGTAGCTAAGTATCATACATCATAATGTAGGTTTTTGAAAATGGGTAGCTAAGTATCATACATCATAATGTAGGTTTTTGAAAATGGGTAGCTAAGTATCATACATCATAATGTAGGTTTTTGAAAATGGGTAGCTAAGTATCATACATCATAATGTAGGTCTTTTTGAAAATGGGTAGCTAAGTATCATACATCATAATGTAGGTTTTTGAAAATGGGTAGCTAAGTATCATACATCATAATGTAGGTTTTTGAAAATGGGTAGCTAAGTATCATACATCATAATGTAGGTTTTTGAAAATGGGTAGCTAAGTATCATACATCATAATGTAGGTCTTTTTGAAAATGGGTAGCTACAAATCATACATCAGGAAAAAAGGTCCTGAGTAATGCACAAGTCGAGAATCGTATAACAATTGTTCTTTTCCCAACGAAGATGCTACCACATCACAGTAACACTGCGAGACCAACATTAAAGACGAGAATATAGATCGTTCTTACTGAATTTATTGAACTAAATTAATCTTCTGTATCTGTAAATAAAAAGCAGAACTAACACAAAAGACATGCGCTGGAAGTAAAACCATGGAAAGAAAAACCATAACTTGGAGGTCGCCTAATTAAGATCATTACTTACGGGTAGTTTACACATAACAAGACGTTTGTTTAAAATAAACAAAACGTGAGTGCATTACGTCTAATAAGACACAAATGTCAGAATGAACTTCTGTGTCCTTAGTTCAAAGATAACTGATCCACAAGCTGAGAAAAGAAATCGAAATAAAGGCAAACTATCGAGAAAGACCATCATGCTGAGAGGACATTATTGCCCACGTTACCGCCTTAAGCTATAAAGAACAAACCACGTTATCGTCTGGCCAATCGAGTTTGGATTGACGAGGAAATGCAACTATGTAAAAAAATAAAATACCGTGATGAAGTCGGATGAATTAGATAGAATGACATGATATCGCAGCCTGTGTAAACCAAATGCAACCGCGTTCACTTAACGTCTTTTTAATGGCAAACGACGAAGATGTGTAATGATCGGTGAAAGCTGCAAGAGAAAAGGGAGTAAAAATAATGTACCAAATGAAAGCAAAATGCAAATATTTAATTTAAAGCCATGACAATCATGAAGTTAAGGCCACCTGTTTAATTGCCTGTACACCATGCAGTTGATTTGAGGCCAAAAAGCAAGCTCAAAATAAAACAAAAGAAAGCTATGACTGGGAGGTAAAAAGCTGGCACGATGATCTTATCTATCCACTTATTTTCAATGATAATTGTCCCCCAAAATAAATAAGAATAAGTGAAATAAAGAGAACTTATAATAGAAAGATCATCACAGGAAGAATCATTAACTCTCACAATCCCGTTAAAAAATGTGTATTGATCTAATGTAAGTGAAGGTAAAGTACGAGACCTGAATCGGCGTCTTAGCACGGGTTCACCCATATGTGCTGGGCCGCCTATCCAGAAGTGTTCGGAGACTTTTGGATAGTGTCGCTACAAACATCGAAACTCAGGATGCGGCATCCTCACCTTCCCAGAGTACTACCCTGGTACCCATTTCTGCCAGCGGCTGGGTCGACCCGGGAGGGGGGGGGGGGGGCCGGGGATTTTTTTCCTAACCACGAGTGCAAATCACACAACTTCTAGCGGGAATCGAACACAGGTTGTCCGAACGTCGGTAGCCCAGAAAGGTAGTTTTCCCAACTAGGCTACCGAGACCTCCGTATATATATATATATAATTATATATATATATATATATATATATATATATATATATATATATATATATATATATATATATATATTGATTAAAACATCTTGGGAAAGCACTTTACAAAAGTGTTGCCTCAGCAGCAAACTGATCATATTATCTCTATACGAACATTGACTTCAGAGTGAGTCATTCCAGAATCACTGATGACATAGAAGAAGGTAATCACCACAGTTACTTCAGAGTCAATCCTTCTATAATCACTGATGACATAGAAGAAGGTAATCACCACAGTTACTTCAGAGTCAATCATTCTAGAATGACTGATGACATAGAAGAAGGTAATCACCACAGTTACTTCAGAGTCAGTCATTCTAGAATCACTGATGACATAGAAGAAGGTAATCACCACAGTTACTCCAGAATATCATTCCAGAATCACTGATGACATAGAAGAAGGTAATCACCACAGTTACTCCAGAGTCAATCATTCCAGAATCACTGATGACATAGAAGAAGGTAATCACCACAGTTACTCCAGAGTCAATCATTCCAGAATCACTGATGACATAGAAGAAGGTAATCACCACAGACAACAACAGATTTTTTAAACAGGATACCATCGACTTCACAGAATACCTCAGTGAAAATATAGCACAGCAGGTACAGTAACATTTCAAACCATCATAGATAAAAACCAACCTGTCACAATCATGAGGACACAATTAAAAATCTTACGTGGAACAAAACTATGTATACGTTTTCAGCAGTTTTCAGAAAAGAGATATCATCATTTCTTGACTAAAGCTTCCGTAACGTAACACTCTCGTTATTTGGGGGAGGTATTAGAAATAAATAAAGAAAATCACACAAGCACTAGTTCAACTGGAAGTGAATCATGTTAGAAAGTAGTAGCAATAAAACAATGCAACAAAATCGACTTTCTCAAATAAAGTAGGTAGTATTAGTAATTAAACAATGTAAAATATCGACTTTCTCAATAAAAATTAGGTAGTAGTAGTAATCAAGCAATGACAAAATATCGACTTTCTTAATATAAAGTAGGTAGTAGTAACCAAACAATGTAAAAATATCGACTTTCTAAATAAAAAGTACTTAGTAGTAGTAATATAAAAAAGTAAAGTAAAGTAAAGTACCCCCCGTCACGCCAAGTGGCGGCGTATAGGGAAATATGGTGTTAGTGACCCTATATTTTACAGACCTTCAGCACATGATTTTTGGGGTAATGTGGTCGGTATTACGCCCGTGCTGCTTTACTTTCCCAGAAAAAATCCGGTACCCATTTAAGGCTGGGTGAACCCGGAGCCGTCGGTTGGGATCGAACCCTACCTCTTGTCCGTAGTAGTCCAGTTCACTAACCACTGAGCTATCGCGTATATAACATTGTAAAAACTTCTACTTTCTTAATAAAAAGTAGGTAGTAGTAGTAAAAAATCAATGCAAAAACATAGACTTACTTAATAAAAAGTAAGGTCTCGATGACTATGAACTAACATGCCATAAAAATAAAACAAGTGGATAACTCAGAAGGACTGACATGTCATGATAAGACAACCTCAATCATGGAGGAATTATTTCAACAAACTTCTCTCACAAATTAACAAAAGAACCTAAAGACAAACACAATATCAATCAAAACGAAGTTTAAATAGAAATAACAGTTTAAGTCTTGATAAGCTAGCACCAGAACAACAACAGAGGGACATAAATTATAAATAACCAAGAAATGACCAGCAGACAACACATAATTCTTTTTTCGAAAATAGAAGAACATAATAGACGAAAGAGACGCAGGAGAAACGTCAATTGCTGCGGAAAATGGAATACACAAGAGACAAGCTGAATAAAAAAACCATTAATTATGCAAGTAAAACATATATTACTTAAGCTTAAACTTACGTTTGGGTGTCCGGTTAGCGCAATCGATAGGCGGTTGGCTTACCACGGCAACAGCCGGGGTTCGTAATCCTGGCGAGGACACCTGGGTTTTACTAATTCCCTAAAAATTAGTAGGAGCCGCGATAGCTCAGTGGTTAGTGAACTGGACTACTACGGACAAGGGGTAGGGTTCGATCCCAACCGACGGCTCCGGGTTCACCCAGCCTTAAATGGGTACCGGATTTTTTCTGGGAAAGTAAAAGCAGCACGGGCGTAATACCGACCACATTACCCCAAAAATCATGTGCTGAAGGTCTGTAAAATATAGGGTCACTAACACCATATTTCCCTATACGCCACTTGGCGTGACGGGGGGTACTTTACTTTTTTTTTTTTTTAAACTTACGTTTGCATAAATACTTAATTTATAAAGAAGATATATGAGCATTAATATCCATTATAGTGTTCTTTCTCTGTAATGATTAAACAAACAAAAAACATATGCAAATAGGGAGTTGCTGATGAAGCATTTTAGCGCAGTAAATTATATGTTGGTTGAAAATTGTGAAGAAATCGCAAATAAAATATGGATTAATTATTTGTAAAACTGTGTAGGAAATATGATTTGTTTTGTTTTTTCTGGAAGTATGTAAGCAAACATGAGATAACGCGATATTATTGATATTTATTACAAGCACATTACAGTATCAAGCAGGGTCAAAGCAAAACAATGCATGTAAATGCATCAAAATGCGAAGCGAATATTTGTAAATTATTTTTTATTTTGCATACATATTTTTATACGTGTATTTTATGTTTGTTCCTGTTGAAAGCCTATTGCGCCGAAACGTCGTTCTGGTTTGTGTTTTCCACTTTTAAGTGCAGCTTTAATCATACCGTTTTTTTTCTATATTTTTGTTTATTTCTCCTCTCCATCACCGTAACAGTAATAAATACAAACGCTAGACAATACAAAACTGGTTAATCACAAAAGTATGATATAAAGCCTGGAAAAACGTGTTGCTATCTACGGGTCGGTGTAACTGAAATAAAGCCAGATAAAGATAAAACAAAACTGAATCTGATGGCAAATTAACGTATGTAGTAGCAACCAAAGAAGAAATTAAAAGTAATCAAAATACGAACTAGAACGGGGTTCACTGTCACAAACTTAAAATCACCGCACTCGATCAAACTGATTTTTCTTTCCATTAAATTGTATTCAAATCACGATTTTCAAATTATCAACATGTTTTGCTTTTTTTAAATCATACCGGACCCACCAGTCTGACGTATTCTGGCTTTTGGCCTATACTAACACGATGGTAACGTGCTGTGGATAAACAAAATGACCACCCTAGATATTGGTCTGAGCACGTACACGGAGAGGTGGTTAATCTTCAGTAAATCTTCAACTTCCTAAACGAAAATCACATTTACATAGATGGTATCAACAATGGCATACACAATTTCCTAAACGAACATCACATTTATGTAAAGTAGTAAAGAGCCCCGTCACGCCAAGTGGCGTATAGGGAATATGGTGTTAGTGACCATAATTGTTATAGACCTTCGGCATATGATTTTTGGGGTAGTGGGGTCGGTATTACGCCAGTGACGCTTTACTTTCTAAGAAAAAAAAATCCGGTCCCTATTTAAGGTTGGGTGAACCCGGAAGCCGTCGGTCGGGATCGAAACTTACCCCTTGTCCTTTGTAGTACTGGTCACTAACCACTGAGCTATCGCGGCTCCCATGCGTATGTAGATCGTATCAAAAATGGCATACACAACTTCCTAGACGAACATCACATTTATGTAGATGGTTTCAACAATGGTATATACAACTTCCTAAACGAACATCACATTTATGTAGATGGTATTAACAATGGCATACACAACTTCCTAAACGAACATCACATTTATGTAGATGGTATCAACAATGGTAAACATTACTTCCTAAACGAACATCACATGTATGTAGATGGTATCAACAATGGTATACACAACTTCCTAAACGAACATCACATGTATGTAGATGGTATCAACAATGGTAAACACAACTTCCTAAACGAACATCACATGTATGTAGATGGTATCAACAATGGTATACACAACTTCCTAAACGAACATCACATGTATGTAGATGGTATCAACAATGGTAAACACTACTTCCTAAACGAACATCACATGTATGTAGATGGTATCAACAATGGTATACACAACATCATTCAGAATGTATCGTTCGCGTCACAACTCACCTTCATACTCACAATATATGTGGTGTCTCGCTCGCTGCGAAACCGGAATCTTTCTAATTGGTTAAGCCACACTCTCTCTTCCAGCGTATACAAATAACATTTCCGGTGGGGACTCACACACACTGTACACTAACACTCACGAACAACAACCGTTTCGTGTAGACACCTTCATGCAAATGACAGCGATCAGCATAGAGGCGTGTCAACATTAGTCCGTGTCGCAAAAAAAAAAAAATAGACACAACACACAGACACATACACATTACATATACACTCCGTTTTATTTTCGTCACATCTGAAGTTCTCCTGTTCAAAATTCGTTGCCTTATCTTCACTGGTGTTAGAAATATTGAGAAAATGCTATGTTACGAAGCGAGTGAGACACCCTTCAGCGCGTTATTATTGACTCTATTTTTTATTGTGAACGAAGAACTAATAAATTATTCAAAACCGTCTGACATTAGGGAGCCGTGGCAGCTTATTGTTGGGAGAACAGGACAACTAAGGACAAGGGGTCGGACTCGATCCCTATCAACGGCTTCCAGGTTTATCCAGCCTGAAATGACGTTATGATTTTTCTTGGAATGAAGTTGTCCACCAAGGTAATAACAAGAACATTGCATCAGAAATAATGTGGTGAAAGTTTCATGAAAAATAAGGGCACTAACACCATTTAACGGGGCTCCTCCCTCCCTCCCTTACTTCTTTCCTTCCTTCTTTCTTTCGTTTCTTCCTTCCTTCTTTCCTTCCTTTCTTCCTTTATTTATTTATTACATTAATACTTTAGTTATTTTTATTAATTTCCTTGTTCACCTTATATTGTTAGTAAAGCGACATGATTCTTCTAAGAGTCAAAAAAGTAAAGAGCCCCTGTCACGCCAAGTGGCGTGTAGGGAATATGGTGTTAGTGACCATAAATTTTACAGACCTTCAGCACATGATTTTTGGGGTAATGTGGTCGGTATTACGCCCGTGCCGCTTTACTTCCCCAGTAAAAAAATCCGGTAACCATTTAAGGCTGGGTGAAATCGGAAGCCGTCGGTTGGGATCGAAATTCTTCTAAGAGATTCGGATTAATTAAATTAAGTAAGTTATAGTTTAACTGTAGACACATCTGTGGTTACATATTGTAAATTTCACATCAGGAAGTTTAAATGTGTCAAATGTTTACACTCATATAAGACAGCTACGAGAAGGTTCGTATTAAAACAAAGAATGGGAACCATTCAAGTTAAATAAAATGTACAAGACGCAGGTTATCTTCACCTACAGATGCTGTGTAAAAATGTAGAGAAATAAAACAAATAAGACTGTAAAAATAAATAAATATTTACTACGTATGGGAACTTCCTAGGCAGGACAAACAAATTACACAATTTATATGACAATTATATGTTTACAGCGCTCCGAAAGATCTATAAACATCGTTATCATGTGCCATACCAGTTGGCGTAGGCGATCATGTCCTTCCACAAACTTCAATCAGGCACCGTATTAGTTCTGTTGTTGATTGTTTTCCATGCCATTACACTGCGTTATCCTGTATTTTATTTGTCTTTGTCGTCCGCGATCCCTCTTTCCCTGTATTTTGCCAGTTATAACCAAGTATTCCAACTTTCCTCTTCTTATGATATGCCCCGAAAAATGTTGTTTCATTCTGATGTTTCTTAGGAGCTTCCTTTTTGTGTTAGCCTCTTTGAGAATTTTCTGGTTGGTCTTTTTAGCTGTCCAGGAAACATTCTTTTGATAAATCCCATCTCTGTGCCTCTAATCGTCTTTTCATTTGTTTGTTTACTGTTCATGATTCGCTTCCGTATGTCAGATTTGGCTCTATATAGCACCGATGAACTCTCTTTCTCACTTCTATTAACATAGATTTGTTGCATAAGATGTTTTTCATTTTCTGAAATGCTATTCAGGCCTGAGCTGTTCAGCATTTTTTTGTTATTTCTGTGGTGCATCTTCCATCTGATGAATTTATTGTGCCCAAGTATTTGAAGCGTTGCGCTTGTTTTAGATTTTCCAACAAGCAAACAACAACAAAACAGAGAGATTTGCATTTTAACAATTAAAATACAAATAGATGACAGGACTAACATGTATTAATCATTCCGTGTTGAGATCATAAAGTATCGACAACAATTCGGAAATTTATAGATAATTGTATTCTGAGTTTCATATTAATAAGTATAAGCCACACACAAACACAGGGAGCCGCGATAGCTCAGTGGTTAGTGAACTGGACTACAAAGGACAAGAGGTAGGGTTCGATCCCAACCGACGGCTTCTGGTTCACCCAGCCTTTAAATGGGTATCGGATTTTTTTTCTGGGAAAGTAAAACGGCACGGGCGTAATACCGACCACATTACCCAAAAATCATGTGCCGAAGGTCTGTAAAATTTATGGTCACTAAGACCATATTCCCTATACTTTTTACTTGTTTTACACACAAACACACATGGTTTGGAATATTTGTTAATACGCTGTTTGACTTCTGGCAACGCAATTAGTAGTCTTCAGTAGTTTCGACTGAAGGCAATTATAGTAAATAAACAAATTGTTTTTGCAAATGGAAACTTCTGGGGGTGAGAGATAAAAACATTACATTTAGACAATGGTAAACAAATAACACAACAGAAAACAAGGAAGACAAAAGACAACCCAAAAGGAGATCGAGCCTGTAATCCTTGAGACAGGAAGTAAAGCAAGAAATATGCCACGTATTTAAACTTGCTGCTCTGTATTCAACATTGTTGCATAAAGACAATAATTGTTCTAAAAATAAAATGGGAAATGACTAAATACAACAGCAGACAATAAAGAAATTAATAATTTTACTTTTATTGTCATAAAATGACAGCCTTTTATTACTTATAGTAAGGAGGCACAGCAGAGTCATAAATTATTTGCTCTATAAAATACACACAAAGTGCATGAGGCGTCATCAACAAATATAACCAAACCTATTTCGATTGATACGGTTTATTGATAATAAATGAGTATGTTTTTTACTTAACAGATTTCGTAAATCATGTAATAGCAAGAGTTTGCAATTTTTTTAATCATAAAATTAGCCATTAAAAGGTGACACTCAATATAAAAGAATCAATTGTTATTTTATTCTTTCACACAATTAACTTAGATGATCAGCAAATTACACCCGATAAGATAAATCAAAAGTTACGTTATTTTTTCACACAGTTAACTTAGATGACCAGCAAATTACACCCGATATAACAAAAACGCAATCATTTTCTTTCAAAATCACTGCAGAAATTATTTGGATATTATCTGTAGCTTGCATGTGACACATTTTTGACCCATAATCACGTCACCGTGACGCAGAACAGGAATGATGGCGTTATGCAGGGCCGAAGTTTTGGATGGCTCATGGTGACATTGTCGCAATCTGTAGTCGTTGAGATGGTCTCGTTTTTACACATGCACTGAGCACTCATATTTCGATATCTTGTGAACACAGTAGAACATAAGCCAGACGGCTTGAAGTAAGCATGGCAGACTAAAGCCCCAGAGCTTAACAAGACTTAACATGTGAGAATCTTCAGTATCACTTCGTTCTAAAGTCTAAAAGTCTCAGTATCATACTTTTCTCAAGTCGAAAAGTCTCAGTATCATACTTTTCTCAAGTCGAAAAGTCTCAGTATCATACTTTTCTCAAGTCGAAAAGTCTCAGTATCATACTTTTCTCAAGTCGAAAAGTCTCAGTATCATACTTTTCTCAAGTCGAAAAGTCTCAGTATCATACTTTTCTCAAGTCGAAAAGTCTCAGTATCATACTTTTCTCAAGTCGAAAAGTTTCAGTATCATACTTTTCTCAAGTTGAAAAGTCTCAGTATCATTCTTTTCTCAAGTCCAAAAGTCTCAGTATCATACTTTTCACAAGTCCAAAAGTCTCAGTATCATACTTTTCTCAAGTCGAAAAGTCTCAGTATCATACTTTTCTCAAGTCGAAAAGTCTCAGTATCATACTTTTCTCAAGTCGAAAAGTCTCAGTATCATACTTTTCTCAAGTCGAAAAGTCTCAGTATCATACTTTTCTCAAGTCGAAAAGTCTCAGTATCATACTTTTCTCAAGTCGAAAAGTCTCTGTATCATACTTTTCTCAAATCGAAAAGGCTCAGTATCATACTTTTCTCAAGTTGAAAAGTCTCAGTATCATACTTTTCTCAAGTCGAAAAGTCTCAGTTTCATACTTTTCTCAAGTCGAAAAGTCTCAGTATCATACTTTTCTCAAGTCGAAAAGTCTCAGTATCATACTTTTCTCAAGTCGAAAAGTCTCAGTATCATACTTTTCTCAAGTCGAAAAGTCTCAGTATCATACTTTTCTCAAGTCGAAAAGTCTCAGTATCATACTTTTCTCAAGTCGAAAAGTCTCTGTATCATACTTTTCTCAAATCGAAAAGTCTCAGTATCATACTTTTCTCAAGTCGAAAAGTCTCAGTATCATACTTTTCTAAAGTCGAAAAGTCTCAGTTTCATACTTTTCTCAAGTCGAAAAGTCTCAGTATCATACTTTTCTCAAGTCGAAAAGTCTCAGTATCATACTTTTCTCAAGTCGAAAAGTCTCAGTATCATACTTTTCTCAAGTCGAAAAGTCTCAGTATCATACTTTTCTCAAGTCGAAAAGTCTCAGTATCATACTTTTCTCAAGTCGAAAAGTCTCAGTATCATACTTTTCTCAAGTCGAAAAGTCTCAGTATCATACTTTTCTCAAGTCGAAAAGTCTCTGTATCATACTTTTCTCAAATCGAAAAGTCTCAGTATCATACTTTTCTCAAGTCGAAAAGTCTCAGTATCATACTTTTCTCAAGTCGAAAAGTCTCAGTTTCATACTTTTCTCAAGTCGAAAAGTCTCAGTATCATACTTTTCTCAAGTCGAAAAGTCTCAGTATCATACTTTTCTCAAGTCGAAAAGTCTCAGTATCATACTTTTCTCAAGTCGAAAAGTCTCAGTATCATACTTTTCTCAAGTCCAAAAGTCTCAGTATCATACTTTTCTCAAGTCCAAAAGTCTCAGTAACATTCTGTTCTAAATTTTAAAAGTCTAAAAGTCTCAGTAACATTCTGTTCTAAATTTTGAAAGTCTAAAAGTCTCAGTAATATTCTGTGCTAACATTTAAAAGTGTTAGTATAATCTTTTCCCCATCACAACAGACTAGTTAACGAAGCGAGCACGGCCTTAGTTGTGACATCAATGGATATCTTGACAGAGAAAACTTAGATTTGAACTATCAGCTAGGATGGAAATGTTACAACCACTCCAGCAGTACATGTGAAATCAAGAAAGCCACTGTAGCCTGCTACATTACTAACATGATTGTGAGAGCTAATAGTTCGCACGAACATCGTAGCTCAACATCAATTACTTGTATCAACATTAACATGTATAGACACTTGTAGAATTAACAATACATTTCTTTCAGTCACGTGGGAGCTTGTGCCCGAATCGATAACTTGCCGGGCTCCAAACAAGGATACTCGGGTTCGAATCCACTGCAGGGTCAAATTATTGTTAATCCATGATGAAATAAAAACTGAGACTCGAACCACCTAGCAGGGACTGCACTGGATAAATGGCCTTTATTCCCCTGTTCTATAGGTCTCTCCCACCTCCCCCAGGAAAGATATCTGGGATAGTCACGTGATCTGAAAGAAACATACATTTTATATTCTCATTGTTTTCATTATAACTTGTTTCTTCCTTTGCACTTCATTCATTCATTTCCTTATCACTTCTCAGTGACTGTTTCTATATCATTCTTTCTATTATATTTATTTTTCTTCTGATTGCCTTAAAAAGAATAATTCACTTTTGCCTATCCATTGTTAATTGTTCTCAGTCATCATCGCAAAGTACCGTGGCTGCTGTCGTAGGTGATCATGTCTCTCCATAACTTTCGATCTCGATAGTTATTTATCATTTCCATTGTTGACCTGCTGCCAAGCCATTCACTTAAGCTGTCTGGTATATTTTCTCTTTGCTTCCCTCTTATCTCTTCGTTCCTCGATCTTTTCAGTTGTTACAATATATTCTAGTTGTTCTCTTCTCATTACAAGGCCAACAAATTATGATTGTTTCTTCCTAATATTGAAAATTAGCTGTCTCCTTACTTTGGCCTCTTTCAAAACGTTTTTATTACTCTTCTTTGATGTCCATGGTATTGTCCTGGCCATAGTATTCTCAATATTCTTCTGTAGCAGACCTTCTTTTAGAACAATTAGATGTTACTTCATTATTATTCGACAGGATTCATAAGCTTACACAAAAATATCCTATATGATCCTTTTGCTGATCATTTTTTTTTTAATGCATATTTTTGGTCTGCTATATCAATACCAATGATACCAAATCTAACGCTAGCACATTTTCATAGACAGCCTTCTTGGCTATTGGTTCGGAAAGAGGATACCTGCTAAAATTGTTGAGCGATCTCTTTATTTATTTCTGTGTTAACATCAAATGATGTAAAACTGCTCTTTAGAAACAAAACAAAAAAAAATATATGAATAAGTTAATGAAGACTCAGATAAATTGCAACACAATAAACAAAAATGTATTCCATTTCGTTTATGATAGACAGAAGATGAAAAATTGCCCTTTGATGATCAGGATTTAAATTGTAAAGTAATGTACATTCATCAATCAACAAGATATTATTTACATACTCCGTAGGAAACAGTCTCAGAGATAAGATCAGAAATGAAGAACTGAGAAACAAAATAGGAATAGCCCCCGCCATAGAATATATAAGGAAACAACAGATAAAATGGTTTGGCCACGTGACAAGGCAGAAAGATCAAAACACAACACAACGAGCCTTCAGCAAATGTGAGAACACCAGACCCAAGGGTCGACCACGGAAAAGATGGATCGATGGAATATTAGAAGCACTAGGAAACATTACACAATTAATATAGAAACATTACACAATTAATATAGAAACATTACACACTTAATATAGAAACATTACACGATTAATATATAAATATTACGTCAATTAATATAGAAACAAACATTACAAAATTAATATGGAAACATTACAAAATTAATATATTTTTTTGATAGTGTAACAGACAACAAGGATATAATCAATAGATGGCAGGAATATATAACATACTTATTTATAACGAAAGGATTATAAAACAATTATAAAATGTACATCAGGCTATAAAATCTTAAAATCGCAAGTGGAAAAAGCTATACGAACAAGGAAAAGGGAAAGGCTGTAAGATCTGCCAACATACAGATAGAGGTGATAAAGACTAAAGACAATACATGATTTTGACAGTGGGGTAGTGCAGAAACATTGACATTAGACACGAAAACAGAACACAAAATTGAAGCTTTTGAAATGGGGATTCATAAACGAATATTATGAATTGGATGGAAAGAAAAGAAAACAAACGATGAAGTCTTAAAACAACTAAAAATGAAAAGAGAACTACTAAACACAATTCAAATAAGACAAATGACATTTTTGGGTTATGTTAAAAGGCACAGCAGCCTACAAAAGTAATCTTGGAATGAAAAATGCAAGTTAAAAGAGGCAGAGGCAGACCAAGACCAACATGGACGAGTAACATCAAAAGATGGACAAGTTAGCCTATGACAACCTGCACCATCAAAGCAAGAGACAGGGCGGAATGGCGCTCCATGGTAGCCAACCTTCAATGCGCAGACGGCAATCAAAAATGAATTGATAATGTCGATTTTAATTTCTCACGTACATTTATTTCTATGTAAACGACAACATATTAATTGTCTACATCATTATCTAACTGTCTCTTACTGTGTATCTCCAAATGTACATTGTTCTTAACTCTCTCTCTCTCTCTCTCTCTCTCTCTCTCTCACTCTCTCCAAAACTTCGTGACACGTTTGTTCATTTCCCTTAAAGTATTTTCACACTAAGGCCCTTAATCCAGATGTTAGTGTCCTCGTATCTGGTGTCCGTCAATCCGCGGAGGAAGGGTTATCCCAGGAGGTAAGCTGAATCAAGTGTCCGCCAGGCACGACTCAATGTGCAATAATGAATAGATTCATGAATGGGTGTATGGATGAATGGATGAGTGGTTAGTTGCAACATTGGTTAATTGTCGGACGAATAGATTATTGTCGAGTGGTTGTGGCTAGTGTGGGTATTTTGTGTGTGGATGTGTTTTATATCAAACTGTGGCAGTCTTAAGTGGTATTTTGTGTGTGGAAGTTTATTATGTCAAACCATGACAGACCTAAGCAGTATTTTGTGTGTGAATGTATATTATGTCAAACTGTGGCCGTCCTAAACGGTATTTTGTGTGTGGATGTGTATTATGTCAAACTGTGGCCGTCCTAAACGGTATTTTGTGTGTGAATGTGTATTATGTCAAACTGTGGCCGCCCTAAACGGTATTTTGTGTGTGTGAATGTGTATTATGTCAAACTGTGGCCGTCCTAAACAGTATTTTGTGTGTGAATGTGTATTATGTCAAACTGTGGCCGTCCTAAACGGTATTTTGTGTGTGGATGTGTATTATGTCAAACCATTACAGACCTAAACGGTATTTTGTGTGTGGATGTGTATTATGTCAAACCATGACAGACTTAAACGGTATTTTGTGTGTGCATGTGTATTATGTCAAACTATGATGAGGCGGTATTTTGTGGGTGGATGTGTTTTATGTCAAACTGTGGCAGTCTTAAGTGGTATTTTGTGTGTGGAAGTTTATTATGTCAAACCATGACAGACCTAAGCAGTATTTTGTGTGTGAATGTATATTATGTCAAACTGTGGCCGTCCTAAACGGTATTTTGTGTGTGGATGTGCATTATGTCAAACCATGATACGCTATTATAAGGCGGTATTTTGTGTGTGGATGTATATTACGTTAAACTATGACAGTCCTAAGCGGTATATTGCCACGTGACTTCTGCTTGATAAGACCAACATTTGACTGGCAAACATTACAGTATGACACCTGACACCTTACTCACACAGAAAACCTTTGAGCGTCCAGAGACAATCCTTTATGTAATATGCGATTCAAAACCTCTCTACAAACGAGGAGCATCCTAAACTTTTCCATAACCAACGGCAAATTTATTGGCTTTGTGGTCAGTATTACACCAGACTGCCATACTTTCCAAAAGAGGAATACTAATGAGGGAGGAAAGGTGAGTTTCTTAGACCGTAACGGTTGGCCAATATTCGCCCAATCGAATTTAGACCACCCGATGCACAGGCCATAAGATAAATAGTAGGAACAAAACCCTGCCAAGAATATATAGAACAACAACTTAAATGGTTAGGCCACCTGATCAGAATGAATCCTTATCAATCACCATCAAGTGCGTTCTTCTCGAGAATGCATGGTAAAAGACCAAGAGGAAGACCCAGAAGAAGATGGATAGATGCAGTGACAGAGACATGTAACAACAAAGGAAAGTCACTAATTCAGACAGTTCGAGCAGCTCAAGAACGACAAATGATATAAACCACGACACCTTTTAGGTATCAGTGAAAAGAGAAAAGAAGAGGAAGAAGATACACAGGCGAATAGGTACATCAACTTTTTGACCGCTGCATCTTATTAAAAAGTGTCATACAATACATATGTTCATGAGATTTCGTGATAGCATTCAATTTATTCTTAATGGTAACCTGCTGTAAAAGGAGATCTCAGTTCTCCTACTTGGACCACATTACCAACAAAGCGATTCATTGGCAAAGAATTCAAACAGGTAATGTGCTCTTACCGCCCGTGCGCTGCCGGGGCCCGAAAGGGAAGTAAAGAATAGCGGCGCTGTACCCTACCAGGCATGTTCGTAAGAGGCGAGAAAGGAGGGTTAGGCATGGGACTGGCTATCCCATACTGTAAAAAAATAAGCCGAAAAAACTTCACAAACATGAACAAGTCAAAGAAAGATAAAGTAAATCCGTCAACCAGGAAAGAGAAGGGCTCTCTGTCTAAGAGACGTATGACGCAATCCGGAGAAAGCCATAGGGAGTCCGGGTTGCCGACTCACCCTTTGTCTACCAGGAAATCATCCAGAATTGGCACCTGGAATGTTCGTACCCTTAACGAACAGGGAAAAGCGGCACAAGTGGCAGCAGAAATGACCAACTACAAGATAGATATTCTGGGAATGTGTGAAACAAGATGGCTGGGAGCGGAGAGAATAAAATTGAATACAGGGGAGATGATTTTATCATCAGGACACCAGGAACCAGGAGCACAACATAGCGAAGGGGTAGCTATAATGCTATCAAAGAATGCACAGAAGACACTAATAGAATGGGAGGCAGTGGGACCAAGACTGGTGAGAGCAACATTTAGAACAACCAAAAACAAAATAAAATTACACATTATACAATGCTATGCACCAACCAACGATAAAGATGACTCAGTTAAAGATGATTTTTATAAACAGCTACAATGCCAGATGGATGCAAGACGAGCCAAGGATATTATAATCTTGATAGGAGACCTAAATGCTAAGGTAGGATCAGACAACAGAGGCTTCGAAGAGATTATGGGAAAACATGGACTTGGAGATGTAGACGAGAATGGAGAGATATTTGTGAATTTCTGCGCCCTTAATCAAATGAGCCTAGGAGGAACAATATTCCAACATAAAAGAATACACAAAGCTACATGGGTGTCACCAGATCATAGAACGGAAAACCAAATTGATCACATATGTATTAATAATAAGTTTAAGTCATCCTTACAGGATGTAAAAGTATATAGAGGGGCAGATATAGCTTCTGATCATCATCTTCTGTTAGCCAAACTTAAAATTAAATTGAAAAGGTATACTACAACGAATAAGGGTAGAAAGTATTTCAATGTAGGGTTTCTTAAAGAACAAGGAATTAAAGATAAATTCGCAGTCACAATATCCAACAAATACCAAGTCCTCCAACAACTAGAAAATACAATAAATATAGAAGATCATTGGAAACAGGTAAAAAATATATGGAAAGAGACATGCGAAGAAACACTGGGGAAAAGAGAACGCCAGAATAAGGCATGGATGACAGCAGAGACCCTGGATAAAATTAAAGAAAGAAAGAACAAGAAAGCAGACATAAATAAAAGCAAAACAAGAAGTAATAAAGCCAAGACACAGGAAGCTTACACAGAGGTGAACAAAGAAGTGAGAAGATGCATTAAAAGGGATAAGAGGAAATATATAGATGAATTAGCTAAAGAGGCAGAAGAAGCAGCAAATAAAGGGAATATGAAAGAACTGTACAACAGCACAAAGAAATTAGGTGGAAAATACAAACAGATCAACGCCTTTATCAAAGATAAGAAAGGAAATCTGCTTAGTAATATAAGGGAACAAATGGAGAGATGGAAGGAGCACTTTGAAGAACTTCTGAACAGACCCGGCTCAAATAATCCTCCAGATATACTACCAGCAGAAGAAGAATTACACGTTAACTGCGGAAAACCAAGCAAAGAAGAAATAATGAAAGCCATCAAACTATTAAAAGATGGTAAAGCCACAGGACCAGATGAAATTCCTTCGGAAGCCATCAAAGCAGATATTATCACCTCTACCAAGATGTTACATAATCTATTGGATAAAATTTGGGAGAGGGAAGAAATACCTAAAGACTGGAGAGAAGGTTATATGATCAAACTACCAAAGAAAGGAAGTTTACAGGAGTGCACAAATTATAGGGGAATTATGCTACTATCAGTGCCAGGAAAAATATTAGGCAGAATCATTCTGGAGAGACTAAAAGAGGCTATAGAGAAACACTTGAGAGATGAACAAGCAGGTTTTAGGAAGAACAGATCATGTGCTGATCAAATAACTACTCTACGTATAATAGTTGAACAAAGTTTAGAACTAAAATCCCCACTTTATATTGGATTCATAGATTACGAAAAGGCATTTGATAGTTTAGACAGAAGAATGCTTTGGAAGTTGCTGAGTCATTATGGAATCCCCATAAAGTTTATTAACCTGATAAAAACAATGTATGAAGGAACAAAATGTAGTGTGGTGCATGAAGGACAGCTTACAGAAGCATTTGAAATAAGAACAGGAGTAAGGCAAGGATGCCTTCTGTCTCCATTTCTCTTTCTACTGGCCATAGATTGGATTATGAAAATAACTCAAAACAACAGAAATGGGATCCAGTGGTCACTGACCAAACAACTTGATGATTTAGACTTTGCTGATGACATAGCTCTCCTATCACACAGCCACCAACAGATGCAAGATAAAATGAGTATATTAGATGAGAGATCACAACAGCTAGGACTAAAGATTAATAGAGATAAGACCAACATTATGAGAATTAATGCAGTTGGCAATAACCAAATAAAACTAGGAGAAATACCTCTACTAGACGTACAATCTTATATATATCTGGGCAGTAATATAGATAAAGAGGGAGGAACAGAAAACGATACCAAAATAAGGATATCAAAAGCAAGAGGAGCTTTCATTGCACTGGGAAACATATGGAAATCCAAAGAAATTAGGCTAAATACAAAAATACAAATTTTCAACTCCAATGTTAAGTCGGTTCTATTATATGGCTGTGAAACATGGAGAATAACAAAATTGACAATCACGAAGGTACAGACTTTCATTAATGGATGCTTGCGCAGAATAAAGGGATGGAAATGGCAGGACAAAGTCACTAACGTGGAATTATGGAAATGTACCGGTCAAATACCAGTGGATAGAGAAATACAGCGAAGACGATGGCGATGGATAGGACACACACTACGGAAACCAACTTAGAGTATTACACAACAGGCCCTTTTTTGGAATCCCCAGGGGAAAAGACAAAGAGGAAGACCAAGGAATTCTTGGAGAAGACAGATTGAAGCAGAGATGAAGATGATGGGGAAGACATGGAATGATCTTAAAAGAATTGCAAAAAACAGAACGACTTGGAAAGTGTTTGTTGAAGACCTATGCTCCACTGGGAGCTAAAAGGTAAAAGGTAGAAGAATGTGCTCTTACAATATGCTTAATGCGGTCTCTCTGTCTGTCTATTTAATTATCCATCCATCTATCTATTGTCCTTTCGAACCGAAGACGGCACATAAGGCAGAAATTCTAGACATTGCTTTCGACGATCTTTGCTTTCAAGCATCAGACCTTGCACAGGACCCGCATTGTATATCGCCACACGTTCCTGTGGTCATACCAACAAGTAAAATGACTATTTTAGGGCTACCGTAACCTCATAACTAAACGAAGGTGCTGTAGTAAAACCATATATAACACACTGGTCAGGTCTAACATAAACTATCATTTATAGAACTGATAAGGAAGCGATGGGGAAGCCACAGAATAAAACAAAAAGATAGCTGGAGTACAATTATTTAGAAATTGACGGACCTCTTCTTTGCCAGTTCACATATAACGAAGGATTGGAAGCTGCCCCTTGATCGTGCCTCACTAGCATATATAGTTATCGTATAGGCCAGTCCAGACAAGATGTCTCATACTAAAGTTATACAAGGGATATCCACTGCAAAGTATGTTTTAATAAATGTAAATATGTGTAATTACTGTGTACAATACGTTGCGGCAACAGGTGAATCTTCTTCTTTTCTCTTTTCGCTGATACCTAAAAGGTGTCGTTTATATCAATTGTCGTTCTTGAGCTGCTCGAACTGTCTGAATTATTGATTTTCCTTTGTTGTTACATGTCTGTGTCATGCATCTATCCATCTTCTGCTGGATCTTCCTCTTGGTCTTTTTCCATGCATTCTCGAGAAGAACGCCGTTGATGGTGATTGGTAAGGATTCATTCTGACTAGGTGGCCAAACCATTTAAGTTGTTGTTGTTCTATATATTCTTGGCAGGGTTTTGTTCCTACCATTTTTCTTATGGTTTCATTTGGTATTCTATCTCTTCTTGTGTTGTTTGTTACTTTTCTCAAGCATCGCATCTCATATGTGTCGATCTTTCTTAAATGTGATTTAGAAAGGGTCCATGTTTGACTTTCATAGCACAAAGTTGGTATGAAAATGCTATTTATCATCAGGTGAATATCAGTCTTTATTCCGAGTCCCTTAGTACATCTATCGCCATACCACAGCGATGAAATAATCTTCAAAATAGATAGGGAATACAACTTTATGTATGAAATCTCTGCAACAGGACATTTATCGTAAACATTTAAAGTACTACTTAAACTCAGTAACATGTTATAAGTTTTATTATATATAAGTCGGTACCCTGCTTCAGTTCGCCCAAATGTATTCATTAATAATTGAAAGGAAGTCAATTCTGTATTTCAATATTTGTTTAGTGTCAGTTAAAGATAGGGAAGGGAGATTACCTCAATTTGTTTCTTACAATAATACTCAAATAAGTAGTGGCATGAACAAGTGGATAATTGCAAGCCTTCTCAAGCCTGAACCAGTTGGGTTTGAAAATAAAATGTCCCTTTAATAGTTGTCTATAGTTTTCTTCCCATTCATATATTGATATCATCTCTTCATCACATTATTATTTGAAATCTCTAAAGACTCTCAATTAATGTTGATCCCAGTTCTTGGGGTTTTCATACTGCGATCGCACTATAGTTTGTGGTCTCATTATTCATATCTTTAATATTTACTAGTTCATTGTTTATGTCTTATTAGATCCTAGTTCATTGAGTGTAGACTTGACAAACTATGTATTGTTTACTAACGCTAATAGCAGAGCTTGGACACACACGCACACAAACACACAAACACACCAATATATTCATAAATAAAAGTATCAATAACGTAATGATTAGAGCGCCGGTTTTGCTGATATATAAAACAGTCGTTCATTTCTAGTCTCTCTCTCTCTCTCTCTCTCTCTCTCTCTCTCTCTCTCTCTCTTTCATGAACCAGTTAAATAAATAAACGATGAACTAGCTCATTGAGTTAGGGTAGACAATTATCGGCGAAGAAAAGCATTGACCTCTTCACTTCTAAATCTTGTGACCAACGACGTATACTACGTCACTCTTTTATGTCATTTTATGTTACAAGCCATACTAGCCATCTTGTATCACTTGCCATATTTCACATTCTGTATAATATCATCATCATCATTGAGTGCCATCTCCACATCGAATGTTCCCTGTCATAGAGCGCCATTCCATTCTGTCTCTTGCTTTGATGGTGCATGTTGAAGAGAGGTTACCTGTTACACAAGAGGCATATACAGAACACGAAAGACGAATATAGCTAACCACTGTGAAAGAGATTGGAGCCTCATCACGTACTATTCCAAAGAAAGCCATATGTATAATGTACACATACGATATTGGTATATAGAAAATCCTACTGACAAAAGGGTAAAATTCCTACTGTCTCTACAACCTAATCTGCTTTTCTGAAATTACCCTCGGGAACACTCGTTGGTGCTCGATGATCGTGCACTGCGCTAAGATTTTCGTGTTGTCAGGAAAGAGAAATGCTAATGAGAAGTGTCAGAGATAAGTGCAATGAGACTAAGAGATAACAGAACACAATTCAGGTCTAAAAGTATATGGGATTTATAATGTTAGAGCCTATACATTTTCAATTACCGTCGATACAATTAAGAGTGACATGGGCAGCATCACGCCAGGCTGTTACATTTTAATAGAGTAAGTTACTCTTTAAGGTGATGGGTAAGAGAGGAAACAGTGATGGATAAGAGAGGGAATAGTGATGGGTAAGAGAGAGAAAAGTGATGGGTAAGAGAGGGAATAGTGATGGGTAAGAGAGAGAACAGTGTTGGGTAAGAGAGAGAACAGTGTTGGGTAAGAGAGAGAACAGTGTTGGGTAAGAGAGAGAACAGTGTTGGGTAAGAGAGAGAACAGTGTTGGGTAAGAGAGAGAACAGAGATGGGTAAGAGAGAGAACAGTGTTGGGTAAGAGAGAGAACAGTGTTGGGTAAGAGAGAGAACAGTGTTGGGTAAGAGAGAGAACAGTGTTGGGTAAGAGAGAGAACATAGATAGGTAAGAGAGAGAACAGTGTTGGGTAAGAGAGAGAACAGTGTTGGGTAAGAGAGAGAACAGAGAAGGGTAAGAGAGAGAACAGAGATGGGTATGAGAGAGAACAGTGTTGGGTAAGAGAGAGAACAGTAATGGGTAAAAGAGAGAACAGTGTTGGGTAAGAGAGAGAACAGAGATGGGTAAGAGAGAGAACAGAGATGGGTAAGAGAGAGAACAGTGTTGGGTAATTACCCGGAGTGAGGGATCAGAGCGAAGGTCGCGGAGACTTAGTGATCAACGTTCCCACCGTTATTTCAAGGATCTCAGCTCAACTCCCAAAACGTGACAATTATTTTTTTTTTAATCGACAAGCTAGGTTCATCGAAACTCTGAACAAATATTCATCTGAAAGCAATAAAGCGACATGGCATAATATCGCCCACGTCAATTTAAAAAGTTCCGTTATTCATTGAAAATAAGAACACTAATACCATATTTTCCATAAGCCTTAAGGCATACATAGGATACCCTTACATTTTGCTTACATTTAATTTACTTACATTTATAACTACAATTTGATTATAGGTATATAGTAAGCAGTAGAGTGAGAGTAAACAACCAGAACTGTTAAATGTTTAGTTTAATTAAGGGGCCAAGAAGACAGACAGTGGAAGGCTAAAGGCAGACAGAATGTTATTTCTGACTAATTTTGTCAGGATCAATGAACTATAACTGATCAAGACACTAATAAACTTCTCAATGGTGGCTCTGAAAACAGTCTAACGAGTCTGGGCGAGAGAGAGAGAGAGAGAGAGAGAGAGAGAGAGAGAGAGACAGAGGGCATTGATTGAAGAGGAGAAACAACCCGGGACCAAATGATGCTGTGCTGAGGTGGATGAATTGAGTAGAAAGGCGCAGAAACACACCGCAACTAAGCTAGGATGTTTTAATTACGGACGACGAATTTGAGTGTTCGTCTGTCGCACTCAAACGCACACATGCACACAAACAAACCCACAAGAGCACACACACACACACACACACATTCACCCACTCGCACGCACACACCCACAAGCACACACCCACAAGCACACACACACACAAATAACAAAACCCACACACACACACGCACACCCACCAACATCCACACATGCCCACCCACGCACACACATCACATTGTTTCGTATTGTGTGATAACTTTAATTTTGTAGTAGACCAACCGACTTTCTTCAAGCATTCCTCTATCTCCTATACTTGGATTACCTATCAAACCTCGTGACGACAACAATCGATGGAGATTCAGTGAAATCGAGAAAAGACAGAGCAGAAAGACCTCAACTGAACGGCAGAATTGATGGGAAAACAAAGGCCAGGTGAGGAGATGGATTTCTGAAAAGACAAAATGGTTGTCAAAGAAATGAATCGCGGAAGCCATGTCTCATTGCTGGCTACCGATAATGACAAGATTGTGAAAATGGCAACTACCAGATTGTAGCTGTTAGTCAGCCTGTATTGCCTGTGTGTGTTATTAATTTGTGTAGCTATTTGAAAATTCATCATCATCAAGTACCGGGCCTAGTGGCATAGGTGATCATGTCTCTCCACAACTTTCGATTTCGGCAGCTATTCATCATCTCTGTTGTTGACCTTCTGCCAAGCCATTCTCTTAAGCTGTCTGTTATTTTCTCTCTTTACTTCCCTATATCTCTTCGTCCCTCGATTTTCCCAGTTGTTACAATATATTCTAGTTGTTCTCTTCTCATTACATGGCCAAAAAATGATGATTGTTTCTTCCTAATATTGGAAATTAGCTCTCTTTTTGCTTTGACCTCTCTCAGAACATCTTCATTTCTCTTCTTAGCTGCCCATGGTACTCTCAACATTCTTCTGTAAAACCATATTTCTACAGACTCCAGTGATTTTCTTGTCTGTTGTCCTGTTGTCCATGATTTACATCCATATGTTAAAACTGTCTCTTCGTAACATTTAAGAACTCTTTTTCTTGTTTCTATTGTCAAAAATGGATTGCATAGAACCTTCCTCATTTTTTGGAAAGCTGCTTTTGCTTGAGCCATTCTGCATCTCACCCCTTTGATACATCTTCCGTCTGAGGTTAACAAAGTTCCCAAATATTTAAATTCATTTACATGTTTTAATATTGTTCCACTTGAAGAAACACAATGAAGAAACCAGAAGGAAAATGGCAGAAGGACCAGGGAGCCACGATAGCTCAGTGATTTGTGAACTCGACTACAAAGGACAATAGGTCGGTTCGATCCTGATCGACGGCTTCCGAGTTCACCCAGACTTAAATGGGTACCGAATTTTTTCTGGGAAAGTAAAGCAGCACTGGCGTAATACCGACCACATTAACCCCATAAATCACGTGCCGAAGGTATATAAAAATTATGGGCACTAGCACTATATTCCCTATACGCTACTTGGCTTGACAGAGCTCTTTACTTATTTTATTTCTATATACATAACTCTTCCATCAGTAATATATGAACAAAATATCGCGTCTGCTGTTAGTAAACATTTAAATTTCTAATTTAGAAGTCATGACAAGAATGTACCTCTTGACAGTTCAAACAAAAAAATTATTTAACTAATGCAACATAAAATAAACAATCTCACACGTTGAACACGAACAACTTAATCAATCTAAAAGATTATAATAATTGTTTTTCACGTAGCAAATATTTTGTATTACAAAGAGTTTGCGAAATGTGAACAAATATGTGAGGAAATCAAGAATGTTAATATAAATACTCGTTTGCTTGTATAGAGAGAATGCTGCTTACAATACTACAAAGGTATGAACATTATATAAATTACTGATTATCAAAATTATAAAAACAACGAAAAATAAACTTTATGTCTTTTTTAAAGTTTTTTCTGTTTAAATTCGTCCAATGTTTTATAATTTTATCTTCTTTTTTAGAAGGGGGAAGAAAACCAAACCTTTACTATTTAACCAGCTGTGTAAACAATTCTCAAAGAAAAATTAGAAATGAGCCAGCGGAAAAAAAAAGAACTATACATTGTTACTAACAAGAAAAAAAGCGAAGAAAGACAAGCATTTAAAATATTGAAGTATCTACTTACGTGTTCAGATCTCCTGGGTGGGTAGAACACGTCATATTCCAACAGTAATCCTACAGCGAATGCCCAATTTCGCATTTCGATATTCTCGCCCTCGTAAACTCTTGGTGTCTCCACGAATATACTCGTGTCGATGCTATACCAATAGACATAATTGGGGTGATGCTGAGACCGGGAGATTTCCCCAAATGCCGATATTTTCTTCCTGTTTTCTTCCCGGTTTATTTATTTTTTATTTTCTCCCAAACGCCAGGGAGAAATATACAGAGAAGACCCTAACAGGAATTAATGGCGTCGGGATACAATCCTCTGAGAACTGAACCCGAGTGAACGGACTTTGGACGGTTGACAGGCCGAGGGAAAGTCGAGTGTTAGAAGTCAAGATGTCTCAGACGGCGTTTTTCCGAGTGCCTGTGGTTGTTTTTCTGTAAACAACATTGTGAGTTTTCCTAAAGTGGATGAGTATGGTATTAGGGTGCGTATGTTTCACGAGCGTTAAATGTAACATGTTTATAGTGGTAATAGTTGTAAGATGTATTAACATGTGTGTGACTTTTGGTGATCCCGTTTCACGTTTAGCGTAATTAGTATCAATCTGTTATTAAAAATGGACGTACTCTTGTCGGCGTGGCTAACATCAAAGTCGACAAATTGTGGCTTTGTTTCGGGACGGACACGAATTATTCAATCACTTTGTACTGGCACCGTCGTTTAAAATGTTCTAGCTTATTTTCTTTATTTTATTCTTCTGCTTGTGTCGTGTAGCGTCACAGAGAGGAGAAATGTGTCAATTTCTTATCTTCTTTTATCTTCTTCATCAGCTACTAGTAAAATAAACAGTCCGTCACGTCAAATGGCGTATATGGAATATGGTATTAGTGCCAGATCTTTGGCACATGATTTTTGGGGTAATGTGGTCGGTGGCACGCCCGTGACTATTTACTATCCCAGACAAACAAATCGGGTACCCATTAAAGTCTGTGTGAACCTTGGAAGCTGTCGACCTATTGTCCTTTGTAGTCCAGTTCACAAACTACTGAGCTATCACAGCTCCCTCATGAGCTACTAACTATACAGAAAAGAAAACCTGTCCACTAGTCGTATGATGTCTTGTCAGCACAATTCACAATCTTACTCTGCACAATAAGAATTGTTTCCAAAAAGTAGAAAGTTAAATGTGGATATTTTCGGTAAAGATATCTATCACTTTAGAAGTAATTGATCATCAAATCAAAAACCGCGTTAAAGTTACTTTTTCGTTCTTTTGATTGTAAGTTTGTTGTTTTTTTTAATCACTTTAGTTGAGCTCAGCTTTGTTGACAGGAGGTCTTCATTGCACGTTGAACAACTCTATAATGCGAGGAAGCCAGCACCTCCACCAGAGTACAGCAAGCAGGCTAGTGAATGAAGGCACAGAAGATGGTTTCGTTTGAGATGCACGAAATCCGTTGAAAATGGAGGAAAAAGATTTTATATGTGTGGAGGGGTATGTGGGAGGGTGTAAGTTAGTAGATATTTTGTGGGTTGTTTTAAAATTGATTGTCGGGCAGTGGTCATATTTGGCCTACGCTTTTCGATTTTTAACTGCAAATTATTTTCTACCGTGCGAAGAGTTCACACGGGACTTTCAATTTTTTTTTCCGTTATCTGAGAGGTCTAGCCACCACACTACCCTGCGACCAGGGAAGGGTCTCTAACTAAGAAATTAAGGTATCTAAGAGAACTAAAAATCCTACAGTCTGTTGCATGAATCGAACCTGGAACCTTATTGTCTAGAGCACTGATGGTCAAATGGCGGCCAGCGGGCCAGATCTGGCCCACCAGTCTATTTGTATGTCTACACAAACTACCTTCTTAAATATCTATAAATAAAACCTGAAGTATAAGACAGTTAAATAAACAACAACATAACGGTAATTTTAAAAAATAAATAATTAATTGTCTTATTACAAGTAATAAAGTATCTTAGACTTTGCTGAAGACATAGAGCTCTTCTAAGGCATAGTCGTCAACAAATGTAAGATAAAATGAGCATACTTGATGAGAGATCACAACAGCTAGGAGTGAAAATAAACAGAGATAGGACCAAAATTAAAAGAATTAACGCTTATAAAAATAACCAAATGAAAATAGGAGAAATACCTCTACTAGACGTACAATCCTACATATATCTTGGCAGTAATATAGACAAAGATGGAGAAAGAGAGAATGATAACAAAATAAGGATATCAAAAGCAAGAGGAGCATTCGTTGCACTGGGAATCATATGGAAGTCCAAAGAAATTAGGTTAAATACAAAAATAAAATGTTCAACTCCAATGTTAAGTCAGTCCTATTATATGGCTGTGAAACATGCATTTTAAAAAATGACAATCATGAAGATAAAGACCTTCATTAACGGATGCTTGCGCAGAGTAAAAGGATGGAAATGGTAGGACAACATCATAAACATAGAATTTTGGAAAGCACCAGTCGAATAAAGGAGTAAAGGCATCAAGATGCACCTAGATGCATAGAGATGCGAAGCTGCTGTAAAGCTGATGTTAATTTTAAAATTGTCATTATCAATCAAATACCAGTGGATAAAAAGATACATCGAAGACGATGGCGCTGGATAGGACACACACTGCTGAAGCCTACACTGAGAGTATTGCATAATAGGCCTTTTTTGAATCCACAATGGGAAAAGACAAAGAGGATTACCAAGAAATTCTTGGAGAAGACAGACAGAAGCAGAGATGAAGATGATAGGGAAGAAATGGAATAAATTTAAAAGAATGGCAAGAAGCAGAACGACTTAAGAAAGTTTTTGTAGAAGACCTATGCTCCACAGGGAGCTGAAAGGTAGAAAAATGAGAAATAAAATATGTCGTCAAAGTGTATGCATTATTTCTATATTACTAAATCACATAATGTATTTGTTTATAATACTCTTTAAGTTTGGCCATCTGATCCAGGCTTTGACTATAATCAGGTCTTCAGTCCACCTTAAGGCCACTGGTCTAGAGGCCGAGGTCTTACATTTTAATAACCCAACACCCTCGTCGATCTACGTTCATCGGTATTATAGGGCTACCTTTACATTGACTGAAAGCACATTTTGGGGGAGTGATCTACTTGAAGCATAACCATACATTGATTGGTTGGATACTTTGGTGTGCGGAATGGTTAGTTGTTAATTCAGCGGTCAAAAGTGTATGTGTTGTCAGCAGAGCATTGACAGAATAAAAAAAAAATTTAAAAACTATCTTTACGACACATAGTACCATTGCTGGTTTATATCGGGTGGGGGAGGGGGGGGGGAGGGCAACGATAGAACCAGAGGGATAAAGGCCGCTTGGTCAAGCAGTCGCCACGACGTGTGAGACTCATAATTTTTTATTTCACCAACGATAGAAAAAATCCTTTCTGTCTACCGCGGGCTTTGAGCACCGTACGCCGGCTTTTCAGCCAGCGGAACAGTGGTTTTAGCCGCACGGCCACGCGCACCTCAATGACAGAATTGAGAGTCGATTATAGAAATAAATATGATATATTTAGTAAAGAGATCACACAATTATGTATTTTTAACACAACAGAGTTATCCCAAAACAGTGTGTTTTTAACAGAACAATAACAAAATTGTGTGTGTGTGTTTTACTGAGCTGTCATAAAAAAGTGTTTGTTTTTAACATAACTATCGCCAACACTATGTTTGTTGTTGTTGTTGTTGTTGTTGCTTTAAACCAACGATCACATAGTTGTTTGTCATTATAAGAGCAGTGATGGACATGAATGTAATTAATGGAGCTGTCAGAAAGTTTTGTGTTATTAAATGAGCAATTACATGATTTAGTGCCTCTAATTGTACAGTCACAAAACTGTTGTAAATTGAGTAGTCACAAAATGTGCACTGCAGACTAAATAATCACAAATTGTGCGTCGTTAACTAAGTAGTCATAAATTGTGCATCGTTAACTAAGTAGTCATAAATTGGGCGTCGTTAAATAAGTAGTCATAAATTGGGCGTCGTTAACTAAGTAGTAACAAATTGTACGTCGTTAACTAAGTAGTCACAAAATTGAGTGTCGTTAATTACAATCAAACAAAGAATGTGCCCGAAATGTAACAGTCAGAAAATTGTGTTTTGTTGATTTGCCTGGCAGGAAATGCCCGTAACGCTCGTCAGCGGTTCTCGTACTTTTTTCTTCATCCCATAGGCACACTTATCCAGTCACTAGCAGCAAGTAACAGTAGGTCTTGTATATTCTTATCTGATCGAACAATTTCCAAAGCGCGTTTAACAAATTGTAATTTTATTAAAACAGATGAAGACATGGACTTCCGGTTTTTGGAAGCACCAAGGTGCAACTTGTTTGTGTTTGTGTAAAGAAACATCTACTTCTTATATTATTATATTGTGTATTACTAGTTTATGAGAATTGTTGTAATACAGGAATTGCCAAAAATTGCTCAGGCAAAAGCAGCTTTCCAAAAAATGAGGAAGATACTATGCAATCCATTTTTTGACAGTATAAACAAGAGAAAAAGTTCTTAAATGTTATGTAGAGTCAGTCTTAAAATATGGACGTGATTCACGAACAATAGGACAACAAACAAGAACATCACTGGAGTCTGTAGAAATGTGATTTTACAGAGAATGTTGAGGATATCATGAACATCTTAGAAAGTAGTGAAAATGTTCTGAAAGAGGCCAAAGCAAAAAGAGAGCTAATTTCCAACATTAGAAAGAAACAATCATCATTTTTTGGCCATATAATGAGAAGAGAACAACTGGAATATATTGTAACAACTGGGAAAATTGAGGGACGAAGAGATAGAGGAAAGCAAAGAGAAAAAAAATATCAGTCAGCTTAAGAGAATGGCTTGGCAGAAGTTCAAGAACAGAAATGATATATAACTGTCGAGATCGAAAATTGTGGAGAGACATGTACACCTACGCCAACTGGCCCGGTGCTTGATGATGATGATCATTAGTGCTTTTCATGTCAAAATGGCACAATTGCACATGTGAAGCATATCGGAGACCTGGTGAGGAAACTAATTCCGCTTTGTGATACTGGCCGACTCAATCTTTTAGGTTTATATACACCTATTGCCGGTGCTGGTTCGGCGTGACTACTACCAGCTGCATTAAACCGGGATGACGAGTATCCTCTATAGCAGTAATTGAGGTACGTTCAATGATCACGAGTCCAAACTTATCCGGCGCCAGCGCTTGGATGACTTGTCGCAAGCGACGACCATTACAGTAGCCGAAAAGTGTTCATCAAAAGTTGCGCCTACGAGACGGGGAGGCGTTGCGGAAATTGGGAAAGATCGAGACGTGCCGGAAGACGGCGAGAGTTTTGTAAAACGGAGAGAATGAAATTTAAAATGTCAACATTGAATTTTGTAACTGTGGAAGCGCGTGGTAGAGGGGTCCTGCATCCCATGATTAGTATACAATGTCGACAACCTAATGCTTCAAGAGACAAAAGCTGATAAGCTTAGTTACAGCTGATACTGATATTACAGCAATTCTGACGCAGGTTGAATAACTACCAATCATAACAACAAACACTACGGTCAGACAGTTGTGATCAGGAATGATCTTAACGTAGCATTTTGAACATCCTGTGCATAGTCAGACGAGGTGCGCGTGGCCGTGCGGTTAAAACCACTCTTCCGCTGGTTGAAAAGCTGACGAACGGTGTTCGAAGCCCGCGGTAGACAGAAAGGATTTTTTTAATCGGGGGGGGGGGGTGAAATAAAAATCCTGAGTCGCACACGTCGTGGCGACTGCTTGACCTCGGCCTTTATCTCCCTGGTTCTATCGTTGCCCCCCCCCCCACCCCCGGGACATACACCAGCAATAGTACTATGTGTCGTAAAGAGATAGTTTTTTTAGTGCATACCCAGTGAACTTTAAGAATTGTAGCGGGTACAAATTTTGCCGGTGTCTCAAAATGGAATATTATGAACATTAATGCGCACAATAGTTCCCCCCACTGAAGAGAAAAACTGGTCTTTTCTTTAACAGCTAAAGAAGCTACTCGGAGACAAACTATATTCGGGGATGTCAACGAATGCAGCACACACTGGAACAATCCAAAAGACAACCCACAGTGCTGGGGGTGAGAAACGGCACTTCTAGAAGGAAGTGAACCTCACAGTGTTGAATCGCCTAGAGTGTACTAGACTAGCGACCAGGGAAAAATACACGAATTCAAATATAGATTTGGAGCTGGTGTCAACGATTGCAGAAATAGGCATTCAGTGGAAATGCCTCCCGTACATTGGGAGTGATCACCTGCCCTGTGCTGTTATGATCACTGATGTATTTCCAGTCACTTTTCGGAGGGCTAAAAATGCGTTCAGATGTGAATGAACACAGGTTCCGTGCAGGCGAGGTTCATGAGCACAGAATACGAGACACAACTCACGAGTAAGGAGTGGAAAAGACCTGCGTGGAGGACAGAGGAGACTAATGCTGTTTAGAAGCTTAATAGAGGTACCAAGAAAGGGTGGCAGGCCAAAAGAAGAAGCAATATAGGCCTTAACATCCCTGGCAAAACCACTTTAGAAGACAACATGCTAATGGTCAGTTGCAGTTTGAATCAACTAGCCATGACCTCAAGCAATAGTTTTGGCAAAGATTTGTGCCGGAGACTTCATCTGACGAGTCCTTGACCAGGCATTGGTGGATGTGCAGAAATATGAACAACGGAATAGACAGGAAAGTGATGCACAGAAAAATGAACAACAGATTAGACAGGAAAGTAGTGAATGTACAGAAACATGAACAACAGATTATACAGGAAAGTAGTGAATGTACAGAAACATGAACAACAGATTAGACAGGAAAGTAGTGAATGTACAGAAACATGAACAACAGATTAGACAGGAAAGTAGTGAATGTACAGAAATGTGAACAGCAGATTAAACAGGAAAGTGAATGTACAGAAACATGAACAACAGATTATACAGGAAAGTGAATGTATAGAAATATGAACAACAGATTAGACAGGAAAGTGAATGTATAGAAATATGAACAACAGATTATACAGGAAAGTGATGTACAGAAATATGAATAACAGATTATACAGGAAAGTGAATGTATAGAAATATGAACAACAGATTAGACAGGAAAGTGATGTACAGAAACATGAACAACAGATTAGACAGGAAAGTGATGTACAGAAACATGAACAACAGATTAGACAGGAAAGTGATGTACAGAAACATGAACAATAGATTATACAGGAAAGTGATGTACAGAAATATGAACAACAGATTATACAGGAAAGTGAATGTACAGAAACATGAACAACAGATTAGACAGGATGGTGATGTACAGAAACATGAACAACAGATTAGACAGGAAAGTGATGTACAGAAACATGAACAATAGATTATACAGGGAAGTGATGTACAGAAATATGAACAACAGATTATACAGGAAAGTGAATGTACAGAAATATGAACAACAGATTAGACAGGAAAGTGAATGTACAGAAACATGAACAACAGATTAGACAGGAAAGTGATGTACAGAAACATGAACAACAGATTAGACAGGAAAGTGAATGTACAGAAACATGAACAACAGATTATACAGGATAGTGATGTAGAGAAATATGAACAACAGATTAGACAGGAAAGTGATGTACAGAAACATGAACAACAGATTAGACAGGAAAGTGATGTACAGAAACATGAACAACAGATTAGACAGGAAAGTGATGTACAAAAACATGAACAATAGATTATACAGGAAAGTGATGTACAGAAATATGAACAACAGATTAGACAGGAAAGTGAATGTACAGAAACATGAACAACAGATTAGACAGGATGGTGATGTACAGAAACATGAACAACAGATTAGACAGGAAAGTGATGTACAGAAACATGAACAATAGATTATACAGGAAAGTGATGTACAGAAATATGAACAACAGATTAGACAGGAAAGTGAATGTACAGAAATATGAACAACAGATTAGACAGGAAAGTGAATGTACAGAAACATGAACAACAGATTAGACAGGATAGTGATGTAGAGAAATATGAACAACAGATTATACAGGAAAGTGAATGTACAGAAACATGAACAACAGATTAGACAGGAAAGTGATGTACAGAAACATGAACAATAGATTAGACAGGAAAGCCCATGTTAACATCTGTGATGAGGGATGGAAGGTCCTTGCTTTTGATGAATAGAAAGTCAGGGCTTTCTATGAAAGATAACATCTTGTAGACGGATGAGTGCCACAGTCACACAGCGATGATAGATACACTCTGCTTCATTGAAGCTGCTGGAGATCAGTAATATGGCCACAAGAGAAGAAGTGGAATGGTTCATTAAAGAAGCCATAAATGGTGCCGCAGATCCAGATGGAGCACGATACAGTCATGTAAAGGAAGCTGGTGAGGATATGTTCACACAAATATGTCAGGAGTACAACCTCAGCATAAAGACAGGCACAATAAACCAAGAATGACTACATAGTTACCTTCTTCCGCTTGCCAAATCAGACAAAGTTTTGACATTAAAGACTACCGAAGTATAACACTACGGAATCTGTACGGTGAATTGCTGGAAAAGATAATCGCAAACGTCTAATGTGGGATTTGGGAAAACACTGGCTGCTTCCAGACTCGATGAGTGGATATAGACCATGCAGGGACACTAAAACAAACGCACCAGTCCTCTTGTTTGATGTGTACGAGGGTTTCCTATTAAGTAGGGACATAGCGCTCGACCTAGAGGACGCATGACATATACATAAGAGTTAAGTATTGCACTTTAATATCACACATGATAGATAATGATCATGATGATAGACCCATGAATGGAGTAAAGGGTAACCATGATGTTACTGGCGAGGTTTGTGACACTGAGATTCCAATCCTTTCCTCCGGTCTCAGACATAACCCCACACTTACCGCAAAGTTCTGCACTCTACCGGTGTTGTTTAACATTGATACTGATAGCCTCAAACACAGTTAGGTGGACCAGGTCGCATCCTTACATAAACTGATGACATTCCGGTTTACATACAAAGCAGGATCCGTAATGACATCACTCAGAAAATGCAGACCACAATTTATCGAATCATTGACTCGTGTGGGGAGCCGCGATAGCTCAGTGGTTAGTGAACTGGACTACCACGGACAAGAGGTAGGGTTCGATCACAACCGACGGTTTCCGGGTTCACCCAGCCTTAAATGGGTACCGGATTTTTTTTTGGGAAAATAAAGCAGCACGGGCGTAATACTGAGCACATTACCCCAAAAATCATGTGCTGAAGGTCTGTAAAATATAGGGTCACTAACACCATATTTGCCTATACGCCACTTGGCGTGACGTGGGTACTTTACTTTTTTTTTTACTATTGACTCGTGTGGCAGTAACGAGACTGTGATCGAATCATTAAATGGTGGGGCAGTAACGGGACTGTGATCGAATCATTAACTGGTGTAGCTGTAACGGGACTGTGATCGAATCATTAACTGGTGTGGCTGTAACGGGACTGTGATCGAATCATTAACTGGTGTGGCAGTAACGGGGCTGTGATCGAATCATTAACTGGTGTGGCAGTAACGGGACTGTGATTGAATCATTAACTGGTGTGGCAGTAACGGGAGAGTGGTTGAATCATTAACTGATGTGGCAGTAACGGGACTGTGATTGAATCATTAACTGATGTGGCAGTAACGGGGCTGTGATTGAATCATTAACTGGTGTGGCTGTAACGGGGCTGTGATCGAATCATTAACTGGTGTGGCAGTAACTGGGCTGTGATCGAATCATTAACTGGTGTGGCAGTAACGGGAGAGTGGTTGAATCATTAACTGATGTGGCAGTAACGGGACTGTGATCGAATCATTAACTGGTGTGGCAGTAACGGGGCTGTGATCGAATCATTAACTGGTGTGGCTGTAACGGGGCTGTGATCGAATCATTAACTGGTGTGGCAGTAACTGGGCTGTGATCGAATCATTAACTGTTGTGGCTGTAACGGGACTGTGATCGAATCATTAACTGGTGTGCAGTAACGGGGCTGTGATCGAATAATTAATTGGTGTGGCAGTAAAGGGACTGTGATTGAATCATTAACTGATGTGGCAGTAACGGGACTGTGGTAGAATCATTAATTGGTGTGGCAGTAACGGGACTGTGATTGAATCATTAACTGGTGTGGCAGTAACGGGGCTGCGATTGAATCATTAATTTGTGTGGCAGTAACGGGACTGTGATTGAATCATTAATTGGTGTGGCAGTAACGGGGCTGCCATTGAATCATTAATTGGTGTGACAGTAACGGGGCTGCGATTTAATCATTAACTGGTGTGGCAGTAACAGGACTGTGATTGAATCATTAATTGGTGTGGCAGTAACGGGGCTGCGATTGAATCATTAATTGGTGTGGCAGTAACGGGACTGTGATTGAATCATTAATTGTTGTGGCAGTAACGGGACTGTGATTGAATCATTAACTGGTGTGGCAGTAACGGGGCTGCGATTGAATCATTAACTGGTGTGGCAGTAACGGGACTGTGATTGAATCATTAATTGGTGTGGCAGTAACGGGACTGATTGAATCATTAACTGGTGTGGCAGTAACGGGGCTGCGATTGAATCATTAACTGGTGTGGCAGTAACGGGGCTGCGATTGAATCATTAACTGGTGTGGCAGTAACGGGGCTGTGATTGAATCATTAACTGGTGTGGCAGTAACGGGGCTGTGATTGAATCATTAACTGGTGCGGCAGTAACGGGGCTGTGATTGAATCATTAACTGGTGTGGCTGTAACGGGGCTGTGATTGAATCATTAACTGGTGTGGCAGTAACGGTACTGTGATTGAATCATTAATTGGTGTGGCAGTAACGGGGCTGTGATCGAATCATTAACTGATGTGGCAGTAACGGGACTGTGATTGAATCATTAACTGATGTGGCAGTAACGGGAGAGTGGTTGAATCATTAACTGATGTGGCAGTAACGGGACTGTGATTGAATCATTAACTGATGTGGCAGTAACGGGACTGTGATTGAATCATTAACTGGTGTGGCAGTAACGGTACTGTGATGGAATCATTAATTGGTGTGGCAGTAACGGGGCTGTGATTGAATCATTAACTGGTGTGGCAGTAACGGGACTGTGATTGAATCATTAATTGGTGTGACAACGGGACTGTGATTGAATCATTAATTGGTGTGGCAGTAACGGGACTGTGATTGAATCAATATTTGGTTGGCAGTAACGGGAGTGTGGTTGAATCATTAACTGGTGTGGCAGTAACGGGACTGTGATTGAATCATTAATTGGTGTGGCAGTAACGGGGCTGTGATTGAATCATTAACTGGTGTGGCAGTAACGGGACTGTGATTGAATCATTAACTGGTGTGGCAGTAACGGGACTGTGATTGAATCATTAACTGGTGTGGCAGTAACGGGACTGTGATTGAATCATTAACTGGTGTGGCAGTAACGGGACTGTGATTGAATCATTAATTGGTGTGGCAGTAACGGGAATGTGATTGAATCATTAATTGGTGTGGCAGTAACGGGGCTCTGATTGAATAATTGATTGGTGTGGCAGTAACGGGACTGTGATTGAATCATTAATTGGTGTGGCAGTAACGGGACTGTGATTGAATCATTAATTGGTGTGGCAGTAACGGGGCTCTGATCGAATCATTAACTGGTGTGGCAGTAACGGGACTGTGATTGAATCATTAATTGGTGTGGCAGTAACGGGACTGTGATTGAATCATTAATTGGTGTGGCAGTAACGGGACTGTGATTGAATCATTAACTGGTGTGGCAGTAACGGGACTGTGATTGAATCATTAACTGGTGTGGCAGTAACGGGACTGTGATTGAATCATTAACTGGTGTGGCAGTAACGGGACTGTGATTGAATCATTAATTGGTGTGGCAGTAACGGGACTGTGATTGAATCATTAATTGGTGTAGCAGTAACGGGGCTGTGATCGAATCATTAACTGGTGTGGCAGTAACGGGACTGTGATTGAATCATTAATTGCTGTGGCAGTAACGGGACTGTGATTGAATCATTAATTGGTGTGGCAGTAACGGGGCTCTGATCGAATCATTAACTGGTGTGGCAGTAACGGGACTGTGATTGAATCATTAATTGGTGTGGCAGTAACGGGACTGTGATTGAATCATTAATTGGTGTGGCAGTAACGGGACTGTGATTGAATCATTAACTGGTGGGGCAGTAACGGGACTGTGATTGAATCATTAACTGGTGTGGCAGTAACGGGACTGTGATTGAATCATTAATTGGTGTGGCAGTAACGGGACTGTGATTGAATCATTAACTGGTGTGGCAGTAACGGGACTGTGATTGAATCATTAATTGGTGTGGCAGTAACGGGACTGTGATTGAATCATTAACTGGTGTGGCAGTAACGGGACTGTGATTGAATCATTAACTGGTGTGGCAGTAACGGGACTGTGATTGAATCATTAACTGGTGTGGCAGTAACGGGACTGTGATTGAATCATTAATTGGTGTGGCAGTAACGGGACTGTGATCGAATCATTAACTGGTGTGGCAGTAACGGGACTGTGATTGAATCATTAACTGGTGTGGCAGTAACGGGAGTGTGGTTAATCCTGGCAAGGTCAATTTGCCATGGTGCTCACTGAACAATCACATTGTGCAAATGGAGCTACTTTCGCTGGAGCACAATGACACGCACATTGGAAGAATCCACAGCTCGAGGTATCATGGAATCTCTTTAGACAGATCCTCCTTCAAACACGATATAGACAGTGTAGTCCAATCTGCCAGGAAAGGAGTTAATGCAGTAAAGGTTATGGCGAGGTCTGGTTTCCATCAACGAACGCTAATCTTCTTGAAGCAGTCACTGGTTTTTGTCAGTTGTCGATTCGGTCCGAACCTTCTTTCTCACGCTGTTAGCTAAGTCGGAAAGGGTACAGAACGAGCTATGTGGTCCTTGTTTGAATGCACCAAGAATACAATACTAGCTGTGCGATTCCTGTTGGACTTTCCAAGCGGGACACAAGTACATGCAAGTGAAAGCGTACCTTGGCAAGCTTGTAACAAAATACATCCCTGCTACCAGAATTACAGCCAATGAAAGGCAGCCATATTAAGCACAAGAGTTCATGGATGGTAGAGGCTGAGAAAACACTACAGGAACTGTGCAATAAGGAGGACATACCTGCTGGCAGGGAATGGGTAGCATGACAGGTGTGGGCTAACCAGGGTCATCATACACTTGGACAGGACATGCCCAGACAGATTACTAGATCCGAAAGGTACTGCAAATTAATTCCCGGCCTCGAGACCCATCCATCTACACTGTTGGTTCGATCATCAGGTGTGTGCGAAGCAATTGGGGTTTATTCTAATAGAAAGTTGATAGATAAGGGTGCAGGAGTATGCAAGAATCCAGCACACGCAAGGAGATTGAGGCTGTGACAGAAGCTAACACATGCGGTCATGTTGACTGACTCACAAAGCATACTTCACGGATTAACAAGAATACACTCCGATGTGAGTGGGTGCACCCACTCGACATGTCTCCTGTCGTCGACAACCTCACTAGGATATATTGTCCTAGACACGCGGGAGCTCGTGGCAATTAGACGGCTGACAGTCGGGGTCTGGCACTGCGCAGGAGACCTTAACATTTGACACATATGACAATGCGAGGGCTTTAAAAGAATACATCAAACAAGATGGCGATAAGGGAACTGAGAATAATCCACAAGTTACAAGAATGTTGGAGCACGCGGCGATTTTTTTATATATTTTGGGGGGGGGGGTGGCGCGAAATCTGAAAAAAAAACATCCTAAGTGGCAAAGAATGCTACGTGTTCAATCAATACAGGACAAGAACAATCAATACAGGACAAGAACAATCAATACAGGACAAGAACAATCAATACAGGACAAGAACAATCAATACAGGACAAGAAATACAGGACAAGAACAATCAATAGATGAAAACTTCGATGGTTGCTGCAAAGGTCGGCAGAGCGGATACGGGATCCCCCGACAGTAATGACGCCATCCGAACTAAAGACTTGCAGACTAAACAGACAAGAATGTATCTACCACTAGTTGACCGATTGAATAACACATTTTCATTTTTGCATATTAAAAAAA